>CM076580.1:1709811504-1710229389 GCA_034641835.2 Pinus albicaulis | reverse complement strand
TTAATTCATAAATGTAAAACAATTAATACAGACAGAATGTTTGTAAACTTCTCCATCGAGCCCTTCAAAGGCCGAGAAGTCTTGAATCTGTATTAATTGTCATGGGAGATCTTTTATCAGATCTCACCTCCTCATTCTTCTATAAATACTTCTGTAGAAGATGAGAAACTATTGGTTGCAGAACTTTGAAATACATTTGAGCTTAAACTTCTAATTGTAAATAGTGTTCACTGGTCCTTGGAACTCTGCTTGTGATAGATTAGTTAGGTTGAATAGTGAAGATGATTGTTGAACTGAAACATTGGACTTGAAGACTGTAACTGGTTTGACATCAATAACAAGTTGTTTCTTGGGATCCTGGTTTATATCATTGGTGAAGTGCCCCCCTATTTGTTATTTTTTTCCTTCTATGTATGTCATATTGTTCACTATTCTCTGATAAAGAACAGCATTTATAGAGTTAGGACCTACTGTATATCAGTAACCTTCTCTAACTGAAAATCTTTATCTCAATGTTTTCCTCCAATTTGTTTATTTAAGAATGATTTAATACATTTTAAACAGTTAGGAATGTTGGAGTTACCTCGTCCTACTGTTTGCTTTAAACATTGTTCTTGAAAGTTATTTTCCTTATTTTCTTATTAAAGTTAGACTAGAAAGTGATGGTTTTCCCTGTTTCTAGCTTCTATTCTCCAAAAGTAGATTTTGAAAGTTTCCCTTGGTGTTGACTGAAAGCAGAATAGGTTTAAAAGCACTTTATCTGATCTTAAGTTACACTTTGTCTTCTCTTATATGTTTTCACACTTTCTGAAGTTAATTATGTGGATTACTGGATTGTTAGTTAATTACGCTGCTTTAATACAACTTTCCCAAGAGGTTAATGGTTAGCCCTGCACTTGGTTGGTTTTAAACAGTTACTTAAAAGGCTTTTCTTGTTTGGACTGACTATAAATCCTTTGTGAAATTATTATCAGTTTCCGCCTCTCCAACACCTTATTGTTCCCATTCCATCATTTAAATCTCAATAATCTTGTGGTGTAGATGACTTGCCCCTTGGATCACTCTCGATGTTGTTGCTCAATTAAAGCCCTGTTATAACTCCATAGCCCAATGGACTAAAAACCAGAATTATATCTATCTTTTTAGCCTAGTTGTTCTATTCACTTGCAACTTCTCACCTTTGGAACTTTTTGCATTTAGAACTTTCCACCTCAAACAGTAATGATGCTCAACCATCCAAAAAACAAAACAAACCCTTGGCCTTCATAACTAGCCACAAATCATTTCTAAGAACTTAAAGAATATGATATCTTGCTGCTTCAGAATCCTCTGGGATTGAAAGTGATCCTAGAATCCTAAGATTAGGACTGAAATGGTCTTCCTTCTGGGATACCAGTCTCATAATCACTGAAATTAAGTTCTAAGAATCAGCATTGGGGCTGCTAAGGCGCTTGATCTCAGTAGGGCTTGTGATATACAGGGTTGCAACACTGATACCCAAGTCGGGAGGGAGAGGGGGATTTGTGGCATGGACTGCCTCTAGGAAGTCAAAGTTTTCTGTGGCTGGGTGCTACAGAAATGGATTGCCCTGTGAGTCTAATGGAGGGCCTGAAACTTGGAAAAAAGGAGGAAAATATATAAAAGAAGGAAAATGACCACTTACTTTGTGAGGGACAAGTGCTTGATTCCACTTGGGGATATGGATTTAGAGTAATAATGAAAAATTGAGTTCTTATTTGTTCGAGGAGGCTAGAAAGTCAATTTAGTCCAATGTTAAGGGAAAGATAAGAAAAATGGTTTCAAGAAAAAAGATACAAATGATGCAATATTATTTAGATAAAATGATCTCTAGGACATTCATTCATCTAGCAATGGCTTATACGTAGAATAAGCTAGATAGACACATAATTCCACATTTAAATCGTTCAACAGTGCTTTCTATTAATAACGAAATCCAATGGTGTCAACCTTGAAAAAATAACATCAAATTTACACTTACAATGTTAGAGATTATATCACGACCAACATCACATTTACACATAAACTCCAAATAAAGAAATAGCCCAAATTCATACATCAAAATTCATGTCACCAAAAAATCTCCACCAGGGAAAAAATGCGGAAATTCTCTTAAGAGAGAAAGATCCCAAGTCGAAGTGATGATACAAATGAATCCATCCAACTCCTATTTCACAATTAGGAGTTTTGAATTACCCTAAGGGCCCACATTGGCCCACAAAATAAAATAATGTTAAAATTAACTAACTTTTGGCGACAAACCCACCAAACTAGCTCACAAATGAAATAATAAGCCTCATAAGAGGTCTGATGATGTCCTAGAACCACAGGAGGTATCTCTTGGTCCCCCTTGAGTGCCATAATGATGCATAGGACCCATCAAAAAGGTATTTATGTGATGGCCATGGCTCTCGACACACACGTATATGTGCCCGATGTAGCCCTCTAGAGGATTAGGACCCCATATGGGAGACCAAACCAAAATGGGCTTGCTCTGCAATCCTGCACTTAGGATCCAATGTGTCCCCTAGCCTTCAGAGGCTATAGTCGTTAGAGTGATCATGTAAAAAAACACAAACCATAGGCAATAGTGGGCACTTCATAATGACTTGTACCCTTCTATAGTGGAGGCTTTAGCATGTGCTAATGTCTCCAAGCTCCAAGGGTTAGTTAGGTACCTTATTAAGTGGTTTCTGCCCTTAGAGGGGATATTATGTCCGAATCTGGCCTCAAATGGTGGTGGCACATGATCGAAGATGTGAAATGGAGTAGGAAATGATAGGCACGATCTTGAGCCATATAATTGGGGCATGGGGGTAGCTATATAAAGGGAAGCCCACACTTGGAGCATATAATGTGTAGGAGGGAGAAATCATGGTACATGAGGTGCAGGCCAACCAGTTTTTCCACCTTCTTTATATGCCTTTTTCCTTTTGTGAATTTTCTTTAATTAACGCAGGGCTCGAGAGGACGAGAGCATGATGTGTAATATATAACGATTATTACCCCTTTTAGGTAGGACGGTTCATTTTCCTCCGGGTTTGGGACAATCATGGAGTTTCTGAATGGTAAAGGAGACTCATCGAGGGCACATAGAACTAGGGTGATGACACGGGTATGGTGCTGGGCTGTGTATTATCTTTCCCCACGTGATAAGTATTCTTTTCTTGTGCATCTTTTGCATTTTGTGGTACAATTTCTGGCTGGACTGTGTCCATTTATGCTTTTACTTTTTATTTTAGCTTCTTCAACCTCTAGAGGGCATCTTCGAGCGACCAAGGTGAGGCAAGGGGATGGGGAGGCTGACCCTATGTTATGACCCACTAGAGGCAATGTGGATCCGAGGTGGGAGAAATGATGAATGGGGATATAGTGAGTGGAAAAGGAGTAACTGTCTCTTTAGAGATAAAAAGAGCGGGACCACATATCCAAAAGTCATGGTTTCCCAAGTAGTACCTAGAACCAAATGGTGAAATCAAAGAAAGGAGATCCCATGGGACTAAGATTCGAGGTAACATCAAAGAATCGAGGCGGGGAGCACAAACTAAGCCCATAACACACGCCCCCGGAAATACCCCCATTAATCTATGCCCATAAGTGTCATGATAAGTAAACTTGATACTCAGTGCCCAGGCCAATAGGAACTTACCTTTGAATTCGAGCCTGCACCTTCAAACATACGATCAATAGAGACGGGTGAGGGACCACGAGGCTTGCTCGAGGTTGCGAAGGTGGCTACAGCAGGCTCGATTAGGGTTGCGAAGTGTTATGTACATTGTGCGGCGTAGCGGGGGTCCACGGGGGGGCATTAGCCCCCTTGTGGTGCGAGAGCGGCGCGCGCTAAAAAAATTGGTGTGCGGACCCACACATGGGCGGACCCACCCATGTTTTGTGCGAAAAGTTTTTATGGTTTTGGGGTACGATGGTTTCGACCGTGGTATTTTGTAGATGCGGTCGAGGAACTACGGTTATGTTCTAATCCGGGTTTAATGGATTGGGGTTTTATGTATGCTTTGGCATGTATATATATGTGTTGTAACACTAAAGGAATATAATGAAAAATCAGTTGGTCGTCTGATTTGGGATCCAGGGGAAAATCTTTGTGTTTATACATTTTTATGTTTTATGCTCTCGCTATTGTTTATTTTTTTATTTATAAGATTTGTGTGTAGATAATTTATGTTCGAGGTTAAAACCTACATTTGGTATCGAGTTGTTTTGGCTTCAAAGAGACGCCTTTGCTACGGGGGTTTTTTTTGCTTGGGCTTTGAGGTAGACCTTGTTCGGTGGGGGAAGTACGGGATCGATTCTTGCGGTAGAAAAGATGGCGAGCGTTTCGAAAAAATAAAAGGTCAAAGAGAAATTTAATGGTCGGAGTTTTGAGTTGTGGAAACTCGATATGGAGGATCTCTTTGGTGGATAAAGATTAGTTGATCGTGGTAGATCCGAGATACTAAACCAACGGCAATGTCGGATAAAGCTGGAAGAAACTAGATCGGAAGGCTAAGAGAGCACAATACGGTTGTATGTCTCGGATTCGGTATTGTTTGAATGTGTAGGAAGCTACGGCGAAGAATTTGTGGGAAAAACTTGGGACTTTGTACCAATCTAAGTCTTTGGTGAATAAGTTGTTCACGGAAAAGTTATATAACGGGGATGAGATGGGGAACTCGGTGACGGAACGTACGAACGCCTTCCAATGCGTATTGGGAAGTCGGTATTGCTCTTGTTGATATTAAAATCTCGAGATGAAGATAAGTGCATCGAGTTTGTTGTGTTCTCTACGGACTGGGTAGGACGGTCGGATTTGTTAAAACAGGTAGCAATACAACTACCTTGAACCACAATGGCATTGTCTCGACCTTGTTGTCGGAGAAATGAGACGGAGAAATATGGAGGGCCGAATGGAGATGCCTTATCTGTATGAGGAAGGTCCCAAAACGAAGCTCGATAAAGTTTCGAGTGGGAGATCCCAATCACAGAGAGGAGATCTAAATCTGGAAAGTTTGTAAAGTGCGTCGGAAAGGAAGGACACTACGAAAAAGGAATGCGGAATCACAAGCTCTGAGAAGAGAAGGAAAGGGATACGGTTGCTATTAGCTATTACCAGAGGCAAAAACCACCTCGGATGAAGGTGGGGATGTGTATTTGGCTTCTTCTTCAAATGCACATGTAGATCATAGGTCATGGTTGATTGACTCGGTGCATCCCTTTCACTTCACTCCCCATAGGGAGTGGTTAGAAGTATGAAAATATGATGGCGGCGATGTATTCTAGGATGATAGGAAAGGCGAGAATCGTCGGAATGGAAAATTCAAAGTGGAAAGTACACGAAGGTGGAAGAATTAGAACACTTTATTGTGTTCTTCATATTCTTGCATTGACGACGAAATAAGTTACCATGTAAGCAAGATGGGATGATGCGGGTGTAAAAAACGGTGTTCGAGAAAGATGCTTGTAAGATAGTTCGGGGAGCAGTATTAATGCGGGAGTTCGGTGGAACTACGTAAAGCTACAAAAGGTAACTTGTTATTGATGGGGCATAACGATTCTGTGGTTCTGAAAGTGGAGCAGAAATCCTAAGTTTGTCTGCGGAGAAAAAACCATGCTATGGCATCGAAGGCTTGGGCATATTGGAGAGAAGGGCCTTCGGATATTGCATAGAAATGGTATGGTAGAAGTATGTCTAATTTCTCTCTGGATTTCGATTCTGAACATTTTGTATATGGGAAGCGGAAGGCAGGGTGGAAGTTTTCATGCAGGGCTAAAGGCGAACAAGATATTAGAACTTGTGCACGGTGATGTGTTTGAACTGTCAGGTTCCTTCTTGGGAAAGTACGTGTACTATGTTTCATTTTATAGATGACTTCTCAAGGAATACATGGATATGTTCTTGAGGAAAATATAATTATTTAATGATTTAAAGAATTTAGGCTGCGGTGAAGCCGGATAGAAAGATAAAGGCGTTGAGGACGGATAATGGTGGAGGATTACATGCAGAAGAATTTGAAGAGTTATGTAAGAAGTTGTGGTATAGCACGACAGAAGACCACTCCACGCTATACACCCTCGGTAAACGGAGTTGCGAAGGAATGAACGAGAACAACGATGGAAAAAGACGAAGCATGCTCGGTGGTACGGGTTGGGACAAGAATTGCGGCCAGAGGCAATGGAGAGCGCATGCTACTCTGGTTGCGGAATCACCTTCATCAATGTTGGAGAGATGAACTCCACATGAGGTATGGACTCATAAGAAACCCTCTCTTTCACATACAAGAATTGTTGGATGTGATGCATATGTACATGTTCCCAAAGGAGAAAAGGACGAGTTGGATAATAAATGCGAAAGGTGCATCTTTGTGGGTATAAGGATGGTTTAAGATTCTGGCTACGGAACCTAGAAACGAGGAAGGTTGTGTACGGTAGAGATGTGGTGTTAGAGAGGTGAAGAACGTTTATTAAACATGAATTCATACCAAAGGAACTTGAAAGATAGAGTTTCGAGCTAAAGGAGTGTAGATGGACTCTGTGAGGAAGAAGATTCGAGAAGAGGAAGAACCTAGGCCAGCTTTGAGAAGATCGGTTCGGGGGAAGAAGGCAACCCGAGAAGGTATAGTCCATTTTCTTTACGTTGCGTTTTTCCTTAACTATAAGCCGATGATGATCCCGACTGTCGAGACGGTAGATTCGGAAGGATGGAAAACTGCGGAAGGAGGCCATGGTTGATGGTGCGCATCCTTGCACAAAAATAGGCATGGGATGCGGTGGAGTTCTTGCCGTGGGAAGAAGCCCATCGGGGAGAAAAATGGGTGTTTAAGAAGAAGATGAATGTAGAAGGCAAGGTGGAGAAATACAAAGCTCGGTTGGTAGAAAAGGTTGTTCCCGAGTGCGGGAATTGATTTTGATGAAGTATTTTTTTCTCTTATTTACCAAAGTTACTTCTATTATATTACTTTTATCTGTTGTTCTTTTGCATTTGATTTTGAGATAGAAAAGATGGATGTGAAGACAACATTTCTTCGTAGAGGATACGAAGAGGAAGTCTACCGCCGACGACACGAAGGCTTTATGGTGAAGGGTAGAAATAAGCTTGGTATACGAGTTGCGAAGAAGTCTCTTGTATGGGTTAAAACGGTCCACGAGGATGTGGTATCGGAAATTTGATACCTATATACGAGGGACTTAGCTAGAAGCAGAGAGGATCACTTACGTTTATTTTAAATTAATTGGTGTTGTGTTATTTATTTGGTCTTGTATGTGGATGATATGTTGTTTATTGGAAATGACGAAGAAATTATCCAGATTTAGAAATTATTTGTTCTCCAAATTCGACATGAAGGATCTTGATGCTGCTGTTATATTTTAGGCATGGAAATTAAGAGAGATCGACGAAGGCTACGGTTAAACCGGAGGGAAGTATGTCGAGACTATATTGCGAGAGGGTTCAATATGCGGGATAGTCGCCAGGTGAATGTTCCTATTCCTCTAGGTGTAAAGTTGTCTGCTGAAAAGTGTCCGAAGACACGAAGAAGAGGAGGGAGTTTATGTCAGTGTTCCATATAAGTGCGATGGGTGGCTTGATGTATACGATGGTGCGACACTAGACCGGACATTACTGTCGGTGGTAGTATTGAGCGGGTTATGTCCGACCAAGGAAGGAGCATTGAAAAGTAGTGAAGCGGGTTTTCGGATATTTACGTGGCACTAGTGATTATGGCTTGTCTTGCGAGGAGAACCCGAGTTGGAAAGAATGTTGGACATTCGTGGTTTTGTTGATGCGAGGGTAAGTTTGGAGATCTAGACGAAAAGAGAATCCTACAGTGGGTATGTGTTTAGCCTATTTGGAGCGCGATCGGTTGGATGAGTAAAAAGACGATGCAGCCATTGGCACTTTCCAGTACATAGTGAGAATACATGGCAGCCACTCATGCGACGAGGAAGCGATTTGGTTGCGAAGGGTGTGTTATTTGTGAAGTATGGAGTTGTGACAAGCTATAAGGATAGGCTAAGGATGGCCAGTACGATTTTCTTGGCTAAGAACCACAACTTATCATTCAAAGACAAAGCACATTTAATGTTCAATATCACTTTGTTAGAGATATGGTTGAGGCTAAAAGGGTGTTGTGGTAAGGTAGACACCTTGAAGAATGTTGTGGATGCATTGGCAATAGTATTGAAACTCAGAAGTTCTCTTGGTGTAGATAAACAATGGGTGTTGAAGAATTGGCCCAATGACTGGCAGCTCTCTTGTGGCCCTGCGGAAAGAAAACAACAAGTGGGAGAATGTTGGGTATGTGTTATATTCTTTCCACGACTGGCCACGTAGCCTTTGTACGTTGCGCCAAGGCACGACGGTCACGGGGGGCGGCGGCCCCACGGCCCCAGTGGGGGCAACACTGCACGACGATTTTTTTTTGGTGTGTGGACCCTCATAGGCGGACCACCCATGTTTGTGCATGATTTTTCACATGGTTTTGGGGTACGATGGTTTATTTTGGTATTTTGTAGATGCGTTAGAACTACGATTTATGTCCTAATCCGAGTTAATGGATTGGGGTTTATATGTATGTACAAACATGCTTATATATATTTGTTGTAACACTAAAATGAATATAATGAAAAATCAAGCTAGTAGATCTAGATTTGGGATCCGAGGGGAAAATCTACGTAACTTATGTTTTATGTTTTATGCTCTCGCTATTGTTTATTTTACGGTATAAATTCGTGTGTAGATAATTTTTGTTCGGGGGTTAAAACCTACAGCAGATTCTTATTTGAAATCGGCCAGAGTTCATCATGGAGAAAAATTTCTCCCGGGGGATATCACCTACAAAGTGGTAGGTAACAAAAATCATCCCCAAAAATTCATTATATTTTATTAAAGAAAACACGGAAGTGGGAATAGTAATTAACATGAAAAACTTGTTAGAAAAATAACTTGCTAAGTCGAGGAAGATAAAATACTTGCATAGGATCCTTCGTCTACTACACCAATATTTTTTTTAATAAAATTCAACCTTATTTGGAAAGGTGCAAAATAATATAAAATTGAAGTTCATCAGAATTATTCCAATCAAAGGGAAATCATCTACAAACGTGGAAGGAACATGCGTGAAATATAGGTTGAATTCCCCCCTTTTAGAAAGTTTAAATTAAATTCATAAAAATATAATTGTCCTTACATGACTCGAGAAAGAGTAGGATAAACCAAACATTGCATCAAAACTCCAACTTCACTTCATTAAATTCATCTCTCCAAAATAAGAGAAAGAATAATTGAAGGTTGCAGTAGCCTACCTCTTCAACTAATGATTGAGTAGGTTGTTGGGAAACCATGAGTAGAGAAAGAGCCTTGAACAAGGACCACATTCATTATATCTTTGAAATATAAGAAGACTTAGATCGTAAGGTGATCCTAGATCATATGAAACTGTAAATTGAACATAGGCTTATGTCCTCTTAGTCCAAATTTCTGTGATATTAATGCTCCTAGCATGACCTACATTGACTATTTTGTTCCCCTAGCAGCATGACTCGCATTCATTGGTTGTGTGCCCATAGCTCTTAGTCATTGGTTAGTGTCCCCAACATGACTCTGGAGTGGATTGGTTTCATGACTCCAACATGACTGGCGGTTTGGTGCTTCTTCCATTATAACTTGCGGTGACTAGAATATTACCACTGCCATGAACTCTGATGACTAGTTTCTTTGCTCAAAATGAATTATATTGGTTGGTAGCAAGTTTCTGTCATGACTCACAATGGTTGGTGACTTTTCTCTAGTATGACTAGAATTGTTTATATTTTACCCCTATCATGACTTGTAGAAAGCTGATAATGAGTCTCGAGAAGCATGATTCATAGTGGTTGGTGACATATCCCATTGTCTTCCCACTTATTAGTCTTGTTCTTCTTCCCTTTTCTATTCCTTTTGTACTTTTTGTTACTCCTTGGCTAGACTTTCTCCTAAATGAGTAAAACAAAGGAGGAACATATATTACTAGCAAATGAGGTTTAGGGTCAATATCCATTGAATTTTATTGGCATAAAGTTATTACATTAAACCTTATGAAATTTGAAACATTTGGGGTGGTGTATTTTCCAAATCAATAAGCTCCAAAATCAATCATGAATGTTTAAAGTAGTGATCAATGGGTCACCGATGTTCCAAAGAAAGGAAGGCACAAGAATCCCTTAAGAAGCTTCGTTTTACTCTTGAAAATTGTATCCATAAAGGTTGTATGCACAGCTCTTCCCTTGTTGTATTGTTACATCTAAAAGGTCTACTCCGGCCAATCTTTTGAACTAGCGTACACATTTAGGAGAAATGCATCGGGTCCTTCTAGATTGATGAAGCAATTGGTAAACAATTTTGAATCAGATACTTGAAAGTAAATACTTAGACCACCTAAGGTTGAATAAAAAAACAACACATAACATGAATGCATAAAAATACTAAGCATAATTAACATACAAGCCAATCTTCAAAAGCTGTTCAGGTAGGTCAGGACTTGGGCCCAAAATTGTTAAGAGCTAATCATAGGGCCTTATAGAGGTTAGCCTAGGATGATGTAGACCAGAGTCCAACGATAGAAGGTGTGCAGGAAATAGTTATGGTAATCTCTGAAATAACACTGTAGGTACACATACCCTCACAAAGATGGAAACCTTTAGAGGATTTTGAAATGAAAAATATGCATTTTATAAAATTACCATAAGGAAATTACTTCCTACTTACCGATCATCTGTATGATAAAATATAATATCAATTACCACTAGTATTACCAAGTGCTCCAAATTGGAAATTGTGCAAAACTAATCACGAATTAAAGAGATCATACATATGGGTATGTAAACAACACCCAGGCTTCCAAAAGTGATTGTTGAGAGGAGCTAGCACTTCAAAGAAACTGTATACTTTAGTAATATAATGTGCATAAGACTACCAAAAGAGGGGAGATCACCTCCATTTTCCACTAATGAAACCTCATGCTTGACGCTTGTGTTAAATGTTGTTTTCTAAATGTGCTTCTTCTTAATACTAGATAGATTTACACTCGTTACAATGATTATACTTTAAGATTTATGGCCTTGGAGAGTTTACTCTCTAACGTTATCTAGGGCATACAGCAACCTAGACTATATTAGTTTTCTAAAAATGAAAAGTCTCATTTATTTTAGATTTTTGATTACTGAGAGATTGTTGGCCACATGCAACTAGTGATGTCCTTGGCTCATACATAAACAAACTTGTGAAAAATATCAATTTAAATATGCATAGAATCTTTAATGATTTCAATTAAGAGCATTAACAACTACAAAAATGTAATTTTGATACGATAGAAAACACTCCAATACGACTCTCTTTTTTTTTTTTTCAAATGCATTTAATGCATAACTGCTAAAAATAACTTTGAGGAAAATGAAACTCAAGTAGACTTAAAAAACACATAAACGAGCAATTAAAAGATAAAACACCTAGAATGATCATTTCTTTTTTGAGATGATAAATGAAAAATAAAAATAAGAAAACATAATTTCAATTATTGTAACAACAACAAGCAAAGTAAAAAATGAAAGCAAGAAAAAGGTTGAAAGTAAGAAAAAATGCTTCCCACAAAGCACTTACTCCTTTTAGTGAAGGCAACCTGTAGTACTCACACCTTTCACAAGGAAAACAAGTGAGAACCCACCTGTTCTCGAGGAAAAACATGACTATGTTTCTGAATTTATGGGAACCAATTCCTAAAAAACTTTCAAAAGAACCCAATTTAACCTAACTTTATCAAATTGTGAGTAGGCAAACAAATTTGAAACTAAACTAGAAAATCAAAATCAAACTAAGAAGCGATGGGAAAGACCTCTGAAGAATAAATATAAGAGCTACTCTAGAATTGATGGTTTATTGTGAAAATTATATCTATCCATTGGATGAGGTTAAGCCATAATAGAATGGAAAGCTCGAAAGAATAATGTTATTATTTTAGGAGGCCCACATGCTATAATTCAACTATAACTACTAGTTGGTTAGAGGACTTACCAAGTTAAATTGAAGGTTGGATATAGATTACATGAGCTAACGTTAGCCAATTTACTTTGCTCCTTGGACTTCACAACATGCATACGAGGAACAAATAATTTTCTTTGAAATGATTCACCAATCTGATAAGTAATCTAACTAACTATAGTTAGGAGAGTTAGAACAACACTAGAAATTGAAAGATAACCATGAAAATGGAAAAACTAGAGTATCTAGCAAAGGGAAAGAAGAGATATCCATTTTATTTATCATGAACAATAACACAACGTATGTTTACCTCAGGGCTACAATTGGCATAATCCATAACCACCATGTCGATTCCTCCTACCCACAAACCATTTAGGACCCCAATTCACCTCCACTGTTTATATTTGTCTTGGGAATAGGAAGGAAAGTGTGTCTTGACCTCAATATCGGGGAAATGGGGAGACAATAACAACAAATAACCAAAATTATCGGTGGGGATGAGTCGTCATGAAAACCACAACGAATGAAATCCTATCTTTAGGTTGGATGATAAATCTAGTATGAAAAGACTTGTATTATTCTCCTTCCTTTGGATCTCATTAATACCATTTCAAGATGGTTGAGACGGAGTTATCATAGGAATTAGGAAGTTATGGAACTACTTTTCTCATAAACTCCAATGAAGAGCATGTCATTTTCATGTTTTTTACAATTTTTATTGACTTTTGAGGGCACTCGATCCTTTGTTGAAGGAAAAGGAAACTACTCACTCCTTGTATAGGTAGAAAGTGTGAGTGCATAGTTAGAAATGAATTTTATGAAAGTTTTTTTTAGTAGGTCTAGTTAATCGAGAATGTACCTACGATTGAATAAAGTCCAATAGTATGCATCTCACCTAAATGGGATAGGTAAATTGTTATAACATTGTTAGTTTTGTAGCATCGGATGTGTTGCAGCCTGAAAATTTGGTGGGCTAGAATAGAATATCAAACCCGGAAATTGTTTAAAATTCCACCTAAGTGTCTCAATTAGATTATTAATTGTTTTTTTAAATATTTTCTAGTCTAAACTTAGGGAATATGGTTGAGTAATCGATGTTAGTTGAGATAAGGTTAGAATAATTACGAAACTCACATGGATCGATCCGGATGATACACTCTCCATTTATTAAGTTTTTAATCTTGATGGGTGGTGCTCCAATGATTATAAGGAGATCGATGTGTTGTTGGAGAATACACAGACGAATACTCGGTTACGAAAGCCGGTTCGATTTTCTCGGTGGTAGAGATTCAACGAGAGAAGATAGAACGGTGAGTAGCGAGGTGGTGAAGAATTCCGGCCAGTATTCCGATCCCGAGAAGGCGGTGAAAGGAAGGTCGAAATCCCCGGAGGGTTTTGTGCCATGCCTTGCGCGAGAGAGTGAGCGCGAGAGGTGACTCGAACATGTGGCTAGGGAGCAATTTCGGGGTAAGAAATTAAATACGGGGGTGAGAGAAAATTCTCACGTGATAACATTTCTGACATTTTCTAACTAAGATTAGATTGCTAGAAAAATAAATTATTATTACTACAGGTGTTGCTTTTAAAATTAATAATAAACCCTCATATCTTGCATCGGTTTTTCCCAAGTTGGGTTCCAGAGACAATTGTCTAGAAATAATTGTGTCAAAATTCTTGTGTGTGTCTTTAGAATTTCTCAATTTCCGATGCTTTATTTCCCGCATTATTTTTATGGTGAAAATTTCAGTTGTGATTTTATTCATTGTTTGTCATAGAAAATAAACTTCATAATTAAATTTACAATTAGAAGAATACTCGATTCTTTAACGATAAATGAAATTTTCATAGTACTAGAGCATAAGTGATTAGTCGAAACTCGAACGGAAGAAGAAAATTTCGCTACTCGAGACGATGGGTTGAAATTTTCTAGGCATATAGCAATTCATGTGGTCAGCGGGATTCTTTGGGACACGAATTCAATTATCGATTGGTCATGAGAAAAATAGGCACTGAGGAGAGTGATTTTAGCGGTCGAGAGGGAGAATTTGTAGCTCATGTTTCTTTGGCTTCGATCTCCTTGGATGTACGCGGAAGGGTTTTGCGGCGAGTTTGAAATTTTAGAATCAACGTCGAGTTGAAAGAGGAATAACATGCTATGGGAATTCTTCGTATGAGCATGGAAAAAATTGGCATTCACAAGGCTTGATTTGTCTTTAAGTTGGAAAGCCAATTGCCTTATCACGAATAGCTTAATAGGGTGTTTGGTATATAGAAAGTGGAGCATCAACTCATATCATATTATTATTATCCAATTTGAGTCACGACCGACCGGACCTGGAAATTGGTGTATGAGACCCCCTTTGTTTGTGGGACGAGGGACCCCACCTCCCACGCGACTGATACATTTGCTAAGTCTACAAAGACATACATACTCTACCCCTTTGGTTTTGAACCTGTGACCACTTAGGAGGAAACACATGCTCTTAACCATAGTCCCGTGCTCATAACCGTATATGAAGGGTTAGATAATATTTCTCTAACTACGAGAGGAGCATATGGAATTCCGAGTTACTGGGGGAAACGGAGACAAATGTGCTCCGGTCGGGAAATTGCCATGTATTTTCGAGATAGAGTTGGAGGCAGAAGCACCGGCGCTATAGATGTATTGCATGTGCCAAGATTGGTTATGAACTTGGTTTCAATATCTTGATTACATGATAAGGGGTATGATATCCACTTTGTGAGAAGAAAGTGTATATGCCAAACACTCAGCTGAAGACGATAAAGACAAATTGGATCTGAAAGCGAATGTTGTACAACTTACATCTCGGCTCTCCAATGGCTATTAAGCGTTGAAAATAGTAGTGGAAAAGGAGGGCTGAATGAGTTATGGCATAGGAGAATGGGACATATACACCATGTATCACTCAAGATGCTCGAAAAGGGAAATAATAGTAACGAGGGTTCCCGAACTTGGCACGGAACACAGTGTGTGCGGAGAGAGGATGCGTGTGACGAGTATGCAGGCGACATTCAGTGACGATAGAGCGAAGGCATGTTAGAACATACATTCGAGATATTTTTGGCTCGATGTCCACCCCGAGCTATGAGCGAGTGTCGATACTTCTTCACCTCCTATTGATGACCATTCTCGAAAACCTTGATCTACTTCTTAAAGACCAAAGATGGGGTCTTCAATTGTTTTAGAGTTTTAAGGCTCTCTACGGAAGTGTAATGAGAAGAAGATCAGTGCTTCGTAGCCTAGGATAATGGTGCATAATATATTGATAAATACTTCACATATTTTGTGAGAAGAGGAATCATAAGATAATGGACATATCCATATAATCCTGATGAAGTGGGAGTGGCAGACATAAATACGGGGGGGGGGGGGGATATATATATATATATATATATATATATATATATATATTTGGGGCTGCAAAAGACATGTTATATGACCGAAGTTGACCATATTTTTATGGGTAGAAGACATGTAACACAATAATGTATATTCATAACATGACTCCTCATAGAGAAATGGAAAATGGTTGAAGGTTTTCACGGGGGAAGAAACCGAAGTTAGTCACCTTGAAGATCTTTGACGACATCGCTTATTTCGGCGTCTGGGATGAAAAGCATATTAAATTGAATCGGTTTGTGAGAAAGGGGTTTCTTTTTGGGTATAACGAAACCTCAAAGGCATACGAAGATCTACATTCCCCAGCAATAGGAAGATTGTGGTGAGATGAGACGTGAAGTTCATGGAGGACCGAGATTTCGGGGAGATCTCGTGAGACACATCTGAGATGATCAAAATCAATTGATACAAGAAGCGCCTTTGAGTGGCAACGACGGGAAACCCGGTTAGATGAAGACGGGAGGATAAGTCGTAGGGATTGATTACGGTGACCAATACCAATATTTCCTCGGGTACGAAGATCGAGGTTCTCGGAAAACGAAGTAGCATGGAAGTGGGATGAGGGCCCAAGTTGAACCTCCACCACTAGTGGTCGAAACCCCCGGCGGGGGTTCGTAAGACATTGAGAGATGCGAGAGGTTTATTAGAAGCTCTAGGATAAACAAAAGACAACACATATATCACGACATGTTCCCGAAAAGAGGTGGTGGCGGTTACGGAACCTTCCAACTTTCGGGGGAGGCACACCCAAAGCATCGGGTGTGGGTAGATTCCATGGTATATGAGTATAGATCTATCATGACAAATTATGTTTGGGAGAGTGAGTGTCGAGGCAGGAATGATCGATTTGTAGGTTCTAGATGTATCTGAGATTAAGTATGTTGCATATGGCGGTGTGGAAAGAAATCTGAGATTTTAGGTTCGTGGCCGAGGTATGCACGGAAAGAAGGGATGGATTATGAGAACCTTCACCGGTTACCATATACACCTCTATCCGATTAGTTATATCACTGTGACTTAGATGGATGGAAGATTCACAAAATGGACATCAGTAACATTCTTGAATGGGGTGATAGAGGAAGAGGTGTACACATAACAAACGAGGGCTTCGAGACTCATGAGAGGCGAACTCATGTGTGTAGACTAAAGAAATCTCTATATGGGCTCAAACGAGGCTCCCGGGGGCATGGTATGCCAGTTGTGACTACTTGCGGCATAGAGTTGTTCGAGAGTGACGCGATCCCAAACTTTACTATTTAATGGTAGAGGGTGATCCACTCATCCTAGTACTATGTGTGGATGATATCTTCTGTGGGGGTCATCGGGGTTCATATAAGATTGCAGAGAGGAACACGACGAGAATTTGATATGAAATATTTGGGGTTGATACACTATTTCCTAGGATTTGAAGTGTGGTAGAAAAATGGGGAAGATATTCCTTGGCGGGGAAGATATCTCTGAATATTCGAAGTGATTTAGAATGTGAGATTATAGACCCATGTTTATGCCCATGATCACCAGTTAAGAAGAAGAAGTAAAGTTCATCGAATAAACGGTGTCGACCCCACCTTGCATATACAACTTATCGGGTCTCTCATGTGTACGGCCAACACTAGGCCGGATATTTGCTTGTAGTCGATACCCGAGTTTATGGTGGGCAAGAGGGTACATTGGGCATCGACGAGGCATATTTTGAGGTATGTGCATGATACAGTGTATGGGTTGAGATATGCTGGGGGATGATGTGATGTTATTTGGATTCCGAATGAAGATTGGGCAAGTAGTTTAGTAGTCGGAAAGAGTACCTTTGGGTATTGCTTTAGCATTGGATCGAGGATGTTTTCTTGGTGTAGTAGAACGAAGTCGGTAGCACTAAGCTTTGCGAAGTGATATGCTTGTGAAAAAAACTACGTGTGAAGAAGCTATGTAAACCCCGAAGGCTGTAGTAATCTTGTTCGGGGGAGGATGGAGGCGACGAGTGTCTCTTGTGATAATCAAAGTTGCGCAAAATATCTGCGAGAATCCAGTGTTTTGTGATAGGTCGAAACATAGATATTCAATGTCATTTAATCGGAGAGATTGTGTACAACGTGGAGACATCGGCCTAAATGTTCCCATAGAGGAGAAGGTTGCAAATATACTCATGAAATCTACGGGAGGCTAAGTTTATTACATTTCGGAGAACATATGGGTATGGTGGAGAACTCGTTTCGATGGCAGGGAACGATTGCTTTAGATAATTCTCGATTGCGATAACGATGATAGATGAGAGGGAAGTTGCATATGTGGTGTTGGCAACGGAGTACCATGAGTTGCATCATGACACGGAATACGATGTATATCGGAAGGTTGTCGCGATGGTTGGTGGGTAACGACGACCGGACATTAACAACGTGACGAGGAGATGATGCGAGAAACGAGGTGTTGTGACATGGTGTGCGGTGCCAGAACACATTCTCTTTGAGAGTGTTAGTTTTTTAGCATCGGATGTGTTACAGCCACAAAATTTGGTGGAGAGACTAGAATACATGAGATCTCCAAAACCACATAAATCGTTTTTGGAAATTCCACCAAAGTGTCTCGATCGGGTATTAATCGTTTTAAAATATTTCCTAAGTCTAAACTTAGGTAATAGCAGCTAATTAATCACTATTAATTGAGATAAGGTGAGAATAGTCTGAAAACTCACATGGATTGGTCCGAGAGATTATCCTGAAAATAATTGAATATTTTTTAAATCTTGGTCGATGGTGCTCCAAGCTGTGGATTATAAGAGGAGATTGATGTGATGTTGGAGAATACACCGGAAGCGAGATGGGTTGCCCGAGCGATTCGATTTTCTAAGTGGCGGAGAGATTGACGAAGGTAGAGCCGGAAGGTGAGTAGCGGGGGTATAGGATGCCCGATGGCTCTTCCGGAGGAAGTGTTCCGGTCTACAAGAAGAGGCGGTGAAAGGAAGATTTGAAGTCCCCGAAAGGTTCTTCGCGAGGCACTACGCGAGAGGTAGCATAGGAGGCTCAACGTGTGGCTAGGGAGGAAATTTGGGGGCATAAATTATTTATGGGGTGAGAAAATTCTCTCACAATATTGCCGACATTTTCCTCAAATTGGAGTACTAGTAGAACACATCTAAGTGTGTACTCGAAAATTGTTCTTTGAAAAATAATAATAAAACTCTCATTTCAGCACGTTTTTCCCAAGTTGGGTTTTTCTTAGAGGTAATTGTTCGAAATAGCTGTGTCAAAATTCTTGTGTGTGTGCTAGAATTTCTCGGTTTCACGATATTTATTTTCCATGAGTAGTTTTTTATGGTGAAAATTGTAGTTGTGATTTTAATCATTGTTTTGCCATAGCGAATAAAATTGCACAATTAAATTTACGATTAGAAGAATAATTTTTAGTTGTTGCGAAATGAATGATTTTTTTCTAGGCTTACTAGGGAATAGTTTGTTGGCATATGTAGGATAGTTTAGGGGACTACCATTGGACATTTTAGAATGATAACGTATTGGATTAGCTCCTTGCATTAAGGTTGCAACCATAACATATCCATGAATTCATATCCATTTTGAAGTATTTCTACAAATTAGGCAATGAGAATTGGTGCTTCTAATATTTCATTTCAACTCTTCAAATTCATCTTTGTTAGTTCTTCTCCATTGAATACTCTTGTTATTGGATGTTATGTCATGGAGTGGGTGTAGCCTGATTAAAAATCATGTTATAAACTTTTGAAGCTATTGTATTATCCCCACAAAGATAAAACTTTCACTGAATTAGCGAGAGTTATCCACTTGATGTTTGCCTCCATCTTCATAGAATCAAATGAGTTACTTGTTCCACCATTTACATACCCCGAACACACAAGGACAACTCAAAACATTCATTTTTCTTAAGGTTTTCCTATAGTTTTTTTTAGGTCTCTAACACCTACAACGGATGTAAGATACACTCTTCCTAGGTAGACTTATAAATCAATATATCAAATCTAGATACACTATTACAAATTAATCTAGAAGGATGCAATACAATTTTCATCTGACACATAAATGTTTCTAGTGTAGTACATAAATACAGACATTACCAACCATTGATATATAACTTACCTCATATTGAAGGTGGTTTTTAGGTGTCTTCTTCTTTTACTCATACCTGATAATATCTTGATTTGAGATCCATTTCTTTGAAGTACTTTGCATGTTGTCATTAATCTAAGAAGTCATTTATGCTAGGTAGAGGGTATTGATTCTTGAGAGTAAACTTATTCAAAGTTTTGTAGTCAACACACATTCTCGGTCAATACTTCTTGGGAACTATGGTATTAGGTGACATACAAGGTAAGGGCATTGGTTGTATACTTTCTCCTCCATGATTGATGCAATTATTTCTTTGCTTCATCACCTCAAGTATACTCATTTATCATATGGTTGGGAAGGAGTTAAATTAACATTCTATATCTCATCTCAGTACTTTATTGAGGTGGTAACCCTTTGGGCTCAGTACTTTTTAAAAGTTTTCCAAGAGTTTCTCTAATTTGTGTCTACTCTTTAGTACATCCCTCTTTAGAGGTGCCTTTAGGTTAGTTTTCTCCTTGTTTATTTTATCTTAAGAAGACAAATGCAAAATTTATACTTGAATAGATCATTTTTTGGTTACGTTAGCACTTACGAAAGATGTAAACTTACATTTATGCACATTGATAATGGAAATTCCCATCGTAATGAAGTGAGTTGATTTTCTCTATCATAGAAGATCACATACCTCATGTACATGTGTGTGAAAATTCCAAGTGCGGAATCTTCACATTATTTGAAAATACTTCACCTACTTGTTATTTAATGAAAAAGTTATTTACGGTGTTCTATTGTCAAAATATTGAAGCAAATTAACTCTGAAGCCTTGCTTAATTACTTATATATGTTGAAACAATAAATTGAGAAATAGAAAAACATCACACGGGACATCATTTTTTTGGACAAACGACAGAAGCAAAATGCGGGAGAGCGTCGGTCTGCAACGGATACGAGGGTTTTATTTTCGTAATATTCATTTACGAATACAATCTGCGGATGCCTTTTTGGCAATCCGGTACAAAATATATCTTAGGTAGGAAGAAATTAATTGAGATTACCTCACTCCACACTACGAGTCCGGGACAGTGAATGTTTGAAACAACGGCCTCCCGAAAGCACCTTTTATGCTACCTGCGTAGTAATTACACATGGGTACGTACGATGGCTGCGGGAGACTATGTCACATCCTTTTTAAGATAGTTCGACCCTCGAAATCTTGATTCTAGCCATCTCGGCTCGGGCTGCGATCTCTGGCCCCTGAACCGATTACCTTGAAAGGCCCCCCGCCTTTCTGCGTGTGGCCTTCGTATTACACGTCCTCTCCTTTGGAACGCTTTGCTGCCTCCTCTCGCCTCTCTCTGTCTGCGATACATATTGGCTCCAAAAGGAAGATCCTTCGACCAAAAAACATCTCTGCCCCCTCTCGCGTGATCTATACAAAATACTACGTTGCTTTAGCTTAAGCAATTCGATATGACTAATCAACTCTCTTTGTGTTTCGAAATGGCCCTCGAAGCCTTCCTTAAATAATCTTCTTGTTGACATTAACGACCAGTTAGAAGCTAATCAATGGCTTTGATCATTTTGGCTTGATCCTCTTCTTTATGCAAGTCCCACACCCATAATTTAGATTAATACCTATTAATTATTTTAATTTCCTAAATTCAGGCTTACGGTCTCATTACGAATATTTAATTTATTAAATTAAAGTTGTCTCCGAGGTGGAATTTCCCCAAACGATTCTGGGTTATTTGGAATACATGTATCTAAGCCTCTCCACAATTTGAGACTTAGAGCACATCAAGCCTTCCCAAATCAACACTCCCTCATAGCGAGGAATGTGCTCTGTATTTTACCAACTACCACCTGCAACTGCGAAGGCATCTCCACATAAATGCTGCCCCAATACATTATGTTGTCCACAACTGCGCACTATTTATTGACTTCTTCCTTGCCATTTCACATACGTATACAACTCCCTCTCTCAGTGTTTGCTCTGTCTTTCTTTCTTTGCTTAACACTTTCTATTCTTACTGTGACTGGAGTTCTTTAAGAACCTGTTGAAAAACATCCGAAAATCGGAAACAGTGTTCAATATAGATACATCCCAGATGTGCAAACTCACTGGTATAATCCCACAATGTCCCTCTAAAGCCTTTAGGTTGCCATTGCTACGCATTATGCCTCTCCACCTTTACGCAATTGTCGTATACGCTCGGAATTAAGCCTTTATAACCACCATCATCTCTCAACACACCTTTGCACCAACTAAAACTCCCCTCCCGACTGCTACTACGTTATCTTGGGATCTCGTAGGAAGGTGTCGATCCCGAGAAAATTGGACTCCTCAGGGTCATGCCGTGAAGTTCTTGCGAGCTACGGTTCAATGTCGCCCATATCCCTCTGGGAATGTGTGGGCACTCGCCTGGCATACTCATCTTCCTTTCTTTAGTCTGTTGCGAATACGACCTTGGATCTGTTGCTTCTCGTCCTTGTCCTTGCTGCTTGAAGGACATTCGTTGTCAGTGACCGAATTCACCACACTTGAAGCATTCCATCTTAGAACATCCTTCTTGTCCTCTGCTGCTCTGACCCGGCCCTTAGATCCCCAAGGCTACATTCTCCTCCTCCTTTGTCTTCGACCCCCTACGCGCCCTACGCCGCCAATTTTACCTTATTCGGTACCTCCATCGCTCTCCTTGGTGGCTTGATCCCCATCTCCTCTCGATGGCGATCTTTCTCTACCTAGAATACTATATCTAAAGAAGACACCTTACATTCACTACCATGTTGCCGGCCAGAGTACGACCTTACCATCGCGGTAATCGAGGTGTGGACCCCCACGGTTACCCGGTCGATCATGACTTTCACGAAGCTCGAGAGAAAAAAGAACATGTGCTCCCCTTGCATACGTATGCATTTGTAGTTTCTTCTCTAAGTACATCTTTCGATGTTTGGAAGATCCTTCGTATAACTCTTACAGGCTTCCCATACACTGAATTTGTGTGCTTAACACATTTATGTGGAATGCACTATGTGATCATCGACTCCATCGAGAACATCCTCTTAGATTTCGCCATCTTGCTTGTACTTCTTCAACGGATCCAAATACAGAGCCGCTGCGTGCTCTCCAGAAATCCTTGAGATCATATTAATCTTAAAAGACGCCCAGAATTCCTGGCAACTTCCATGTCACGTATGATTGGGCTCCCTCCAGTAGGTCACGTCTCCAAGCGCGTGAGCTACCATTTCTAATGTCTAGAAAATGTCGAATCTGGCTCCTCTCTTTTCCTGCTCCTCTGCAGTAGGTGATGGATTGGCTTACACACACTCCTTGCAAGATGGTAGATATTCCACTCGGATATCTTGCTCAAATCTCAAAAAATAGAATTCTGCGGCTAGGAATTCACGGGAAGAAAAATTCCCTCGATTGTCACTTCTCTTTCTTCGAAAACTTCGACCCAACGAAATATTGGCTACATAAAAACGCATCCCTGGCTTTTTCCTCGCTACCGAGGCTCTACACTACTCTGCTCTACCATGAAAAAACTTTGATAGCAGATCCCTTCCTCTTTTAACTCGACTCACTTACGAGAAGATTTTCTTCAAAAAATTAATCCTCCAGGCACAGGCCTAGCAATTCTTTTGGGGATTCGAACTATTGTCTCTTCTTTGCTATTCAACCTCGTACCTAATGTTGGCTCCTTTCTCTTGCTCACAGAAACTCTACGATACCATGTGAAAATTCCAATTTTGGAATCCTACGCGACCAGTAAATACTTCCCCTTTGCTTGTTATTTAAAAGAAACCGAGTTATTTACGATCATTAATAATCTTTAAAGAAAATTACAAATGAAACCTTCACTTAATATATTATATATGTCGAAACGATAAATTGAACAATAAAGAAAAAAATTCACACATGACACCATTGTTTTTGAATAGACATCCCGGAAAAAAACGCAGTACGGAAAAGCTGGTGCAACAAATCTAAGGGCTTTATTATTCTGTGGCTTAATTTATTTATGAATACAATCTCTTGGATGCCTTTTTTTGGAAATACGGTACAAAAGAATATCACTCGGCAAAAAGGGGTAGAGATTACATCACTCTACACCTCTGATCTTGGGCGGATTCGGTAGGCAAAACGACGACCTCCCGAACCTTTTGCTTTGCCTGCGCAAGTA
Source organism: Pinus albicaulis (assembly GCA_034641835.2). NCBI lineage: Eukaryota > Viridiplantae > Streptophyta > Pinopsida > Pinales > Pinaceae > Pinus > Pinus albicaulis. The sequence goes on along the minus strand of CM076580.1, from coordinate 1,710,205,683 downwards.
ATTACGTGAGCCCGCGTCGATGGCTGCGGGAGGCGCATCACCTCCTGTGCTAAATCATTCGACCCCTCATAAATCTCGGCTCATAACCGATCTCTGACCCCTGGTCAAAATTATGCTCGGAAAGAATATTGTTGCTAGGTAATGACGCCCGGACGTACGTCTACCCTGCGGGCACTCCATTGTCTCCTTTGCGTATCTCTACACTCTTTGTTGCATATTATTGGCTACGGAAGATCCTCCAGCAAAAACTCTGCCCCTGCGTAGATATGAAATCGCTGCGTTGCTCTGAAAGCTTTAGAAATTCGATGCGGTAGTACGACTCTCGGTGTATTTCCAAATGGACCTCAAGCCTTCCTTAAATAATCTTCTCATTGACATTCGGCCAGTTAGAAGCTATTGATGGCCGAAGATCATTTTGTCTTGATCCTCGTCCTCTTAAGTTACCCATATTTTATATTAATACCCATTAATTATTTTAATTTCATAAGGTTAGACTTAGGGTCTCATTAAAATAATTAATTTATTAAATAAAGCTGTCTCCGGTGGAATTTCCCCAAACGATTTATGGGTATACGGAATACATGTGCTTCTAGCCTCTACACAAATTTGAGACTTAGAGCATCGGTCTTCTTAAAGTGGCAACATGTGGGAGCTTGGCTCTTCTGATGCACACATCGGCAACCTTTGTATATACTACGATTCATCGATATAATTTGCTGCCTGTGATTTAATATTACACTTCTTAGTGACCTTGAGCTCTATATCCTTATTTATTAATCCTTAATTGGTATACGTTGAGGATAGTGTCTGAACTTCCAATCACATATTACTTAGATCCCCTACGAGGTTGGACCATGAGCCGAAATCAAATAGAGAATCCACATTTGTCTTCTTGAACTATATCTTGAATAGAAGAGTTTATTCATCTGTTATATTCCTCGCGATGGAAGACACACCATAAACTTTCAACGGATCATTTTTGAGGTTAGATTATGAACCAAATCAAATTGAGTATTCATCTTTATATTTCTTAAACTCAATCTTGATACAAAAGAAGTTTAGTAATATCCTTTTCATTAGGACAAGAGCTATAAAGTTCACCTCCTTCTACATTGAAGTGTAAACAATATTTTCCTCTACTTTGAAATATTTTTCCAAATAATTTCTTGAACCCATAGATATCATCTTCTTCTTCTTGGCTCATGTATTTCTTTAAGAGAGCTTTAAAAGTAGCTTTGAACACATATCATTGCTATGACCATTGATATTAGAATAGTTATGAAAGTAGTTTCTTTCCATCCTTGCTGCCTTTGATATATTGATCGATGTCTTCTTATCCTTTTCCTTTTGCTTCTTATTTCCTTCCTTAGAAGTGCCTTAGTGGTCTTTCTGTTAGGAACCATTTGATTATCTTTTCTTCTTGTCCATGTGCTCGAATATTGTGCTTCCACAGAAGCCTCATCAGTGGTCCTGGGGACTGGTAACAATTTTCCTCACTTAAATTATTATTGAGACCATGAAGATAATTAAGTACTACATGCGAGTTTCTTGGGAGATATTTCAAACATAATTGCATAGTTTTTGAAATCAGTGGTGTACTCTTGTACACTTAGCTCTTACTTCTGTGGAAGAAATGATAAATCCATTGGTTTCTTCGAATCCAATAAGGTAAAAATGTTTAATGAAGGTTTTAAATAACTCCCTTAGTTATTGGAGGATCACCCTCCCACCTAAGCATCTCCATGTGCCTTTCCCACAAAAGTTTGAGCATGGACCTATAAATTTAGTCGAAAATAATATCTTTTTGCTCTTCTCCTATGTTATGAACATTGAAATACACTTCTAATTGTTCTGAAACAATGATTCGAAATTTGAATAACATCGATCTCACCCCTCAGCAGTCTTGATTTCCCTTTGTAATTTAACAAATATCGGAAGGCAGAGATATTTATTACTTAGTCTCTCGTTACGTAGCTCTTTGTCTAGTTCCTTTCTGGAAGTCCTTTTTGTCTCCAAATTTCTTGTTTGAAATTTAGCTTAGAGTTAGAGCTGCGAACTCCCCAAAAGATCGAAACTTTCCTTAAGAAATTTCTGTTAAATCATCATGTTACGAGAGATGTCAACAAGTTGTGCTTCTAGTTTTAGAAAATATTTCCTCCAAATCCATCCTTGGATTGTTATTGTAATAATAGGCCATGCTCTTAGTAAAGGTTTGAGAATTATTTCTTTAATCAATTCTAGATCTTGTAATCTTGTACAAAACCCTTAAAATTTCTTTAATACTAGTATGATCTTAAATTGATGCGACATTCCTTCAGATAGTTGTCTGACATATTTTACAAGTTTTTGCACACTTATTTGTTGACGATGTTTTAATTGAGATCAAGAATTTCTACTAGCTTAGAAAGAAATAGTGAAATTGAAAGTAAAGTAAGCTAAAATACCACGCCATTCATGATATATACACAAGATACACATTGGGAAATCGAAGATGGGAAAACCCAACTATAAAGGTGAAGAGATGACCATTTCTAACACTTGTTAGATATGAAATACGAATAAAAAAAGTGTGAACTTACCATGGATTTTTCATTGACATTATGACATGTATGTTTGCTATAAACTTGATTACCTCCTCTACTTTTGCTCCAATATGCCAATCACTTACTCTAATCAACTATGGAATAATAATAAAATACAAAATAATGGAGCTCCCTCCTTTCCTAGAAACCAAATATAAAACATGTCATGATAGTCGCCAAGGGTTAGCGTAAGGGTTTTTTTGCATTCCTCAATCTTGATTAGGATTAGGTTTTGGACCCTCTGGGAATATCCTAAAGGTCCACAGGTATGACTGACTCCACATGTGTGAGTAATGGGAGCTGCGCAACGCATCCACTTGGTACCATGGTGAAATTGACAACCTTAAATTAACCTTAGGGGCTTCTTCCTCATTCGATACAGTTGAGGTGATTTTTGCATTGTTGCAGGGCTCTCGATGTGCGGAAACGATGTAGAAGAGGTTGGCAACTCCATTTACAAGGTTTTGACGGATAAACCATTTATTTCCTCAAAAAAGATTTAGAAATATTAAAATGGGCCCTACGAAGCCTTGAGCTTTAATTTTTCCACCCAAAAAATTCTAAAATAAATGATAAATTATGTAGTTATGTATTTCAAATTACCATTAAATAGCTGTGGTTTTTTTGAGAACGAATGGTTTCATGTTTATTTTGTTGGTAGAATAACATTTCTCATGATGAAAAGATTTTTTTTGAAGAAGTTGAATGTTATCCTACTTATTGTAATGAACGAAGGGAGGGGAAAAATAAAAAATGATGTTTGATTTATTTATTTTTGAATAAATTATGTGGTGGCCATTGTTTGAATTCGATTTTAACCCGAAGGCATTGAATCGAGGGGAAATGTTGAGCATTGAAGTTGATGCATCAACATTGATTGTAGTTAACATTTTTAGTAGGTTGCTTTTGAAATCTCTGTTGTTGGTATGGAACATTTAGCATCTAAGGATGGAACCTTCATGTTAGGCATACACATTTTAATACAACGATCGAAGAAAAGAGAAATTGACGTGATTCTTCGTTTGTTGACTAAATCAATTCCTTTGGTTGGTTGTTCATGGTAACATTTGACATTTTGGTGGTTGCATTTTTTAATTGATGTTGAGATGATGGTGAAAGAATTTTTTTGAGAGGGATCATTTGTGACCATAGCTTTGGAGCAACATTTAATAACTTGGATAGTGATGTTGAAATATGTTTTGAAGAATTTTTATACATTGAAGGTTATAAACCTTAATGCTTATGCACAATGTTAAGATAATTTTTTTACATAGCAAGCTACAATGTGAGTTTTTTTTCTCAATTTGAAAAAGAAAATTAGGGAATGCATTTATAAATGCAGCTTGTGGTTTTCTGACCTCTGACCAATATAGGAGGCATTTAGAACCGACATTGAATGTTGTAATCTAAGTCTGTGGTATACTTTTGTATTAAGATTTAGATCACAATCGTATGCCCTTCTCAGGATTTGTGGAATATTAACAAATCTAGTGTTTCTCCCCCATGAGGGTTCTTTGATCTTTTGTCCATGTTCTTGCGTTATTCATTTATCGATGTTCATGTGTTGATTTAGTTCATGACCAAAATTTAAGTGTAGTATTTGTAATCCTCCTATAACGTCTTCTTAATGGAAATTTAGAGTATTTTTCATGGAGGTTTTCACAGATAAAATGGAATCTCATCTTGTGTTTTGATTTTCATTGTGATTTTTTCTGTTCTTTCTTGTAAAATTTAATTCGTCGCAGCAATGATAAAAATAAATTGGAAGTGAGGACTAGTTTTTCTTTAAAGTTTTCAAGGTTTAAAATTTTCCTTTAATTCATTTGTATTGCCATTGAAAGGATATCTTCACTCTCCCTTTGGACATGGATCGAAGTTTCCATGTATGTTATAAGGCACTTTGCATTGGAAAGCATTTTTTTATTTGATTCCAAATAACCCATTTCCCAATCCATATCTCAACGTAGCAGGATTGTGTACGAGTTCATTTTCCTCTCTTTGGAAAATGGGCTAACGTGTATTTTGATGATTTTCTTTGGTTTTACTTTCGTCTTCAAAATTTATAGGATGAGGCATGTACCCATATAAAAAGCAAATGTTGTTGCTTCTTTAAGATGTTAAAAAATGTATTTAGATTGAATATTTAAATATTAATGCAACATTAAAATAGTTTTTTTTTGGTTAAAACAATTTATTCTAAAGTTAAAACTTGTCTTAAAAAACAATAATTTTAAATGCACTTTGAAGATCCTCACTCTCATAGTAAATGTAGATATTTATCAAGTTCTCATATATATTTTTAAGGTATTGTACATTAGAAGACCTTTTTTATTTAATTCTAAATTCCTTATTCCTATTCTTTGTCGTAACATGTGGCATTGCATGAGCTACATCTTTGTTTTTTTTTTTTTTTGGAAATGCATTATAATTTTGATGGTTTTATTTGGTTTATCTTTACCTTTAAAAAAATATTAGAAGAATCATATATTTATATCAAAACTAAATAATATCTACTTATTAAAAATGTTAAAAATGTATTTAGATTGTATATTTAAACCTTGACGATGCCTAATACTACAACTTAGTGGGCCCTAATGGTTAAGAGCATATATTTCCTCCCTAAGAGGTCATGTTCAAAAAGCGGGTAGAATATGTGCCTTCGTGAACTTAGAAATCAAATCGTTACCTGAAGGTCTCTTATCCCGAAAACAAAAAGGTCCTCCGTATACACCAATTTAATGTGTGTGGCTTGAGTGTAATTAGATAATAATAATAAATTAAATATTAAAAATATATTTAGATTATATATATTAAATAATAATAATAAATTAAAAACATTAAAAAATATTTTTTTAGAATTTATTAATAATAATAAATTAAAAATATTTAAAATATTTAAATGGTATATTTATTATTTAAACCTTAATGATATAGATTAAAAGAATAATACCTTATCCTGTCAAAATAAATAATATTTACTTATAAAAACTATTAAAAATTGTATTTAAATTGTATATCTAAATTTAATTACAACATTAACATGAATTTTTCCCCTCATATACGTGCCACATAATTTATTTTTTCCCACTGAAATTTGAGAGGACCATAATTAGGTTGAAAAAGTTTACTTTTTCAAATGGATTCACTTTAACTCTTATACTAATCATAAAATTAAACAAATTCTGGAAATAACATCCTCGATTATTTAAAGAGCATAATTAATTTTATTTTCACATAGATTCACACCTATACTATTATATTAATAAATAAAATTAAACAATTTATAAATATATAGAATAAGATCCTCCAAATATACTTGATTAATGGTTCTAATAATTTATGCTGAAATAAGTGGAACCTCCGAATATATTTGATTGATACTTTAACGAACCTGTGCAAAGTGGGATCCTCAGAAACATTTTTAAAATTCCATTAACGAAGAACAAACATTTTTTTTTCGCTTTTAAATCGAATTTGATGCTCCGTAATGCAAAAAACTGTCACACATGATTCTAAATTCCAAGAGATACGTTTTTCTAAAACATAAACTGACAGAAGTTAGAATAAGATGCTCCATAATTCAGACAAGTGATTCTAAAATTCCAACAACTTATGACTTTTCATTTCAAGTAATCGATGGTTATAACGCACTTGGGGCTCCTGTTTAAAATGTGTTGTGCTGTATTTGGTTTGAAACATGCTTTGCAGAGATACGTGTCTTGAATTTAGACAATACAATAAAGTATTGATTACAAATTCCTCAATTTTTTTAATAATCAATTCACAATGGGATACTATTTATTAATGGAAATTATGTGAAAATTGAACGTTCTTTCAAAATAGTTTTTTTAGTAACTTAATTCTCCAATCTGGTTTTTTTAGTAATTTAATTTTTCAATTATGTAAATTTTATAGGAAAAACCACTGAATAAAAAAGTTAGATGGAGAAGTAATCTGTCTTAAGCAATTCCTTTTATAAACTACTTTTAGCCTCATAAACTTTCTTTCTATGAACCACTAAGTACAAAAGTCAAAAATGTAAATTTATATAAATGGTTAAATAGCCTAATAGTTATGAACATGTGTTTCACCAAAAATGCATTGGTAGACTTAGCAACCAACTAAAAACTTCTAGATCAGTTGCTTGTCCCACAAACTAACTTAACCTTTAAAACCTTGACCTTAAAATTAGATTTATTTATTTATTTATAAAACGTGCCTGCATATGGATAGAGTCAAAACCTGCGTGTGAGTTGTGAAAATAAAATGAAGTTTCTCCACCTAACTTTTTCATCTTACGCAATATGAGAACATGGGTGTGTGAGGACAGTCATTGGCCATCCCCGTGGAATCCCCAAAAAAAAGGAGAAGGGAGTCGAGAATCATAAATCCCAAATGATTCGTTACGTGATTACGCACTTCCAATTGATTATTTATGGTCTCTTCAGACTTAATAACGAAGGCCCACAATTGCACTACTTAAATTTGTGATCTGAAAGGTCCCCTGTACCCAGACTTGTCCTCTCAGTTCTGACTGGCTATATTTCAGGCCTGCAGTACAGTGGAGCCTCATTACCCATTACATTACAGAAGATATCCTTACACCCAGAAGAATGAAGGTGTGTTGATGTCATAATCTCATTTTCTTTTATATCTCTGTTTAGTCATCTCCATTTCTGGTTCAATGGCCAAATGTTTGATAAGTCATTAATTGTAATCCATGTTACATTCTGGATCTGGATCTGCATTCTTTCTCATAAATTCCATTCTTATGGATGGGTTGCTGTAACTGTTCTTGGCATTTCTATCATCAATCTTGTCTTGTTTAATGGTTTAATAAGATTCAGGCCCATGGGTAGCTTAATTGACAATTGCCTTGTTATAAAATATTATGTAAATCAAAATTCAACGTTCAAATCCTCTGAGTCAAGCCGAAAACAGAAGAATTTCCTAATAACAAAGCTTATTAGCTAACTGCCTGCCTTGTTTTCTCTGTCATATATGTGACATGTCTTTTGCCGGAAAAATAAGTTCTTTTAATCCATCAGTGTGGCAAGCTTTAGTCTGTCAACTGTGGTTGATTTGTTCGGAAGGCTTGTGGGATCTCGAATGAAGTAATCTTTCTCCAGTGTCATCCACAAAAGAGAAACCCTCATTACAAAAGGAATGATGGAACATTCCTAATCTCTTTGTGATCAATTCAAAAGAGAAAATATGCTGCATTCTAGCTTCTCTTAGAGCTCACCTCTAAACTCACTTTAATGCAACATATGATTTTCTCTTCTATGCTTCAATGCTAATTTTTCCTATGACAATAATTCCCCGTTTTGTCAATAGAAGTCATAACAAGGTTCAACTAAACATTTTGTTGATGAATGGTCATTCCATAATAGAACTTGCTAGTATGTACCATTTTTTTAATCAAAACCGAAACCAGGACCAGAACTGAACAAGGGGCAGTTTGGGACTGGCTAGACAATTGGGTTAAAATGATTGACTAAAATATACATAAAATATGTAAATTTTAATAATAAAAATATATTTATGTATCTAAACCATTAGACACCCAAATATACAAAAGTTTTATTATCCTATAAACTATGTAAGAGTGAATATAGCAATGACACTGAATTCCATACACATATGAAACAAAGCACTCAAAACTCTAAATGTCCTACGAGAGGTCAAAAATCATCATGCTACAACAAATGGTTACATGTAATGCTTATGCCCAATACCATTGTACACTTTAGAGGATGATGTACTCCTTTTAATCCTCCAATTTCAAACCAATTCACTAAGGAAATAGACTTATTGTTTTGTTATTAACTATTTACTATCCCTGGCTTTGACTTTTCTACCAAATTGTAACCTAACTGTAGCCATTCCATTATTCATGAAACCATAAATCCTAAATTCAAGCTAACATAGATAGTGAAAGAACAAACTAGAAATTAATTCCAACCATGACTTAACCATAACATTTCAGCATTAATTTAACACAATTCATGGAGGCTGATAGTAACACTTATCTGTAAAATTCTTCACCAATTGCTTATATAAAAGAGGGCATTCCACCCAACCATCGGCTGTTGTTGCACCAATTCCCCGCTTTTCAACAAAGGCCACCTTAAGATGAGAATATGAAACCACAATGGGCACACTCTTCACATGGATGACTCTAATGTCTCTTCTCATGGCCCGATTCCTAGGATCACAATCACCTACAACAATTTCCCAATCCATATCCCTTTTCACCATAACCATGCATAAACCAAGGAATGGGATCCCACTTCTACGCACGATTATAAGTGTCCACTTCTCTCTAGGGGCTCCAACACGAAGCTAGTTGAGAAATCTCAATGTTGGGATTCTGGAATTATTAGTTGTAGAGAAATTTGCTCAGGAGTCACAACCACTATTCACTATTAAATTCGTGGTCTTAGCTTTCATAATTCAATTTCAATATCCACAACCAATTCCCTCTAGGGAAATTTCCCCAATTTCCTAAATGAAGGATAATGGTAGGTGAGTTTCAGGTTCTAGTAAGTTTGTCTCTCTAATAAATTAACAATAGTCTCCTTTTGAATTTCCCTCCTTGAACCTTCAGGCCAGATCCACCACAATACTCACAATAGTTCGCTTGCATGGTTAAGGTAAACTTTAAGCACACATAGCATGAAGAGCCACATATCCCTCCTTACATTAATCCCCCCAAGGATTAATTAAACCTAATTAGTTTATAGTTAACGACATAATTAAGTTTGACATGGGTTTGGGTTAACTCCCTTACTAGGTCCTTTCCTTAATTTCCTACGATTAGCACTTTTAGCTGAGCATTCGATCTTGGCTTCAATGGCATTGCCTCTTGGGGAAATGCACTTTGGCAATTCACATTGCTGAAATCGGCACACTTGTGGTGATGAAATCAACCTCCTTCTCTCCCGGATCTTTAAAATCCTTTGGCTCCTTAGGAAATTTTCTCCCCAACTTCTCTGTTGAAACCCTTCTACCGATGTCTCCCTTGCTCAAGTATGCCCTTGTTATCTTTGCAGGCCCAGGTAATTCGAACTCTGATGTGTCTCCAAATGATCTACGATTTTCTCTTATAATCTCTAGTTATTAATCAACGACCATGATCCAATCACGATCAGTGGCTAAGATTGTCTTGGCCCCATCAAGTCACTTTTCCGAAGTCTCCAAGAAAAAAAAATTGATTTACCTCAATCAATATGATTTAATTAACCAGTTTTCCAGTTAGAGTTAGGAAAATATTAATAATTGGCTAATTAATCTAGTTAAGGCATTTTCCCCATGGAATTTTTTTTTGGGTCTTAGAGTTAGTATCCTCTGTGTGTTCCTTAGCCTCTGTAGACACCAATAGAGACTAGAACTCTTATACAGACTACTCCTTAAACTAACACCCCTACCAAGGGGAGAAAACACTATCGAGGACTTGGTCTGATATTGGAAAGGTGATCTTTGTTTGAAGTATTGATGTGCCCTTCTTGTTTCAGTTTGGTTCACAAAGATGGATTGTTGATCTTTGTGTCTGTGATGGATGGTTGGCACTACTTTAGAATCCATGTTTTTGTCAAGTGGTTTAGCATCCCGGGCAGCAAGGTGCCCACTCCACGAGTACCCGAGGGCCTTTCGGAAAGAAATGCCTGGCCTAAGAAGATGCAACATTGGGGGCGGAGCCTCCTAACAACATTAGCGGATGACACATGTCCTGAGTAGCTCTAGGGCCTAGGACGATGATAGCTTTGACTTGGCTTTGAGGTTCTTCATGATGACACCACCCCGGACCCGGTATGTCTCTAAGCTAGCCTTGACGCAACTTTGATGGGCGGAGGCTGATTCGGAGGCGAGATGAGGGTGGTCTCATTTAGGGAGGGATTGTTTCACCAAATGAACCCCTTACACTAGAAAGAAAAGCTTTGTTAATAGTTGGAGACAAATGGAGACCACTTGATGGCACCCCAAGCACTTGGGACCTGAGAGATTTGAGGTCCATCGCTCAAATTTTGGATCATCTGACATTTGCACACATTTTGACACCTCAACACACCTTGGCATTGCATTTGGAGCAGCAATTAGACATGACGTCAGCATTTGACTACATCTCACATGTATGGGCTAATTTGGGATTTTTTGTCATTAGCTAATGGATTGGCTTGTAGCCCAAGTTCATTCAATGTCAAACTTAGTTTTAGGGCTTCATTAGGTTAAATTAGTTGTGCTAAACCTCATGTAAGTAGAGGTTGTTCGCATTTCATTTGATCATCATTTTGTGGTCATTTTCATCCCTCCTAGAGATTTCGCCCTCGTTGAAATTCACCTTGTATCTTATTGGAGATGTGATCTATTGAGGATTTTTGCTTATGGAGCTATTATTTGAGTATTGGAGATGTCATTTTGGAACAATAAATGATTGATTCATGCACATTCTATCTTGTAAGTTTTCCTTGTATTTGATAAATCTTTGTATTTTGTGGCTATTGCATGAATGGTTAATTATACGGGTTTATGTGTGCTAGTTATGGTGAAATTTATTAATACATTGTGGAAATGGTATTGTATATATTACCCACTTATAGAATTTGTATGACAATCCCATGAGTGAATACGTTTAACTTCTATCTCCTCATTGACTTTCTCCCTCACAAAAATGATAGCTAGGGTTTGAAACACGAGTTTCATGTTCCTTACTCCTTGCCAAGGTTTAGTGTTTTCTCTAAAGTTAGTAGTCCCATAGACTCCATCACCCAAAATTAGGAGCACTAACCTTGGTCACATTGTTGATCACACCAAAAATTCTCTTGAGATCACAACTTTCTTCCCTAAGCTTTGAATTTAGACCTCTTAAGAAGCTTCTAGCTAGAGTTAAGGCATCCATTTTAAATAGGGTTGACCACTTTTCTAGTGGAGAAGTTCAACACTTGGTTTTAAGAGTGTTTGCCTCAAAATCAACCTCTTTTGGTGGCTAATTCCTCATTTACGGGGCGAACGTCCTTCGCCTAAGCCAGTCTTTCCCTAACTAAGCCCTAGTTTTTCCTAGGCTTCAACTTGGAAGCAGAGGCTTGTTTGTGCCATAAATTGAGTGCTTACATCACTTTCAAGCCCTTTCTTGGCCTCATGATCCTAGATAAGCATGTTGCCCTTACTTATTTTCTAGCCCTAGGGTCACGTTTATTGCCTAATTAGGCCTCTTGGAGAATGCACATTATGCTAATTGTGCTAGTTGAGCCTTGTTTCTAAGAAAATGTCTCTCCTTAGCAGGAAGCTTCCCTTGTTGTCGAAATCCACTAAGGTAGGAGGTAGTGGCAATGGACCACAACTCATAGTGTTGTCTCTTGGTCCATTTCTTGCCTTGCAGAGCTCCCTCACAAGACTTGCTAGATTATGAGGCATGAGACTACAAATGAGTGAGAGTTGGGGGTAAGAAACTTCCTGTTATTTTTGCAGCAGCATCGAAGTGTTCTAGCCACAAAATTTGGTGGAGGAGGCTGGGCTCTGCATGAGATCTCAATATGCCAGAAATTGTTGGAAATTCCCTCTAGAAGATGACTTAATTTGATTATTAAACAATTTTTTAATGTTTCCCTAAGTCTAAACTTAGGAAATTGGATTTAATTAATCGAAATTAATTAAGTCAAAAGGTGAGAATATTCTAGAAACTCATATGGATCGATCGAGGAAATGATGCGAGCCATCGATTAGATTTAATCTTGGTCGTTGGTGATCAACAAAGTTATAGAGAGAGTGGATGGGCACTTGGAGAATAGACCAAATACACACAAGTGCTTGAGAATCCGATTTTCCGGACTAGCAACGCGGTCGATTCTTTGGAGGATTCGAGCCTCGGTGAGGAAGTAGATATAGTGAGGAGCGAGGGGACGGTGAGGTTGGAGGAAGTCTTCGAGATCCATCGAGTGCATTGCAGAGAGTCAAAGACACATTGAAGGCAAACTGGTGTGCCCGGAGGCCTACGAGAAGATTGATTTTGCCAGAAGAAAGCAGACCCCAAAGGGTCAGAGGTGGAGAAAAGGGTTCCAAAAGGCGGAGAAACCGGTTCTCGGCCCGAGTCGCCGGTGCCCGCAGCTACGGGGAGCGACTAATTCAAGCTATCGTGGCCAGAGGATTGCGCTAGGGTGATGCGAGCCTACGCGAGGGCCTAGTTTGGAGGGCTCGCCGGAGTTGCGGTCGAGCCGAGACACTTATGGGGTGAGGAAAATTCCTCCACTAGATTTTGCTGTATTTTTCTTTGCAGGATTGCCATGATAGGCATCAGTTATTATGCTCGGATTTTCTCCTCTCTTCATAATAATAAAACTCTCGAGCTGCTGCACAAGTTTTCCCGAAGTTGGATTTTTCCGGGGACATTTGTCCAAAAATAGCGGTGTCATTTTTTGTGTGTGTGTGCTAGTATTTTCCTCAATTTCCAACGCTATTTATTTACACACTTTTTATTTATGAAGGTTGTAGTGTGATTTATTCAACATTCACTATAGCAAATAAATTGTCAAAATTAAATAACAATTAGAAGAATAATTTCATTTGTTGCAATAGGATTTCGGTTTTGGAATTTTCACATGGTATCGAGCTTGAGTGATCGGTAGGGATCTCGAGGAAGCGAAGAGAATTTCGCTATTCGGTGGAACAATAGGCCAAAATTCTTAGAGGCGGCGCAATGCAGTAGCACTTTGTAATTCCTCCATGCTAAGGTGAGGAACCCGAAGGTATCCGAAAACCACCTAAGTTTCTGTAATTCGGTTAGAGAGTGCTCTACGCCAAATCTTCGATCATAGATCTTCATTGGGCCTGATGCTCAAAGGAATATACGATTTAAAAAGTTTGTGGAAAAGGAAAAGACGAATCCATTGGGCATGGAATCATGTCAAGTTGATGATTTTCCGGTGAGAGGATGAAGATGAAAGTCTTCTATAGGGGCAAGAGTAGGAAGTCCTTGGGGTTTTCGGTCAAATTCACTATAGAGAAGGGTGAGAGGAAAGATGGACAATGACATATAAAGCATCTGGCCTGGAAGGATGAATTCTAAATGCCTGCATTACATTAAAGAGGAAAAACATTGGTTTGTTTAGCAAACTATAACAAAGCACTTTTAACGGTAATTTTGAGATAAAACTTTGTAGCTAAACAAGAAGACACACATTCAAAGCATGATTGATAACAAAGATAACTTACAATACAAGGAAACATATCTCCACAAGAAAGCTGACACGGGGAATCCTAAAATCGGACGCGTGTTTTCATTACGTGGAAAAATATATCGAGAAATATGCAATACCACAGTGTCTCTTCTTCTAAACCACGACCAACCAATATTTGCTGCCGAGATTCATGAAAATATATACAAGTAAACTAATCCCAGGGACTAGAAGGTTTAGCTCCAACCATTCTCCACAAAGATAGAATCAATTATATTAAATTTGAATTTACTGTTAGGAATAAGGACGGTACGGAAAATAGAGTCGAAAATATTAACTCGTACCTCTTGAACCATGACAAGCTGTTACAAAGGCGAGAGAGGAGGTTTTGTGGAGGAATGGCTTGTTCTTGTGAGAAACCTCTCTACATTTTGAAAATTATCTCGCATCATAAAGATAATAGCCCAAAAATTGTAATTTTAAAACGAGGAAATGATGAAATCTAAAAATAGGCCGTAAAGATTCATTTGAATCTTCCAACCTATATTTTGTTGCAAAACTAAAGGATGTTTTGTAATTTACCTCATTTGAAAAAAACCTCTTTTAATTTTTAGAAAACCTCTTTTTTCTTTCAGAAAATTGTCCAAAAGCGCAACAACTCCCTTGCACCCAAAACTTTGGCCCCGAGCTTATTTTTCAAATATCTCCTAAGCGGTGGAGAAATCGAGGATTGAGTTGTTTTTTCGGAAAAGGTTAATATCATTATAATTCTTCTCACAAAAATCCAAAAATGGGTGTAGATGACGGTGTTTCGTTTCTCGAGAAAAATGTGAAGCATTTTGAAATTGAGTGGTTATTCATCTCATCCTAATGCACCTCATATTAAAATTTTCATGGAAGCAGGGTACGGGGTTGGGAATGTGGTGAAAATAGCCGGCATTAGCCTTGATGCATTATTTGCTACTTCAAAAAAGTACAACGAATTCATCATCGGTATACTTAAGTCATTTTTTTCCCCGTATCTCTTGTATGTGCCAAAGCAATTGGAAAATGACACCTAAATCATAAATACGCAGAAAAACTTAACCAATGTAAACTCTTCCTTGAAAAACATCACCATGTGATGTAATAGTTAAGTTTATGGGGGTTACTGACTCATTTAGGCGCTCTTCTCCAATTATTAAAGATGAAATTGATAATATACAACGAGGTATCTTAGAGAAAATTTGGAACACGAGTGGTCGTGGAACAAGAAAGCCTCAATTTGCAAAACGAGAAAACCCCTACGGACAAAGCGCAATGAACTTCAAATGATGTATACAGCAAGATTTCGATGGATGAAAGATAGCTCTCGGTGGCACACACGGATGCTAAGTAAGTTTCACCAAAGGTGACCAACCAGCCTTTCGAGGACAATCATTGCGATTTGGAACTTTAATCATGAAAGCACGGTGATTGAAGATGTACGGCATGTCTCTTCATAGATTATATGGTGGTGATGTCCTTGGCACAATTTGATTTGACAACCTAATGACTAACAGCAAAGCCCACTAATTTGCTGTCAATGATGAGAAGACAAGACACACTATGACCTCACTCATGATCTTGTATGAGACATCGACCCTAGACTCACTTAACTCAACTTTTAGGCAATCATAAACTATCTTTACATCATCTTCACACACTAAATATATAGTATCAATAATCACATCTTACATTTCTTACAAAGACTAATAGCTTGATCTCTAAGAGATCATAGCAAAACCTTACACATATTTGCAAAAAATATATTTAAAGACTAAACTTGGTTTTACAGTTCACCTGTCATAGGAAAATAACACAATCCATTGCGAGTACAGATTTGAGTTGGCAGGAAGTTCGATTTTGCAGTGTAGAGTGGGAGAAAGAGAAATTTTGACTTTCCAGTTGAGCAAGTTCTGCACCCTGCCTGCTGCTGCTGCTGCTGCTGCATGGAAGGAGCGGCAACAACCCATATTTTCGCTAAGTGAATTCACAGTTGAACGCAAATGTTTTTGTGTGATGCAGAACCAGCACATCGGGTGAAATAGAGAAAAGCACTGTAAAGGGAAAAATTTCTCTCGGGGAACTTCGAGTCTCAAAAAGTTTTGATTTTCAGGAATATTGGCGATGGCGATAGCGGTCTGCCAACGTTCCCGGGAGAAGGGTGCGGTGGTGGGCGACAACCGAAGTGAGGGGAAAGAGAGAGCAAAGAGATTTCCATAGGAAGATCAGAACAGAGGGAGTCTGGTTTCGGAGGGAGAAATATATGGGCTAGTGCATTGGGATGCGGGAATATCGGACTCACTATTGAAGTAGTTGTATGACGGTGCGGAGGTAGCGACAGCGCGCGGGTAGATCGGAGAATCCCGAGTTGCGAGTGGGCGAGGATCCTGGGGATTCCGCTGCCCAGTCATTACCTAGCTGTAGGGGCCCACAATAGCACGGGCAGCTTGATGGATTGGTAGCGGTCGGTGCGATTGGTACCAAAAGTGACGGTTGCGGTTAGTAGCGGTCGGTGTTGAGGAGCGCGGTCAGGGCCCAACAACGAGAGAAAGTGGCTCGATGCGGAGGTTGGCAACGATGCGAGTCTTCGGTGACGAGTGCGAATGGTGGTAGTAGTCAAAGACCCGGAAAACGGATGCATCCTCAAGAACACGAGATGATTGCGGCTATCATTGGTTCTTCTCGGTCGCGATTCCAAAGCAACATGTAAGAGAGTGGTTAAGTGCAAGTATAGAGGTTAGCGACGGTATCGCGGTGTGGCGGCGGCACGAATCTGACATTAAAGTTTATGGTGGTTGGTGGGCGACATGGCCAGGACTTGTTAAAAACATGACGAAGGTGATACGAAAAGACGGGGTGTTGTGGTAGGATGTACAGAGAAGAACACGGTCCTAGCGCTAAGAGCGAGTGTTTTAACATCGGATGTGTTTCTAGCCACGAATTTGGTGGTAGGCTGGAATGCATGAGATCTCCAAAACCCAATCATTTGCGGAAATTCCCACCTAAGAACGATTTAATTAGATAATTATACAACCTATTTTTTAATTTTTCCTAAGTGCTAAGCTTGGTAAACTTGTTAATTAATCAAAATTAATTAAGTCGAGTGAAAATAATCTAGAAACTCACTCGGATACGATCCGGAAAATGATGCGGGCCATCAATTAGATTTAATATTGGTCGTTGGTGCTCCAACAAAGTATTATAGAGGAATTCGATGGGCACTTGGAAAATAGACAGGATACCTTTAGATTCATGGAGAAATTCGAATTTCCAAAATGCTGTGGGTCAGCTATCAGAAGGTTAGAAGACCCGGTGAGAGACGAGGGGAACGAGTGAAGAGCGAGAGACGATGAGGCTAGAAGGAAGTCTTCCGGATCCAACGAGTGCATTTGTAGAGAGGCGGAAGAACCATAGTGAGGCTGATGCAAAGGGATACACAAAAGCCTCTAGAGGTAGTTGATTTTCTTTGGAGAAAGCGAGTTTGAGTTCTAGAGGGCAGAAAGGGTTCCGGGGGCGAGAAAACTGGGTTTCTTAGCCCGGTGGCAAACATGATGGCGACGGGGAGCGAGTGATTCGAGTTGTGCGTGGGAAGGCCACTATGGTGATGCGAAGCCTATAGGCTTGATTTGGACGACTCATGGGCCTTAGTCGGGCGGTTGCTTGTTGGGTGAGGAAAATTCCTTACTAGATTTTTGCCGGTATTTTTTCCTCTATAGGATTTCAGTTCGGCATCAATTATTGTGCTCGAGATTTTCTCCTTTCTTTGCATAATAATAAAATCTCATTTGCTACAATCATAATGAATCGGTATAGCAACATTGTGATAACTAAATTGTACCTACAAGTTAGTTAAGCAATTCAAAAACATAGGCTAAAGCTAAGAAGAAATAGCATAGAAAAATCAATCCAATACAAAAGTATATTTGCAAATGGTTTCCTTGTCTTATGGTATAAAAATGATCTCACAATCAACAACCTCAAATAGGAGGAGGAGCTAGCAATTTATAACTTTCTTTGCTAGTTTTCCTTTTTTACTTGGTAAAATATTATTTCTTGACTTATCATCCACAAGATGGAGACTAAATCAACCTCATGAAAAACAAATTGCTTAAATGAAGGTTTTCCAACTGAGTTTTTATTTCCCTCGCAAGTCACAAAGGCAGTCCAATGTTTTAACTTGCTAATGGCATGGAAGACTAAAAAAGAGAAGAATAGTAGCAATAATTTCCCCAACATTGGCCTTGAAGACCTTGTGTTCACTTAACCTTTCAACTTAATCCTCTAGGAGCTCAAACTAGTTACATTATTTGACTTGTAACAACTAGAAATTTATCCACAATCTAATCCCTCGGTCAGATGCTTTCAACATTATCTTTGACCCTCCAACAACAACCTTGTCCACTTAAAATCTAGTTGACTTGACTTTCTCATTGATATTAACTTGAACTTGCCACATATCCAACATGTTGATGATCTGTAAAGCATTCACATTTATTTTAGTTACTATTTGCCTTCTGTAACCTATCATCAACCTGTTGGCTCTGATATCCACTTGCCACCACATCATGCTCAAACAATAGATATTTGACACCCTTAAGGTACCTAAAAAATTGAAACATGGGTTTGTTCCTCATTCTGTAGACCACTTTTAACATAATGTTTCAGAAATCTACCCAATGTTGGCCTATTCTACCATAAAACTTGTAGTACCTATTGACCAACTTTGAACAACCATATCTTGACAATTCCTCTACTATTTGAAAAAATTATAGTATTACCATGTCATTCTCTCATTAAATTAGAAAACCTAGAGAAGTTGACTTTTTATGTTTGGGAACTAACTTTACATGAGGAAACATGGCAGACTACCATGGGGAAGTGTGAAAAGTTGATAGCGTGAGAGGCTATGTGTTGAGAAATATTTGTGGAAGATCTTTACTTTTTTAAGCCAAGGCTACCCTGCAAATTCAATAGACTTATAACCATGTGGAGAAGACATTAGGTGCACCCAACATATCTTTGACTGGCAGGTACTGCTGGTGATACCCCTCTGCTTGTGCTCTTTTAAAACCACTGGGTCCTCAAATAAGCCCATCTAAGGTCCTCCACTCCTATCTAGAAGAAGCTGAAAGGAACATAGATGAACTCAAAGGACTTGTTCCGCTCAAGCCCGGTAGGGGTCCTAGGAGGGGATCCTATGGAGCAACTACTAGGTTGAAGGGAGCACAGTGGAAGAATAACCCCACTTTGTCACCTCATCTAAATCTCCCTACTCTTTCCGTACTTTCACCAATGGGAGAAGAAGACCCGGTATAAGGGGGAATCACTAAGTGAATGGATCAACGAGGATAAGGAGTGATTCCTAAGAGCTATTTAAGGGGTTGAAATAAATGGCTTGCTTGCTGACAGTGTTGAGCACTCTAGGAAGGTAGAGTTCTTGAGCCTAGTTTTGGAAGATATTGTGAAAATTTCTGAATGAAGTTACAAAATCCTATGAAATTTGATTTACATTGCTACTTGTTTTCATTAATTTAACAAGTTATTTTAAGATACATCAAGAAAATATTAATGTAAATAAATTGCAGCCTACTGCAAACTATACGGATCCGTCTTGAAAAATAAATGAGGCATTCGGACAAAGGACACAATTATTTTTGGACAAACGTCCTCGAGAAAAACCCAATGCGGGAAAAGCGTGGTTACTGCATGATTACGAGGGTTTATTTTATTAAGCAATAGTAATTTAGGTACACTCTAGGGTGCCATAATCCCAACTCACCCATGAGAGAATATCCTTGGAAGTTGGCGGACATAAAAATCTGCCCAAAGGTTTACCTCTTTGCAAGTTACGGCTTATCTTGATCGAAAAACTGAGTGAAGCCTAGGCGCTACGCGGTAGATACGTGAACTGCATGGAGTCGGCGAAAATTTGCGTCACCCCTTCTCTATGCTGAATTTCCTTTGAAAAAATTGAGTTTCGGTTTGTCGGCCTTAGAAACCTTGATCTCAGACAATTACACGGACTTTCCCTTGGAGCCAACACACAACCCTGTGTGTGCTTCATGTCACCCTCTCTGAGTTTGCATCCTCTCCTAGTGGTTACGCTTAGAGTCTCTGCTGTCTGTGTTGCCTCTACGCATGCTCTTGATCCTCCAGCTTCTTATTTCTTTGCCCCTCAGCATGCCATGAATCACTCGAATGCGATCTTCATCTGAAAACCTTTCTTTCTGTTGGAAAAATTCTCTAGATTCAAACTATGTGTGCGTTCTCCAACTAACCCTCAAGCCTTCCTTTATACTTTTCGTTGATGAATCCATGACGGGTAATTTAATCTCCTGATGTGACTAAGATTAGAAAAGACTTGATCTTTGTCACTTAGAACATTTCACCCACATTTAAATTAATTCACTTTAAAATTATTTTACTTCCTAAGTTTAACTTAGGCTCCATTAAAATAATTAATTATTTGAATGTAGCTTCGGGTGGAATTTCTCCAAACGACACGGGTCTTGTAGATCTCATGTGTTACAGCCCTCCACAAAGTTTCGGATGTAGACGTCGATGCTACCAAAAAATGAACACTCCCTCTTAGCGAGGAATGTGCTCTAAACGTGCCTTTACTCAAGCATCACCTTGATCCATGACATCGGTCCTCTGCTGTGGTGATGCTCGGTACGGCCCCTCATCCTTTGCGTTCTTGCTATTGTGTGTACTTGTCACTGCCCATGCTGCTGTCACATTGCTACAACTCCTCTCAAATATGTTGCATCATCTTGCCCATATACTTGCTGCTGCTAACTATTGCAATGCAACTCAATTCTTTGAGGTTAATCAACTAAAAAATACATCCCAAAATTGATATCTGATTGTTGAGTTTGGATGCTGTACCTCGATGCGGAACTACCTTTGAAAATTACTCATCTGTTGTTGACCCTCTGATACCTCTTCTTGGCTAACAGCACTGCTGCTCTTGTACCCTCGTCCTATTCTTATTTATTCTTTGCTATCTGCCTATTGCCTCTTCTTTGCGTTCTTTCTTTGCCTACGCCTCTTGCTACTGTGTTGCTTCAAACTTACGACACTCTGCGCTTTGCCACTATCGCTCCATCATCTCTAGCACCAAGCGCCACACATGCTCTTGCTACTATCATTAAGGACTCTCGTGGCAGAAGTATGTGATCCCAGGATTTGGGCACCTCAGAGATCATGCCTGCTTTCACGGTTCAAAGAAGTACGGGACTCAGTAATAGCCCCACCTCTTCTCTCGAGGCACTTGAGCACTCATACTTTAATCGTCATCATCCTTCGGCTATGACGGCCATGAATACAGGATTCTTCTTTTCCCTTCTTCTTGAGAGGACATTGTGTGGCAAAATGTCCTAATTCTCCACACCTAAAGCATCGACCTTGAGAGGTCAACTTCTTCACTTCCTTCTCTGCCCCTTGTGTTGTCCTTAGATGTGAGAAACCGCATCTTCCTCTTCCTCTGTGATTTTGATCCTCGTATTTCTTTTTGCTTAGGCCTTGGTCAACCTTTTGATCTGTTCTCGTCGAAGAAGTGCTCACATCTCCTCCTAGTTTGGAAAGGCTTGGCCGCCAAATACCTTGAACCGACTTTCGTCTTCGGTATTTGCATTCGGGGAAGTCTGACCATAAGTCCATCATACGGTATAGCCCCTATGGAAGCTAGCTTATCTTGGATTGTAGCAATCTGATAAGGAAGGGGTCAATTTCTTCTCCCTTGCATTTGAAATAGTTTTAGGCGGTTACTCAAGCAACATCCTCCATTGAACGGAGGTTCCACTGGGCCACATAATGATCAAGGAGGTCCACATTTCCTATTGTGTTCTTCTCGGCAATATGTGGAGATACATGATCCTTGACTCAAATCCATGATCATATGTGTTTTGCCCGCTTGAGCCTCTTTGTAATTCTTAGAGAGGATCAACGTCACTTGAGGGGACAATAGCTGCATTCGAAGATGATCCTTGATGTGATGTTCATCCAAAACTACCGGGATCTTGGCCTTCCGGATAGAAAAATTTGGATGCTCCGTGTCAACCTACGATCCCTTAATCCATATGCGATAGCATCTCTGCTCCAACAAAAAATTTCGAACTATTTCTTTCTCCCTCTTTTTAACTTGCTACCCCGACAAAAACTCGAATACGGGTTCCTTTAGCGGCAGAAACCCTCACAAGGAACCAACTCCCTTTGAATCTTGATTTCCTTCGAGAAAAAAAAAAAAAAAAAAATCCTTTTATGACGATGTCAAAAACACTCTCCGGTTCTCTTTCTTTATTTGATCAACCTTTGGATCTAGACTTCTTGGCAAGAAGTCTTACGAAGACTTCTTCCTCTATTCGTCAACATACCACTAGACAACATTACGCACGAAGCAAGAGAAAACGATACACCTTTTCAAAGAAAATCGGCTATTCCGGCCACGACAACGAGAATGAATGAGGCTCAAAACCTGCGCGGCCCTCAAAAACTACGTTGCCCTCTGCGTAGCTACAACGTCACCTAGTTAGACGACGCGAGCTGCGAGAGCCCCTTGGTGACTCGCTCACCCTTCCTGCGCCTCTTTACGGTTCGATGTTGTCCCTTGGAACCATGCCTTCTGTGATTTTTTTCTTCGTCCTTTGGTGATGGCTTGACTCTACTTGATGCCTTTGGGTGATACCATGTGAAAATTTTAATCTAAGTTACGAAATCCTCTTGCGAGAAATATGATTTGCTTCTGCCTACTTGTTTTCATTAATTTAACAAGTTATTTTCTGAATATGAAAGATAATAGTAAATACATTGTAGTCTACAAAACTATCTGATTAAGTATTGAAAAATAAATGAGACGCATTCGAACAAAGGACACACTTATTTTCGGACAAATGTCCTAAGAAAACCCAATGCGGGAAAACCGGTGCGGCGGATTACGGCGTTTATATTACTAAGCAACAATAATCTAAGTACATCTAGGGCGCCATAATCCGACTCACCCAACGAAATATCCTTGGCGAACGGAAAAATTGTGAGTTTTACCTCTGTGAGTCTGGCTATCACAGTCGAAAGCTAATTTACAATCCCCAACTTCCTGCGCGCGGTATATGCGTGGGCTGCGTCAGGTCTATTGAAGATTGTCACCCCTTCTCTGTGTTGATTGCCTTTCGGAAAATCGAGTTTCGACCCTATCGGCTTAGAAACCCGATCTCTGTAATTTAAGGTATCCCTTGAGCTACTGTAACCCACCGTGTGAGCCTTGCGTGGGCTTTCATCGCCTCTGCGGAGTACGTCACCTCTCACGAGGTAGTTGCGTTGGTCCCTACGCTGCTCTCTAGTGCTCTACTGTGTTGTGCTCATGATCCTTCGACCAACTGCTTGCTTTTTCCCCTCATTCTTTATGTTTGAATCACTCGAGGATTTGATCTTCATCATAGAGCATTGCTCCATCAAAAGTATTCGATCTCTAGATTCGGACTTTGTGTGTTCTCCAGCGGCCCTCAGCCTTCCTTTATGCTTTTCTTGTTGATGAATCATGACGAATTTATCTAATCTCTAATCGATGACTAAGATTAAAAGACTTGATCTTGTCATGAGAACATTCTCACCCACATTGAAATTAATTCACTGGTATTTTATTTCCCTAAGTTTTAACTTAGACTCCATTTTTAAATAATTAATTATTTGAATAAATTAAGCCTTGGGTGGGAATTTCTCCTAATGATTACCGGGTCTTAGAATCTCATGTGTTCTAGCCCCTCCACAAAGTTCGGAGCTAGAGCACATCCCGGTGCCTACCAAAAATCAACAGATATGCCTTAACAAGGCTACATAGACCTGGGATCCTTGAAGATAATTGGCCTTTATGTGATCTTTGTGAAATTAGAGTTTAAGGATTGCGGGACCAAAAAGGGACAAGTGGACCCAAAATTAGGTAAGGATATGGAGTTGATCAACCAGGAGAGGGCTTGACCTAATTATGGAAGAGAAGAGGATCGAGGGACAATTTCCTTTTGAGAATTGAATGCGATGATCCAAGTGAGGACACTAGCCAAAGCGAGACTGGGAGCAGAAATGGTTCTTGAAGGCCAGGGCTTGCTATGTCGAAATCACATCGTTGGGTGCTTCAAATTTGGAGAGCCTCACAGGGAAACCTAGCGCAATTATGGACCGAAACTAGAGGGTGTTTTGTTTCTGATAAGGTTTATTTGATGCCCTGGGTGACCTATGGTGGCTGGGCGTGAGAAGCGAAAGACAAAGGCGAGAAAAATAAACGTTTAGGTGACCACTAGTGGATGGGTTAGTGGCTTTCCTTTGGGAGAGATGGATTCAAGGTGAACTTGTGATTTGGAAGACTATGTCCAATAGAAAAGTTACCTTTGGGAGGCAAGGAGGCCACAGCCAAACATACAATAATAACAAATGGGTGAGGGACCACATGGCTGCTCGGAGGTGGCAGAGAATGCTGTGCTTTGTCGATGTTATGCGGTGGGCTGAGGGATGTCGAGTACAGAAGACAATCTGGGAAAATTTTCTCCTCTACTCACACCTACCAGGTGGTGAGTAGCAGGACCAACCATGGTCGGAAGCCAAACACGAGTCTAGGACACCATATATAGGGCCTCAGCATTGGTTGTTATAAAGCGCTAACCTCGAGCTTATGATAGACATGAAAAAATGTTGCAATAGATACGTAAACCCTACTTGTATAAGGAGTATGGAGGGGTTTTTGTTCCTGTATTACCTATAAGACACATTTTAAACATAATGCATTTCAAAAAAAATTCCAACATTGCCCTATTTTTACTTGAAACTTATGGTGCACATTGGACTAGCTTTGACTAGCCATATCTTGATAATGCCCTCACTAATTGAAAAAATTATGCATGCCATGTCATTCTCTCCTTGAAAAATTGAGAAAAACAAGACCAAGTTTGTAATGACCCATTTCGATTTGTAAGTGGGGTTAGCATGTATATGATGTATACATGATAGCTACATATGCATACATGTACATGCACACTGCACCTAGTATATTTGTTAAATAATGATGAAATATGTTTAAACACCTAAATTATTAAGAAGGGAAGTATTACCTAAAATTTGACACTCTCAAATATATATATTAAATATTTTGTAATTATAAGGTTATTAAATAAAATAAAATAAAATAATCACTTTCAGAATTATGTTTATGTAAATATGCTTAATATTCCTTTTATTTAAATATTATAATTAAGATTAAAGTTAAGTTATTAATTTAATTCAATTGTCATTTATTTAATTATTATAAAAGTAAAAGTTAAACTTTTTGATTTATCATAAACAATCTCATTTATTAAACATATATGTATCTCACCTTGAGGCTACCACGTAAATCCTATGACTAGCGGATGAGCGGTGGAAAAGCGTGGCTTAGCCTAAGAAAACTTATTTAGCCATGTACAAGGAGAGATATGAAGGGAGAAAAAATATGGGAGGACTAGGGAGATTTGAGGACGGGAGAGATTGAAGAACTAGAGATTTGAGAGCGGAGAGTTGGAAATTTTTCTTGAAGATTTTAGACACGGGGCAGTGGCTTAATTGTAGACGATTTGGAGTTAGGTGTGAAAATTCCACAACTTGGAATCCTACGCAACAACTAATCAAATTTCTTCTATTTGTTAATTCTTGAACAAATTATATCATTTTTACTACGGTAAATATAGAAATCAATACACCCCAACCTTCACAAAATAAATACGGCGGAATAAATACAATGCGGGAAAGATAGATACACACACACAAATAACAACATTAGCTTTGGACTAAGTCCCCGGAAAAACCCCAACTTGGGAAAATACATTGACATCGAGGTTTGTATATTATGCAATAGTAAATCTAAAGTACAATTCTATGGTTGCTTTGATCTAACAAACAATACGAGAGAAAATCGACAAAAAGTTAGAGAAGACACTCAATAACTTCCCTTTGGCGTCAGGCAACGTGCGGGCCCGGGGGTGAGCTACTCTACATTGCCTACTGCGTAGTCATTGCGTCGACTGTACGTCTTGCATCCCGCTGGGCTTGTGTCACCTTCGCTATCTAATTAGTTGTTTTTACGGGACTTGACCCTCCTGGCCTCTGAGTTCTCACTTTGCCAGCCTCTCATGCCAGATACGGCTGTCTGTTCCCGTAAAATGGAATCTCCTCCGAAGCTACATGTTGCCTCTGCTGCGTGGGCTGCGGGTGCCTCTCTTCTTTGCACTCAACGGATCAGGAAAATCTTCCTCCAATCTTACTATCCCTACCCTCTCTCCCTACAACGAGCTCATGGTATCTCTCCAGGCAACTCGGTGTTGCTACTCGGGGAAATCGTCTGTGAACAATTCAGTTACCTTAAATTAGTTCTCCAAGTGCCAATCGAGTTTTCTTATAATCTCTCATTGAGACTTCAACGACCACGATTGAAACTTAATCGATGGATAAGATTTACTAGACTCGATCCACGCCTTTTTTCTAGAAGATTCACACTTGACTTAATTAATACCTTTAATTAATCATATTTCCTAAGTTTAGACCCAAAATATAAAAAAACTAATTAAGTATTTTAAGTGGCTCGCTCTAGGTGGATTTTTCCGGATGATTTACGGGTGCCTTGGAGAATACACGTGTGTAGCCTCTACCTCCAAAATCTCGAGGCTGAGCACATGCGATGCTACGAAAATCAACAATCCCTCTTAGCGAGGAATGTGCTCGTATTGTTTCGTTACGATAGCAATGCTACGATTCTGCACCATCTCCTCTTTGCGTTGGCGATGTAAACTCTGCTGCATGCTACCCAACTACGCACAAATTTGATTATTTGTGTTGTATTCGTGTTCTTATAACCACCGCATCTTTACGCAACCTACGCATCTTCAACGGAACTCTATTGTTACCTTGCGCAACGTCTGCTTGTCTCTCATTTTGTTGTTGCGCAGCGAAGATAATAAATATCTTGAACCAAGCATGTCGGTCAAGTGCATTTGTCGTAGAGTCTGTTGTTGCTAGTCTACACACTATCACAGAAGCCTCTATGTTGTGAATACGCAGCATGCTTATTTGCATTGTTACTTGTCCCTACTGTATTTTGTAAGTCCGTTCTATTGGCTACTACATCTATCCTTTGTGCTTTGATTGCTGTGCCACTAATTCATCTGCTACTCTGCTATGAGCTGCAGCAGCAGTATTGATCCAGAGGTGGACTCCTTAATGGATCCTTCCCATACGCAGCTCTGCGGGGCTACAAAAATCAAATCACCCCACCTCACCCCTTGAGGGTATATCGGTGATCATGGCAAACTCTTCCTCCGAGTCTAGAGGACAACCTATCTCTGTCTCGGCCCGGATGCGATGTGCAGTCCACATTTCTCCTCTTTGTCCCTTTTCCTAAGAGGACACTAGGTGTTGTAGTGACCCTAGTTCACTACATACGAACATTACCTTGGATATGTCCTTCTTCATGTTGTGTTGCTCTTCTTGCCCCTTTGATACGAGGGTTGTGTTCTCCTCTTTTCCTTTACTTCCTTCGTCCCACTGACTACTGCTTTGCCGTTGATGGTGCTCTTCACCAAGCCTCGCCTCTGTCTCCTCCTACGCGGTCTTCACACATTATGTTCCAATACGGAAAGTTTTCTACGCCGAGGATACTGCGGACGAATACTTGCCACTCCACATAAACACTATTCGGGGAAAATTGTACAAACTTTGCTTAGGTTGAGAGTTGACCCAGCGAGACAGTCGATCTTTGGACTTCTTGAAGTTTAGTAAGGAAGGGTTTTATATGCTCACTGATACGCATCTTGGTACACTACGACTTCTCCTCCAAATACATCTTCCTTTGCCGGAAGATCCTGGTATAACATAGCAAAGGGCATCCCACATACGCAGCGTTGGCCTTGCACGACTATGTGAGACACTCTGGCAGTCTCAAACTCCATCGAGAATCGGCCTCTTTTCTTTCGCCATCTCCTTTTTGTAGGCCTTTAGTTGATCAGGGTCCATGGGCACAACTACCCCTTTGAGCGATATAAGCCTCGAGATCATATTCGTTTTTAGAAGGCGGAAATCCTAGCCTTCCGGATCACATGGTTTGTTGAAACGTCCAGCGGTGTGATCCTCTCAACCACAGTGCCATCTCACCAAAATGTCGAACTCTACCTCTTCTCCTCTCATGATTGATTAGCTCCTACGCACTCCTTGTTGGAGTGGGTAAAATGCTACGACTCTGGTGTTCTGCGTGGAGAATTTGAACTCTTGGCTAGAAGTTCCACGAGGAAAAAATTCCCTCGGTGTGTGATTTTCCTTTCCTTGACGCTATTACGCGACAGTAACAAAATAAGCCTTATCACATGCGAAGATGCGCTCTACAAAAGAAAAAAATATTGTTGCTCCCTGCGCCTACGATAATCTTTGATGTTTGAAATTTTGCATTCCTATTTTGTCAACTCACTCGGAGAAACAAATTTTCCTCAAAAATTTATACAACTAGCTAATGCATTTTTACAACCTCCTGGGGTTTTGAGCGATCACGCGGTACCTCGAAGCTCCCTCTACTTTCATGCACTTGTTGAGCTCCTCGCTTTTATACGTACTCTACGATAACATGTGAAAATTCCACAATTTGGAATCCTATTGCAACAATTGATTAGATTTCCTCTATTTGTTAATTTACCCCGAACAAATTATTCTTTTTATTTATCGGTAAATATAAAATCAATACAACACGACCTTCACAAAATAAATATAGTGAATAAATACAATGCAAGAAAGATAGATACACGCACAAATAACAACGTTATTTTTGAATAGAATCGGCATCGCTTGGGCAAATCGGTGCGACTTGGGTTTGCTGTTATGCAATAGTAAATTTGAGTAGGGATCTATGGTTGCTCTGATCTGAAAACCATGTAGAGAAAATCGACAAAAATTTAGTGAAAAAATTCTCACTACTTGCGGCAATCAGCATTGATTTGGGCTAAGGATGAGGTTTATTCTGCCTTTGCCTGCGTCACCTACGAAGTGTTCGTCCCAAACAGAGCGCATCACTTTCGCCTATCTGATCGTTTTGTTGTCACGGAACTTGACCCTCCTGGCCTCAAGGGATCTCCCACTCTAGCCTCCTGAATGCGAGATCGCTCTTGTCTCCCGGCCAAAAAATGAAATCTCCTCCTCAAGCTTTGCGTGGAGAAATACTGCTGTTGCCTCTACGCTTTGTGCTCACCGGATACGGGAAAAATCTTCCTCTGGGTCTTATATCTGCCCTCTCTCCTTCTTACTTGAACTCCGCGGCTCTCTCTCTCGGCTCCTTCAATCCTTTTACTCGGGGAAATCGATTTGCCGGTGAATTTGATCTCTAACGAGTAGATGTGTTCTCCAAGTGTCCTCCGAGTTCATCTTATAATCTCTCGTTGAGACTTCCAACGACCACGATTAAAACTTAATCGATGACTAAGATTAACTAAGAATCGATCCACGCCTTTTTCTAGAAGATTCGCACTGACTTAATTAATATCTATGTTGCCGAAATGTGGATTTGGGGTCACATGAATAGAACCAGCCCGATTCGGAGTTCCTCTAGTTTAATATATATATATATATATATATAAACGTGGATTCGGGGTCACATGAATACAAGACACCGCCGATTCTGATTCCTCTAGTCTAATATATATATATATATATATATTATCGACCATTTAAAATCCTATGACACACTTACATAAATATTATGGCTCAAAGAATTTTAAGGCACTAATGTTATAACATAATTGTCATTTTGGAATACGAGGTTCTGTGATCCATCATATAAATTAGTAAAATTCTTTACATTAATAATCATCTGTGATAGAGCATTAATTCGACGCGTTTGAACCAACTTGATGTGGTTCATCATCACGTGATGAACCACAACAGTTGGTTAACTTGGCGTGCAACGTTCCATTGCCTGTGATATCGAAGAATTTTACTAATTTATAATTGTCATTGTTATACTTGAAAATACTTTATTTATATCAATGAAAACAATACTTAAAGGAAAATTTAGATCATAATGACCAACATGGTAAAATTTGGGGCATGAGGCACTTGTTATTTGTGATACACCACATCCTATCCCCTTGAGTTTATTTGTGAAAAATTCCAAGTCAGGAATCTATCATGGTCAATGGAAAATACTTCACCTACTTGTTATTTAGATGAGCAAAGTTATTTACGGTGTTCTACTATAAATACGACAAATAATATTGCAGCCTTCACTTAATTAATTTAATATGCGAAACAAGAAAGTGAGCAATAAAGAAAAACATCATACGAAGCACCATCGTGTTTGGACAAACGTCCCAAAAAACACAATGAGGGGAAAACCGGTACAACGGAAATATGAAGGTTTTATTATTAAACAATAGTTATTTTTTATTAATCTCTAGATGCTTTACGGCAATCCAATACAAGAATATCCTCGACGGAAAATTAGTGAGATTACCTCACTCTACACTACAAGTCCGGCTGATCCGGTGGTTGAAACAACGTCCTCC
Source organism: Pinus albicaulis (assembly GCA_034641835.2). NCBI lineage: Eukaryota > Viridiplantae > Streptophyta > Pinopsida > Pinales > Pinaceae > Pinus > Pinus albicaulis. Next base: position 1,710,175,350 of record CM076580.1, on the reverse strand, counting down.
CAACACCCTCTGCCTTCCCGCCTCTGCGTAGTAATTGTTAAGGCTGCGTGGGGAATGACGGTTTTGGGTAGCACCCGGATGTGCTCTGGCTCCGAAACTTTGTGGAGGGGCTAGAACATGAATCTCAAGACCCGCAATCATTTAGAGAAATTCACCGGAGTTAAAGTTATTCAAATAATTAATTATTTTTAATGGAGCACAGGTTAAAACTTAGAATTAAAATAATTAAAGTGGTCTTAAATGTGGGTGAGAAGCTTCTAAATGTTGAGGATCAAGTCTATTTTAATCTTAACCGTTAGTTAAGGATTAGATCACGATAGTTGATTTATCCAACGGGAAAAGTATAAATAAGAGACTTGTGGGTCGATTTGAAAGACAAAATTTGGACAAATATGGCTAGCTGAAAATCGATTCTTTAAAATTTAGAATTCGATTTCGGAGGGAGAGTCGTAAGGTAGAAGGAAGAGGAGGGTATCATCATTAGTCGAGGAAGACGGGGAAGAGGGACACAAAGCGGCATAGCGGCAGCAAGAGGGATAGCACGGACGGCGATGCGGTTGAGGGCCCAGCGATCCTTTATGCGGGGAATATCCACCGCGAGAGGTGACACGGTGGAGGCTAGAGGGTCTCTTGGGTGTGGAAATTTCCTCCGGAGGCTAAGAAAATTGCTCTCGGGTGTTTTCATGAAAGTTTCTCATAATTCTACAAGTCATTCCTTGCAAGAAATTGTTTTGAAGAATAATAAATAATATCATCTGTTGCACCGGTTTTTTATTGGGTTTTTTCGGGGGACAATTGTCAAAAAACAACTATGTTGATGTGATTGATTCTTGTGTGTATATTTCAACATTTCTTTTCTCTGTAAGTGTGTGATACTTTACGGTAGAATTTATTTTGATGTTCTTTCGAAGGGTTTTTGTAATAACTTATTGTGGAAAATAAGTAGGAGAAATAAATCGATTCTTAACGATCGAAATTACGATTAGAAATTTTCACATGGTATCGGAGGCGGAAGATCGGGCAACAGAGTTGGAGATTTTGCAATGGAATGTGTTCTTGATGTTGTTGGAGCGGCAACTCGAAAGAGGTTCCGCAATTCTACTAAGAAGAAGCAAAGCACGCGGTTCTTTGTGTTGACTTTCGATTGGAAGAAGAAGTCACTTGCTTGTCAAGATACGCTTCCTCAAGGTTTGGTATATTGATAGCGGGGCTTTGCGCATATGACGGGAATACGAAGAGAATGTTTCTCGGCACACGAAGAAGAGATGAACTTCAAAATTACCGTGGGATATAAGGCTAAATGTGCCCACATTGGAAAAGGTACCTGGTTTTTCAAACTGAAGCATCGAGGATCGGCTTCGGGGATGAATTTTTCTCTGTATATTAGTTACAAAACAAGGCGTGATGTATAACCATTGGAAACAAAGTATATGTCAAACACCGAGTGAAGAAGAAGGCCCAAATTGGAGTCGACGACAAAGTGTGTATAAGTTACGATTTAGAATCTCCAATAATAACGATGAAGTGGCAGGTGGTGAAAAATATTTGAATGAACTATAGCACGAAGGATGGGTCACTTACACCATGGAGCTCTAAGAGATTCCAGAGAAATCGTCACGGGGTTCCCGAAGGTTAACCTGTGAGATGATGTTTGCGAGAGGGTGCATACTAGGCAAGTACGCTAAGCGACGTAATCCGAAGTAACAATAGAGGCAAGAAGTGTTTTGGGATTAATACACTCGAATGTCTGAGACCAATGTCCACTAGAGCTCTTAGTGGCGCCAAATACTTCATCACCTTCATTGATGACCATTACGAAAAACTTTGATCTGCTACAAAGACCAAGGATGAGGTCTTTGATCGATTCAAAGAGTTTAAGGCTGCGGTTGAGCGCGGAGGCGGAGGGGGATAAAGGTATTGCATTCATACAATGGTGGAGAATATATCGATAAAAACTTCATTGAATTGCGCAGAAGGCATCAAAGAGAATGGACACGCTCCATATAATCCGTGTTGAGATTTTGTGTATTTGGGGTAGCATCAGTGCTCTGGAGTCTCAAATTTTGTGGAGGACTGAGTACACTTGATCTACAAGACCTAGAAATGGATTTGAGAAATTTCAATTTGTGTTCAAGTTATTCAAATAATTAATGGATTTCCTAGAAAGTCGACTTAGAAAAATAAAATAATTAAAGTGGATAATTAACACGTATGCGAAATTGTCTTAGAGTCACATGGATCAACCGGTCTTTTAATCTCGGCTTGAATTGATGGATGATTTAATCTCGGCCGTTAAAGGGTTCAATGAAAAAGTATAGAAAAGGTTTAGGGGTCGATTGAACACACATTTACGCAGGGCGGGAATAGATGCGGAATTCTAGGGCGGGTTTACTAAATTTCTCTGGAATTTCTGCGGTGAGGGTAGTATTGGCCCGAGGAATGTTCGATTGAGGCCAAGAGACAACAAGAGGCAAGACGAGCAGCCTGAGGACAGCGCGAGAGAGGCTTTAGGCCACGCGAGCCCAGCAAGGACAACGCGAGCGGCTAGGGCAATGTTGGACGACGGCGGCAGAGTGAGCGGCGCGAGGGGCGGCGCTAGACCCTCCTAGGGTGACGCCGACCCTCCTGAGGCCACCTGAGAACGGCCTGGTCCTCCCGGGGCAATACTGGGGCTTTAGAGCATTGTGGGGTTTCTAGGAGTCCCAGATCCGGGCTGAGTCCTGTAAATCTCGTTTGAGGGTGTGGATCGATCAGATATTTGGCACTAGATCTTGAGGTTAGTACCAATTTTATATCTTTTATTCTCTATTGGGATTTCCAAGGTTGGAACCCATATTTGCTGTACTTATAACTACTTAATAATAAAACCCTTATATCATTGAACCGGTTTTCCCCACTTTGGGTTTTCCGGGGACTTATGTCCAAACATCCATGTGTCACTTTGTTGCATGAATGAATTATTCGGTAAATGATGTTGCATGTGAAATTTTAATAGTTGTGTTTATTTTCGGTATTTACGAATCCAGGCTACAGAAAATAGCATAGATTAAATTAGAAAGTAAGAGGAAATAAAGCAATATCTTTCAGGTATAATTTTCACAATCCGAAGTAGAATGGGGTTGTGAGAGGAAGAACAAACTATTGTTAAACGGCGAGGGCAATGTTGTATGATCGAGATGTGCCCAAATTTCTATGGGTAGAAGTGTTGATTTTTGTAGCATCGGGGAAGTGTTCTAAGTCTCAAACTTTGTGAGAGACTTGGACATGATATTCAAAGAACCGAAACGTTTATAGGGGAAATTGCACTTGGTTCATGTCCTATTAAAATAATTAATTATTTTAATGGAGACCCTAAGTCTAAACTTAGCGAAATTAAATGATTAAAAAAGGGTATTAATAAGATGAAGTGTTGAATCTTCTGAAAATCAGTCAAGTCAAGTTTTAATATTAGCCATTGATTAGACTTCTAATGCGGGTCATTGACTCATCAACGAAAGCAAGATTATAAAAGAAGGCTTAAGGGTCATTTGGAAAACAAGTCGGGCATATATTAAATACCGAAGGAGATCAATTACGAAGGAGATAAATTCGATCTCAGTGGGAGAGTTGCGAAGACGAAGAGTTGCAAATCGAAGGAAAGAAAGGGAGTCGATGATCCTTTGAGCTTGAGGACGGAGGGACATAGTGGGTCACGGGGCGGCGCGAGCTGCGGCTTGATGATCCCCACGTAGCGCCTACATAGACTTACGGATCCATTGTGAGGAATGCTGTGACTCTGTGATGAGCACGGAAGGAGAGTAAAAATTTGCAGTCAAGTGGGGGTGTCGAGGAAGGAGTTGAGGAATTTTGTCTTAGGTGTTTTCAGATTTTATTGCGATGTATTCCTTGTAAGATTCATTTGTTGAAAAATATTAATAAAACCCTCATTTGTTGCAGGTTTTCTGCATTGGTTTTCAGGGACATTTGTCAAAAATAGCTAGTATTACATCACAGTTGGTTCTTATGCTTATATTCTTCACTTTGTTACTTCTTTGCATATATAATTGTGAATGTTGTAGTAGTATTTATTTCGAAGTTTATTGATGAATTTTTTGTAAATAACTTAATGAAGTAATAAGTAGGAGAAATAAATCTATCTTTGCAACTATAGATTTTCAGATTGAAAATTTCACATGGTATCGAGCCGGAGATGACTAACGAGGAATGGAGAATCAGCAGTGAATAAGAAATCTGACATTGCGGCAACATCTCGAGGAGTTCACGGTTTCCATAGAGGAAAGAAGCATGATAGAACAAATGGATCACGATGTTTTTGTTCGACATCTAGACTTGAAGAAGAATTTGCTTGTGTGTCGAAATTTCTTCTCTAGAAGTACGGTACATTGACAAAGACTTCTGCTTTGATATGACGGGGAGTACGGAATGGCTGTTTTCGACTAATGAGAGGAGCGAGATGAATTTTAAAATAACCACGCCATTAATAAACAAAGTACTCCTATTGGAAGAAGTGCGAAGTAGTATTTTAGACCAAGGCTAGAAATAAGCTTGAGGCTACTAATGTCTTACTCGGTGTCTCAACTTCAAAACTAAGGTTGTAGCGTTTGCTTTATTGTTAATAAGGTTTACGTCAAACATCCCGGTTGGAAGAAGAAAGCAAAGATTAGAGTAAGGGCTTCGACAAACTTTATAAGTTGCGCTCGAATCTGATAAACGCGATTGGAGGCAGCAGGTAAACCGGACTGAATGAACTGTGGCACATAAGAATGGGGCATTTGCATCTTGGAGGGCATTCCAAAATTCTCAAGAAAACTATCACGAGTTTCCGGAGGCCAGGCACCCAGCGAGACAATGTACGCAAAGGCTACATATTGGGTAAAATATTCCAAGAGCGACTTATCGGAAGAAGCAACGATAGGGCCAGGTGTATTGGGCCGGAAATGCACTCGGATATCTGTGGACCAATGTCCACTAGAGCTCTTCAGTGGTCACAAGTGTTCGTCACCTTTATTGATGACCATTCTAGGAAAACCTGGTCTGCCTCTTTGAAGACCAGGACGGAAGTCTTGAGTCCGGTTTAAAGAGTTCAAAGCTCACCAGTAGAAAATCGGCAGGCAGGGATCAAAGTCTTTGCGTTCAGATAGTGGTGGTGAATACACGGACAAAGGAATTCAGCACCGGGTTCTGCGCGAGGGAAGGTATTGAAGAAAGTGGGCACATCATATAATCCGGAGCAAAATGGTGTGGCGAAGGGAAGGAAGAAAAATAGGACTGACTAAGGGGTACACGAGGGCGATGTTGTGTGATCGAAATGCCCCGAATTTACCGGCAGAGGTAGGCTTCCTTAATACATTGATACATGTTCGAACGGTCCCTCACGTTGCATTGATGGGAAATATCACAGGAAAGTGTCTTCCTTTGGCCGGCCAAACTGAAGTGAGTCACTTTAGGATCTTCGACGGTACAACTCCTTGTCATATGCCGGTGAAGAGGAAGAAGTTGAATGTATTGCGAAAAAGGGGTATTTGGTAGGATACGGTGAGAATGAAAATGCATATCGCATACATGTTCACGAGAGCGGGGAAAAGTTGTGGTGCGGAGGATGTGAGAATTGCGGAGAAGACGACGAAAAGATCTGCGGGGTTTCCTTGTTGTCTGAGGAGGAATGTAGGCCCCGGTTCCAGCCTCAACAACCGGTAGCGAAGAACAGCGCCTCTGCAAGGCCGCAGGGATCCAAGGGACATTTCTCCTGAGGACTTGCGGGGGAGGGAAGACGAGTAAATCCGCCCACTACTAGTGGGAGAACGGCAGACAACTACGAAAAAAATTCTGAGATGAGAAGACTTTGTCGAGTCCCCGAAATGAGAAGAGATAGCGTAAGTAGCTAAGAGGTATCGAAGCCTTGGTTGCACGGGTGTGGGGTCCCCGCCCAGTTCACCAGGAAGCAACTCGGCACTAGGTGTGTAGATGCAATGGTGGAAGAGTACAATTCCATCGACGAATATGGTGTCTGGGAAGTGGTCCTCGGACCTCGGGAGAGATCGGTTGTGGGGATCGAGGTGGATCTACAAGGTCAAGTATGTGGCGGATAGCGACGCCGAGAAATTTAAAACGAGGATTGTGGCTAACGAGGTATCGTCGAGAAGGAAGGGATGAATTGTAGAAGAAGCCTTCTCACTAGTGACGAGATACACCTCTATTAGATTTGTGATATCCCTTCTTTGCGCAAATGGGATGGAATTCCTGATGGACGTCGAATGCATTCCTAAATGGGGTAATAGAAGAAGAGGTGTATATTGAACGACGAGAGAGCTTAATTGGATTTGTCGAGGCGACTTGGATCCCAATCTCTACTATCTAAGGTGAGAGCCAGAGCTGGTGTCGGTTTCCTATGTGAATGATCTGTTGTGACGAGGATCATGAGAAGCTCCCTACAAAGCTATGAGAGTTGGCTACTGAAATTTGACATGAAGTCTAGGGCTAATGCTATTTTTACCGGGGGTTGGAATTTTGGCGACAAAAAGTGGGAGAATCCTTCTTGGTCCAAGGAAGATATACTACGGAGATTTTGAAGAGATTTCGGATGGAGGATTGTGGACCCATGACGACTCCAATGATCACCAAGCTTTGAAAGAAAATCGAGACGTCCCAAGAAGTTGATGAGAGGAGTGGAAATCCTACTCTGTTTAGGCATCTCATCGGTGTTGGTGTATACGGTAAACACAAGCCCATACATACGGTATGTGCAAATACCACCTCGGTCATTCATGGTAGAACCTAGAGGGCTCATTAGGCGACGGCGAAGCATGTTCTCGGTACCTTCAGGGAAAAGTGAGAGCTTGGATTAAAGTACACCCATAACGATGATGTCGAAGTTGAGTGGGTTCCGTGCGGTTGGAGTGGAGTCCAGGTAGATTGAAGAGTATTAGTGAAAAGCTGGCTGGGCCTAGGATCAAGAATGATTTCACACAGTTGCAACAAGAAACGAGAAATTTATAGCATTGAGCTCGATGAGGCTGAATAAGCTTCGACATGAGGTCATGTAATTGACTGTGTGAACCTACAAAGGAAAGACGGAAAGCGACCGTGTCTTGTGATATTGAGTTGCGCCGAGCTCACAAAAGAAATCATATGTGTTTCATGTTCAGTCCAAACACATTGATGTCGGTGTCACTTCATCATAAATTGTGTCAAGGGAAGTTTGCGATTTGCGGTACCTCCAATAGGAGAACAAGTGACGGAACATTCTCATGAAAGCTCGGGGAGAATAGGTTGTCTGCTTCCCCCGGAAGAATATGGGGATAATCAAGAATCCATTCAAGATGAGGGAATTGATAGGATCAGGATTAAGAGGGAGCTGCGGTACGGATTTAGCGATGACGGTGGCATTGTAATGGGCGGTCAGAGGGTGGCATCGCAACGGATGAGGGGCGGTGTCTAGAGATCAGCAGCGCAAAGGATGCTTCAACGAGCAACATCTGGCAGGCATATTGTTGGAACACTTTCCTCGCTAAGAGGGTGTTGATTTTTAAAATCGGAAAGTGTTCTAAGTCTCAAACTTTGTAAGGAGACTTGGACATCGATATTCAAAGAACCGAAACCGTTTGTGGAAAATTTCCATTCGGTTCATGTCTTATTAAATAATTAATTATTTTAATGGAGACCCTAAGTCTAAGCTTGGAAATTAAATAATTAAAGGGTTTTAATAAGACGGAGTGTGAATCTTCTAAGCGAAGATCAAGTCAGTTTTAATCTTAGCCATTGATTAGACTTTTTAATAAGGTAAATTTGATTCATCAACTAGAAGATTATAAAAAGAAACTGAGGGTCATTTTGGAAAACAGAGTCGGAGACATACCTCATTAACTTGAAAGGAGATCCAATTTTGAAGGAATAGGAATTCGATCTCGGTGGGGGAGTTGCACGATGGAGAGCTGCGAAACAGGAGAGGGAGTCGGCGGTGGCGGAAGCTCGAGGGACAAAGGGACGCGATGGGTCACGAGGAACATCGCGGCGCCAGCGCGGTCCACACGGAGCCTCGTAGACTTACGCGATCCTACGCGGGGACTACGGCAGACGGACGGACGGGGACGGAAGGAGATCGAGAGGGTGTCGGGGGGGTGACTGAGAGAGCGAGGTGTCTCGGGGTTTTGTCTCTTCAGTGTATTCCTTGTAAAGATTCATTTGTTGAAGAATATTAATAAAACCCTCATGTTCTTCTGCATAGGTTTTCACATTGGGTTTTTCCGGGGACATTTATCCAAAAATAATTGTGTACATGTGATTGGTTCTTATGTATGTTCTTCCTTTGTTGCATTTTCTGCATATATAATTGTGAATGTTGCGATAGTATTTATTTGGAAGTTTCTTGATAGATTTGGAACTAACTTATTGAGTAATAAGTAGGAGAAATAAATCTATCCTTGAAATTGTAGATTGAAAATTGAAAATTTCACAGAAACATGCGACACAATGTGTATGTTCGAGCAAGATTCCTCATAGGACAACGAGTAAGATTACACCGGAGAGTGTCTTCGGCGGCAAGAAGCAGTGAGTCATTTCGGGATCTTTGGAAGTTTGGTGTATTTCCATGTACGAAGAAAAGAGGAAAGAAGTTGGATAATTTCGCTAAAATGATATCTTGTTGGGATATAGCGAAATGCTAAGGCATATAGAATCACATTCTGACGTTAGGAAGATCATGGTCAATGAAGGATGTAAATTTCATGGAGGACGGAAGCTTTTAGGAAATCACGAGAGATTCCTTCGAAACATAGTACGAAAGGATGATCCCATTGGTCCCGCCACTTCGACCAGCGAAACAAGCACTAGTGCTTCTCGAGCTGCAGAATCCCTACTTAAGTATTACCTCGGGAAGTTTCACAAGACGAGGAGTAGGAAGATCCACCACTACCCGGCATAAGAACGAGCGGAGGTATGGCTGATTCGAGGAGACGCATAGGAGTTTGTTGGAGCTCCCTAGAAGTGAAGAGCGACATAGACAACCTAACGAGTACCCGAGCTTTGGTGGCTTTGGTTGGAGAACCCTCTAGTTTCCGGAGGCTAACTTCGGCCATCGGTATGGGTAGATGCAATGGTGGAAGAATACGGTTCCATTATGATCGATGACGTACGAAGTGGTACACCTAGGCCTCGAAAAGTGGTCGGTTGTAGGTTCGCAATGGATCTCTGAAGATCAAGTATGTTGCGAGATGGTAATGTGGAAAAGTACAAAGCCCGAGTTCGTGGCTAAACGGTATGTTCAAAAAGGAAGGAATAGACTACGAAGAAACCTTCGCCCTAGTAGCCGTATGCTTCTATTGAATCCGTGATATCCCTTGTGGCGCGGATGAGATTGGTAGATTCACTAGATGTGGATGTGAAGAGCGCATTTTGAATCGGGTGATAGAAGAAGAAGTGTACATTGAACAACATAGGGCTTTCGAGACACATGAGAATAAATTCATGTGCGGGCTGAATAAAGCTTTGTATGGGCTTAGCGATCTCCTAGAGCTTGGTATGGTCGGATTCAGTGGTTACTTACGAGAAGATGGGATTTATCAATGTGAAATTTTCAAGCGTCTATTACGGTGATTGATTTATTTCTCCTACTTATTTTATGATAAATTGTTACGAGATTCTTCCGGTAAATTACGATATAAACATTGCGGTATTCACTTAATCATAAGCGAGAAAAATCGGAAATAGAGCGCATATAACGCAATAGAAACAAACACATGAACACAATTATTTTTGGACAATTGTCCCAGAAAAACCAAATGCGGGAGAAAGCGGTCAACACGAGGGTTTGTATTGTTCTTGACATTGAAAATCGGCTACAAGAATTTGACGAAGATGTCTAGAATACACGAGATAGTTTTTACTAACAAGCCACTCGAAGAATTTACGTGCCCGGAGACACCCTAGCTCCCTCTATGTCACTCTGCGTGGTCTTACGCACGATCCCTCCCGCGGGTCGTCAATGCGCATGGAGACCTAGTGTTTGTTGCTCGGCCATTGTCCCCTCTTGCATCCTCCTCTTTCTTTCTTTGCCTCTGTGGCTTCCCCCTTCTTTTCTTGGTACGCAACTCCCTCCCTATCTCCTACGGGGGCTTGAATTATGTTCCTTGAGAATCGATTTCCTTTGGGTATTGAGTGTGTGCTTGACTTACTTTAAATGACCCTCGAAGCCTTCTCTTATAATCTTCCGTTGATCGATCAACGACCCAAATTAGATCTCTAATCGTGGATAGATTAAAACATGACTTGATCTTCATTTTCTAGAAGATTCACACTCTGTTTCATTAATACCCCTTCATTATTTAATTTCCCTAAGTTTAGACTTAGGGATACGTAAAATAATTAATTATTTTAATAAAACATGAGCGGTGGAATTTCACAAACGGTTTACGGGTTCTTTAAGATACGATGTCAGAAAGCCTCCTCCCAAAATAGGAGACTTGGAACACTTTTCAATGCTACAAATCAACACTCCCTCTTAGCGAGGAAAGTGTTTAAGAGAAAAATACCAAGCTATGTCTGCTCGACTTGAAGCATCTCTTTGCGTTGTTGATGTCTCGACTTTTGCCCCTCATACATTGTGACATGCTACCTTGTGACATCTCGGTCTTCCAACACTCATCACGTACGTAACTCCCTGCGAATCTCAAACCATTCCTCTGCGGAATGGGTTCTTCCTACATCCCCATCTTTTCTGCGAAGTAAAATTAATCTTACCCGAGCTTTCATGAGGATATATGCCACTTTGTTCCCTGTGGGAATGCACCTCAACTATACGGTTCCGTTGGACATAGTCTACGATGAAGTGGCACCTAATGTCAATGCGCTTCGACCCAGATCATGAAACACGGGATTCTCGAGAGAGCTTGATGCAACTTTCTGGTTATCACACAAAAAAATTCTAGTGGTTCCATCCTTTTCTTGGGTAAATTCATGAGTAACTTACGAAGCCATATGACACCTCACAGTGTGCAAAACTGCCATGTATTCAGCCTCGGTGAACTCAATGTAGGATTTCTGTTTCCTACTACACTAGGAAGTCATTCACGATCCGACAACGAAATAGTGCCCACTTTGGTCATGCCCCAAGTCTACTAGACTTCCCGGCCAGTCTACATTAGTGAACCACTCAAGCTGAATTTCATGCCCTTGGTGTGCTAGTCCAAACTCAATTGTGTCAAGTATGAGAGCATGTAGGCCCTGCGCCGAGTGAGCCTCATGGTTCTGCCATGAACGGACGGGGGTATTCACTGCATAATATGTGGGGAGTCCCAGTGTTGACCGGATACATCAATGATCTGTGAGCTACCTATACAAGGCGGTGCGGCCTCGGACGTGTCGATTTTCTTCCGGTTGTGATCATTGGTGAGGCCATGGGTTCTGCGATCCTCCATATAAAATCCCTTTAGAATCTATAGTATATCTTCCTTTTCAGAAGATTTTCTCCCTCTGTTATGAAGCCTCCAAACCCGAAGAAAATAGTGCATACGCCTAGATCCTTCATGTCAAATTACGTAGCGAGTACCATGGAGTCTTTGATGAGCTTAGATGATCTAGTAAAAAACAAATCATCTACATATAACACAAGTATTAAGGCTCATCCCCTACCCTTAGATGAAGTAGAGTTGGGATCTATGTCCTCTTGAAAAAATCACATCTTCTACGGGTAGCTATCAATTCGCCCATACCATGCGTCTCAAAGCCCTCTTGGTTGTTCTATGTTACACTTCCTCTTCTATCACCCATTCAAGAACATTGCCTTGACATCCCATCTGGTGAATTTCCCATCCCTTAGCATTACGAAGAGATGATTGGATTGAAGTGTCTTGCAGGCTACGGGGGTGAAGGTTTCTTTGTCAGTCCCTTCCTTTTGTGCATACGCCATAGCCCTGAGCCTGGCTTTGGTTTCTCTATCTTGCCATCTGCAACATATTTTATCTTGTAGATCCACTTGAACCCACAACCCGATTTGTTCTAGGTCTAGGAAGTACTTCACAGACATCATTTGTAATGATGGAGTTGTACTTCTCCACCATAGCGTCTACCCACACCGGATCTTTGAGGCTGCCTCCTGAAAACTAGAGGGTTCTCCAACATGTGCTACCGATGCTGGTACTTGTCTGTTACTTTGCGTTCCCTCTTCTCATTTCTAGGAGCTCCAGCAAACTCCTCTTCATCCCTCGAAATCTGTTGAAGTTCTGCTCATCCTTCCACTAGTGGTGGGTGGATTCACCTACTCTCCTTCTTGCACTTCCTCGAAAAAGATTTCATGGGATCCTTGTGGTGGAGAGGCACTAGAAGCGCGTCTTTATGAGTCATTGTGGTTGGACCGGTGGATCCTCCTCGAGGAGGCCAAGTAGCTATAGACATCTCTGGGATCTCTTGAAGGCTCTCTCCATGAATTTCCCGTGCCATCTTACTACGATCTTCCTACTCTCGGGAATATAGATACGGTATGCCTTCACATTCTCGCTATATCCCTGAGAGTAGCCTTTCTCTGCGGTCTAATCTAACTATTATCTTCTCCTTGGTGTAGCAATATGCTATCTTAAATATCTTGAAGTGGCTCACCTCAAGCTTGCTGAAGTGAACACACTCTCGGGGTAACCTTAGCCAATGCTCTATGAGGCACCCTTTGTTACTTGCACATACACGGTTGTATTGCAAGCTTCAACCAAAAAAATTTGGGCATGTCCTGAAGTCAACACTGGCAATGCCCTACATGACTTCACTAATGGTCCTATTCTTCCTCTCTATGACCCCATTAACTCAGATTATATGGAGTTGTCATTCTCTCTTGATGCCTTCCTTTGCACGGAATCTTGTGAAGTCCTTGTCGATATGACTATACTCTACCATTGTTTGATCGCAATTTCTTGATCCACTTTTTATGTTAGGTTTTCCACCAAAGCCTTGAATTTCTTTGAATCATTCAAAGACCTCATCTTTAGTCCTTGAAAAGTAGATCCATGTCTTTCGGAATGGTCATTGATAAGGGAGAGTGACAAAATACTTTGCATCATGAGAGCATTCATGGACATGTCGGTGCATGAGATGTTTGAGTGCTTATCAATCCCAACACACTCTTGGCCCTATTGTTGTTTCTCGAATGTGATGCCTTGGCATACTTCCCTAATACACACCCCTCTGAGACATCGTCTCTCTTGGTGCTAAGTTTTGGAGCTCCGTGATAGTCTTCTTGAAAATCTCAAGGCTCCATGATGTAGATGCCTCATTCTTCTATGCCATAATTCATTCAAATCTCTTTCATGATTACTACCTATCGGTGCCATTGGGGACTCGAGTTGTAACATGCAGTTTATGGCTCCTTCCTCGGAATTTGTGCCTTCTTTTTCCAACTAGGGTGTTTGACATAAACTTTGTTGCCAATAAAGTATACATCGTAACCCTTGTTACGAAGTTGAGACAACGAGAGCAAGTTCATCTGATCCTAGTACATAGGTACGTTGGTGGCCGAAACTTGTTGTGACTTCGTTTGAAATATTATGGTCCCTCTTCATGGGTACATTGGCATTGTTTCCCATAGTGATTTAGAAAAAATTCATCTACTCTCCTAGTAAAACTCGAGAAGCATTCTAGAACTCCCGTCATCTAGGTAGATGCTCCTTTGTCTGACTACTCTGGATCACAGAAGACGCCCAAGCACACGAAACAAAATCACTCTTAAATGGATCACAAACTGGCTGTCACTCAGTCTCACATTCCTCCATGCATTCTAAGTACATAGACCTTAAAGCTGATGCTACGTGTTCTTGGACCTTTGTTCCATGAAATCTCCTCTAATGTTTCTCGTCTTTGTTTTGATTCCATGTAATTTTCAATACAAAATAACTACCAACGATGAATTGATTCTTTACTACTATATTTATGGTAAGTTATTTGATTCTTCTGGTAAATTTTGAAATAAACACAACTCCGTCTTCACTTAATCTGAAAAGCATAAAATCAAAATAGAACGCATATAACACAATAGAAACAATTAGATGAACACAATTATTTTTGAACAATTATCCACAGAAAAATCCCAATGTGAGCTTCGGTGCAGCGAATGAGGGTTTGTATTATTCTTTGTCGGTGAAAAATCATTACAAGAATTTGATAGTAGATGTCTAGAATACACGAGATAAATTTCCAGGAACCCTTTGGAAGAATTTATGCCACCGAGAGACACTAGCGCTCTCCCCTCGTCTGTGTGTGGGTCATACTTTGCTGGTCCCTTCCTTGATGCATCACTTACTGATTTGATGTTGTTGCTCAACGTTATTCCCCTCTATGTCCTCCTCTTGCCTTTCTTTGCACTCGCGTTGACTTGCCCTTCTTTCTTACTTGCCTACGCAACTTTGCCTCTACAGCACTCTCACCAGGCAATTCTTCCTTGAGAATCGATTTCCCTTCAGAAGTATTGAGTGTGTGCCTGGCTCACTTTCCAAATGACCCTCGAGTCTTCTCTTATAATCTTCTACGGTAAGATGTGACAGTTAAGATCTCTAATCAATGGTAAGGTGTAAGAAACATGACTCAATCTTCGTTTTCTAGAAGAATCACTACCTTTTGTATACCCTTTAATTGTTGTTTCCCTTAGTTTAGACTTAGGGATCACATTAAAATAATTAATTATTTTAATAAAACATGAGCAGGAATGGAATTTACACAAACGGTTTGGGTTCTATGCGAATCTTGATACTCCAAAGCCTCCTCCCATCTGAGACTTTGAACACTTTCCAATGCTACAAAATCAACGGTCGAAAGTGACGCGGATCTCGATCTCTACTATCTCACGGTGAAAGTGAGCCTCTAATAATTGTCTTATATGTAGATGATTTGTTTACGACGAGTTCCTTCAAGCTCATCGAGGACTATAAGGAGAACACAGTAGCGAAATTCAACATGAAGGATTTGGGGCGATGCATTGTTTCTGGGGTTAGAGAAGTTTAGCGATGGAAAGGTGAAATCTTCCTTGGGCAATGGAGATATGCTACGAGAAATTAAGAGATTAAGGATGCGGGATTTTATTATGACTACTCCGATGATTACCAATTGGAAAAATATTGATGCATATGACGACGGAAAGTAGACCCCACCTTGTACAAACGGCTCACGGATCTCTTATATATACGGTCAACACCGGACGAGACATCTACTATGCGGTCAACACCCTCGGTTAGTTCATGGTGGAACCAAAGAGGGCACATTGAGCGTGACCAAGAATGTTTTCGATTATATACCAAGACGATCAGCATGGATTACGATTACCTTCGGAGAGCAGCGAAAAGCGCGGACTAATTGGATTCACGCGACGCGGTTAACGCGCGAGTTCGATGAACTGAAAAGTACCTCGGGGTATTGTTTCAGTATTGGATTAGGAATGACCTCCTCGTGCGTCGGGGAAACGAGAAATTCGTAGCATTGAGCTCGAGTTGAAGTAGAATATGTAGGGCCAGAAAGCTCGACTTCGTGACGAAGCCATATGGATTAGAAATATGCTTGTGAATCTATTCGGGGAGAAATATGGAAGCGACCGGTATTATGTGTGATGTCGGAAGTTGCATCGAAGCTCTTTGAGGGCTCCAGGTTTTTCATGATCGGTCGAAGCACATTGACATCGAGGTGTCACTTTATCGGAGTACGTGTCCGGCGGGGAGAAGTACGGTTTCGGTACTACTACAAGAGAACGGTGGCGACCATTCTCACCGAGGCCCTTGGGAGAACAAAGTTTGTTTATTTTCGGGAGAAGATGGGGATGGTTGAGAATTTGTTTCGGTGAAGCGGATAATGCAACACATAAGGAGTTGCAATACAAATCGACAACAACGGTGGAGTGTTGTGGGCGTTAGTACGGTGGCAGCGAACGCGGATAGAGGTTGTGGTAGAGGCATCGGTAGCACGGAAGGTGATGTGTGGGCTGGAACAAGGTGATACTTCTAATGGAAGAATTGCTAGAGCACATTCCCCGCTAAGAGGGAGTGTTAATTTTGGGTAGCATCGGATGTACTCTAGATTCGAAACTTTGTGGAGGGGCTAGAACGCCAGGATCTCCAAGACTGAGAAATTGTTTAGAAATTCAACCGGTGTAAAAGTTATTCAAATAATTAAATTTTTTTATGGGGACCCTAAGTCTAGCAGCGAAATTGAAAAATTAAGTGAATTAATTTACACATGTGGTGAGAAGCTTCTAAGTGACAAGGATCAAGTCTATTTTAAGTGATGCGGTGGAGGCCGGAGGGTCTCTTGGGTGTGTTCTCAGTGGAAGAAAAGACTATCTCAAGTGTTTTCATGAAAGTTTCTCCATAGTGCAGCAATTCTTGAAGAATAATAAATAAACCTCTTGCTCTGTTTCTGCAGGAGATTTTCCTGCATCGGGTTTTCCAGGACAGTGCCAAAAACATTTGTGTTGATGTGATTGATTCTTGTGTTTATATTTCCTTGTTCTTTTCTCTGAAATTATGTGATAAACGTAGTAGAATTTATTTTGATGTTTCTTGAAGGGTTTGTAAATAACTTATTGTGGAAAATACATAGGAGAAATAAATCGGTTATCTGATAGAGTTTGATTATAAATTTTCTGAGAGACTTCTGGAAAGGCCCCGCATCACTTCCTCGGAAATTTGGATCGATTTTCTCTCGGAGCCTCGAATCTAGCCCTCACAGCTCGAATCTTCGATCTCCAGCCAAAATCTCGGACTTCTACTCGGAGTGGACTGCACAACTTTGTGTGTGGCCTCAGTGGCCACCATCACCTCTCTGGAAAACGCACGTGCCTCCTTTGCATATCTCTCTCTGCCTCTCTGCTTGGTATTCTTGTCTAGAAGATCCTCAGGCCAAAACTACCTTTTCCCCTCTCTACGTGAGAATCTCTTGATCAAAAGTTCTCCTCGAACCTTTGCTCACTTCGAAAAGTTGATCTCTTGATCTCTTAGTGTGTTCCAAATGACCCTCAAGACTTCTTTATAGTCTTCTCATTGAAACTTCACGATCGAGATTAGATCTCGATCAATGGCTAAGATTAAATTTTGACAGTTTGTTTTTCTAGAACATTCACACCCATATTCTATTAATTCACTTTAATTATTTTATTTTCCTAGTTTAGACTTAGGGTCACTTTAAAATAATTAATTTTCTTAATAAAATACAATCCCGGTGGAATTTCCCCAAAACGATTTACGGGTTATACGCAGACCATGTCTCTAAGCCTCTCCACAAAATTTTAAGACTTAAAAGCACATCAGATGCTACTAAATCAACACTCCCTCTTAGCGAGGAATGTGCTCGAGAAATACGCCTGTTTGCTACTTTGCTGCGACTACGAAGCATCTCCCTTTGCGCGTGATGCTCGACATATTGCTCCCTTTAACTACGCGTTTTGAGCGCGTTCTTTATCACCCGACCTTGCCACGATAAAAATTGTATCCATCTTGCCAACTCCCTCTCAAATGTTGCAGCCTGCACATTATGCTAACGATACTAACTACGCACTGCAGCTACGATTCTTTGAGAGAAACAATAAACAAACATCAATGCGAACGATTCTTACGTTATGGATATACACTCGATTTTGAAACTACGATTGTTTCTAGTCCTACTTTGTCCCTCTAAAACCTTTAACTGCACTCTTTGATTTAGCGCTCTAGCTCTTTTGTATATGTCACTTCAACAATCCTACATGCCAAGCAGAACTCCTCTGACATGCTACTATTGATCTTGGGCTCTACTGTAAGTGCGTGATCCAAGAGAGTGGACTCCTCGGATCTGCCCAGCCAAAGGATTTTTGTAGAACTTATAGTTCAATGTGACCCCATGTCCCTCTTGGAGATGCGTAGGTATATAGCTGCCATACTCATCTTCTTCGATCTTTGCGGATACGTGTTTCGGATCATGCTTCTCGTCCTTGTCCTTATTCTTGAGGACAACTGGTGCATAGTGACCAGATTCACCACACACCAAACATTTATCTTAGAGACGTCCTTTTTCCATCTGTTGCTTTTACGCCCCTTATGTCTTAGAGCTACATTCTCCTCCTCTTGCTGCCGACCCACTCCCTTCTTTGCCATCGGTTACCTTGACTAGGTCCATCCTTAACTCTTCTTGCTGCGTGGCCACATCTCTTCAGCTGCGATAGTCTTTCTGCCTGAATGCTGCGGACGAAGACTTGCCCGATCCTGCGGCAGGCTGGCCCGAGGTCAGCCTTACCATCGCGGTACGGCGAGGTGTGGACTTCTGAAGTGGCCCCAGTTGATCATGAGTTTCCACGAAGCTCGAGAGAAACGGAATAATGCGCTTCCCCCTTCTGCATCTATATCGCATGAGTTCTTGCTCTAAGTACATCTTTGTTGCTCGAGAAGAACCGTAGCCGATGCTAGGCTTCCTACTTTAAGCTATGCCCATGCTGGCTATGTGGGACACCCCTATGTGATCCTTGACTCCATCTAGGAGCGGCCTCTTAGCCTTTTGCCATATCGACCTTGTACTTCTTTAGCGGATACGGATACGCAAACGCTCTTGTACTGACTTCACGAAAAGCTTGAGATCATATTCATCTCAGAAGCATGAGATTCTCTCCTTCCAAATTACATAATTGGAGCTCCCTCCAACAATCCTAATCTCTAAGCTTGGTAACTTCCATTTACGTAAATCGAAAATGTTCGAATACGCTCCTTCTCTTTCTCCATCTACACAACGTTAGATGCTTCCGCACTCCTTGTTGGAGGCAAGTAATCGATCATAGATCTCTTTGCTCGGATCTCCGAAAAATAGAATTCCCGACTAGGGAACTCCTGCAGGAAGAAAAATTCCCTCCTTTGTGTTTCTTTTCTTCACTTCGACGTATTTCTTCCCGGCCAAGAGGATGCGCACACGACGGCGTCTCACCGGTGCCTGAGGCTGCGTGCTCCCTTTGCCAAGCCAAAATTTCGATCTAGAAGCCCTTCCTCTTTGTCGACTCACTCGAGGAGAGAGACTTTCCTCGGGAAATTCAGCCCTCACAGCACGGACTATGCAATCACGTAGGGATTTGGGTGTGCCTCCTGAGTGATACCTTTGGCCAATGTTAGCTCTTGCTCTTCTTGTTTCACTTGGAACGCTCAATACAATGTGAAAATTCCAAGTACGGAATCTCTTCTTGATCGGCCCGAAAATACTTCACCCACTACTTGTTATTTAGATAAGACAAATTATTTACGGTGTTCTCTGTAAATAAGGGCAAGTATTACGCAACCTTCACTTAATTAATTTAATATGCTTAAACAGAAAGCTGAGCAATAAAGTAAAATATCACACTGAACACGTTGTTTTTGGACAAATGTCCCCCGGAAAAACCCAATGCGGGAAAACGGTGCAACGGATACGAGGGTTTTTATTATTAAGAAACAATTATTTCGAATACAATCTTTGGATGCCTTGCTCACAATCCGGTACGGAGAATATCACTCGATAAAAAATGCGGGTTTACCTCACTCTACTACTTGCAAGTCTGGTGAAGATCCTATAGCTGAATCAACGTCACTCAGCCTCCGTTGTCTTCTCTGTGATAATTGTAGACTGTAGTGGGGAACTCTGAAGGCCATGTCACTTCTCAGATTGGATACGATTTGCTCTCAAGAGCTTCCGTCAGCCACTCTCGGCTTGATCTTCGATCTCCCAACAAAATTTCGGACTTACGCTCGAGAATGGTACATGCCTTTGCGTGGCCTTCGTAGCCTGTGTCACCCTCTTTGGGCAGCATGTTTGCCTCCTCTGCGTATCTCTCTCCCTCTTTCTTTGTGGTACCCCTGCCAGCTCGGAGGAAGATTCTCCAGGCAAAGCGCAGCACCCTTTGTGCGGCTGTGGGAATCTCGATCAAGTTTTCCTCTGGCTTTTCTCACGCCCAGAAAATTTGATCTCTTGATCTCTCGGTGTGCTTTTCCAAATGACCCTCCAAGCCTTCTTTATAGTCTTCTCGTTGAGACTTCAATGGTGAAATTAGATCTCAATCAATGGCTAATATTACATTTTGACTTGATTTGCTTTCTAGAACATTCACACCCATATTCTATTAATTCACTTTAATTATTTTATTTTCCTAAGTTTAGACTTAGGGTCACTTTAAATAATTAATTTTCTTAATAAAATGTCAAAGGGTGAATTTCCCCAAACAATTTACGGGTTATACGGAATACATGTGTCTAAGCTATCACAAAGTTTGTGACTTAGAGCACATAAGACATGCCCAAATCAACATCGACATCATGGCATAGCTATAGCATCACACTAGACTCGCCGAGTCATACGCTAGATTGTCTGTTTTTCTGTTTTAATTCATTCCTACCATAAAAAAATTATCTTTAATTTCATTATTCATATCAATAACAATAGATTATCTCGTCTCATTACCTTTAATGTTGAAGACATCACAATATAACTTTTCTTACCTGTTGAACGCAGTTTAATAACAATTGTGATTGCTTCAGCTCCAGCAGTCTGCGCACCTTCCAAAAATTGAACATGCCGCTCGAAATCTTGGACAATGGAAAATAAAAATTCTTTAACTTATTGGAATTGGACTGTTTGTGTAATGAAGGACAAATCATCTTGCTGAATAATTCAGCTCATCCAACTGTATCATCAGTGTGCATATATGCAAGGAAACATTTGTAGCTAAAAGTGTTGTGGTTGAGATATTTATGGAGCTCTTCCATTGAATTTAATCATTCTTTTATTTTATGTTCATGCAGGCACTTACATCTTGTATGTTGTATAAATTATTCACTTCCAGCTCCTGTCAACCAAATCTCACAGAAGCATACGTTCATCATGCACTAGCAGCTTTGGCTGTCAATGCAAATGGTACAGTTAGTTGATAAATCAGATTTGGAAGATCTTACAAGGTGAAAGTATCTAAAAACTTTGCTGGAAGGAATCTTAGAAAATAAGCACCAATACAGAGAGTGTATGGCGTCTGTCATTGCACTTTTAAATGCCATGTTTTATTCTGGCTTCTTTGAGCCTTTATAAATGTGGCTTGCTTAAATGCCAAAGCAAATCATATATGAACACAGATATGGATACCGATGATCTGTTTGCAATTCTGTACCTACTAAAGCAGAATAAGTCTAGAAGTCTTTCAAGTTTGTTCTCTACTCTTTTGTATATTGTAGTTCCTTTGCTGAGAAAAGTGTTTCAATCTCATGTTTATTATGTACGAAATTAATTAAGTATTCAGAAACTGTATTTTCTCTCCAAACAGCAATAGGATTTACTTCAGAATATATATGCCAGGATATTTAAAATGTTGAAGCCATATTAAGAAATGAACAATGAGCTTAACAAACAAAAACATGATCGGGTAGCCAATAAAGAAAATGAGGAAGAAGCAAGAATCAACAACATAATAAAAGCAAAAATCTATTTTGAAGTAGAAGATTATTTAGGTGACATTGAACTTACAGGAGTGAATACCCAAGACCCAGCTTGTCTAAAACACAAGTGTAAGATCCCTACCTTTTCTGCTAAGGAAGCCTTGATGGGTGCATTCCCCATTTTTGATCCCTAGACCCAGTAATGTAAATGTATACACGCTGAATGGATATAAGCCAGAACTGTTAGATTTAATAAAAAATACATCATAGGCTATAGAAGAGGAAGGACAAAGAAAGGGGTTGGGGCTATGACGCAATGACAAGGAAAGTCAAGGGAAGCGGGGCTCAAGTGGGCTCATTACCAATCCATATCACATTAGGTAAGCCTAGGAGAAATTTTTCCTAAGATGCAGATTTCCAGCTAGCCACCTCATATGATCCATAGATAGCAGCCTCAAATGTGTTATGTGTTGGTTTTGTACTTAGGAGGGGTGCTCTAAGCCCCAAATTTTGTGAAGAGGCTTAGTCCTGCTTGGTATTCCAAAGAACCCCGGCGAGCTGTTTGTAAAAATTCCGGTCGGTTAATGTTTTATTAAAATAATTAATTGACACAATGGAGACCTAAGTCTAACTTAGGGGGAAATTAAATAATTAAAGGACATTAATAAAACATAGTGAAAATGATCTAGAAAACGCAAAGATCAAGTACAGTATTATAATCTTATGCATTGATTAGAGATCTAATCTCGGTCGTTGATTTCTCAATGAAGACTATAAAGGAAGGCTTGAAGGTCATTTGGAAAAGCACACGGAGTGAATCTTGAGATTGAATTCTTTTTGACAGACGATTGCTCGGAGACGAAGATCAGATCTAAGTGATTTGAGTGTAGTGAGGGGCGGAAAGAGGAAGTTGTTGGTCGGAGGATCTTCTTTGGGACCAAGAATACATAGCGAGCGGTAGAGAAGCAACGCATACTAGAAGTGTGGCGTGGGCCCCGAAGAAATTGACACGGTATTGCAACGAAGCTGCCGATAGGGTTTACGAAAACCGTCTGATTTCTGCGGAATCGGTGTTTCGAGCCTAGAGCGCTAAAATTTGATTCTCCTGTTGGAAATATTGTCATTGATGGCAAAAGGAGCACAAAGGATCGACGACGTGATAAGGCAAGCGAGATCATGCAATAATGCGATGAAAAACATAAAAGAACGCAAGGAGCAGCATTAGACCATTAGCAAAGGCACGAAAGGCGCAAAACGGCAAAAAGGAAAAGGCAAAGGCACCAAAAGAAGCGACAAAAGGCAAAGAGCGACAGCACTGATGATCCCAAGTCGAGTGAATCACAAACGGAAAGACAAGCTCGAAGAAGTTCTTTTAAAAAGAGGAGCAAAGCGAATTGTGGTAACATAGCAAGGCAATCGATTTACGGGAACCTTGACGAGGACACGAGATCTTACACAATCCTGCTGTTTTGATTGAATATTTTATTAATCACATAGCATAAAGCAATCGGAAATTACGGTGTTTATGTATGGGAGGAGCCGGTGGTGCGGTACACGACGGTTGAAAGAGGAAAAATCGGCAGGCGGAGAACACTTAGAAGAATTCCAGAAATGATCGGATGGCAAAGAAACGAATCGCAAAATCGAAGATTTTAAGATTTAACGACGGAGAGAGATCGAGTGGGCGAGGAAGAGCCGCACAATGAAGGATGAGTGGATGGTCGAGATTTGATCGCAAAAGTGAAGGTGAAAGATCAACGAGTGGACGTCAAATTGCGAGTTCGCACATCACAAATGTTAGTGGATAGTGTTAAAGGAGACATGTGAGGAGTAGAAGTTAAATTGTATGCGATGCGAAGTGGAGAAGGCCACATGTCGACACCTTTTCTGTGCTCGCGATTCGCAAGAAATAGAGGGTAACCACAAAGTAAATCTTATAAAGAATGATGCGATCAAGTGAGGACCGTTAGATGCGGGCGCAAATCGATGGAAGACGGCGAATCGCGGTTTCCGCACATTGCAAAATGTTAAACGGATAGCGCTAAGGTATGTTAATTTGTTTGCGATGCGGTAAGGTTAGAAAGTTGCGATGCGGGGGAAGGAGGACCCACCTTCGGCCTTGTGCATTAGCGCACATCGCAGATTTTATGTTTTTGTGCTTAAGGTTCGCACTATAAGTTAAGTTGGATGCGATACGATCGATTGTATCGCACAGACGAAGATATGATTAGTGTAAATGTTAACGGTGGTGAGCAAGTGAAGTGCGATATCTTATTGTTAATTAATTGTGGGACAAATAACACATTGCGTACGTAATGTGTGTTCTATTATAAAGCATGGGATGTTTGATCGCTAACATGTATGTGGAATAAGCACCTAAGATATTATTACTTTCTTGTGTTAAAGAGAGGGAGTTTATGTAGGCCATGACAAAGTCCACGGGGTTTATTAAAGAAATCGGCCAAGATGAAAAGTGTCATGTAGATGTGGTTGTGTGTTAAAAGGAAAAAGGCTGAACACGGAAAGAAAAGACTCGGGTAACAAAAGAAAATTGTGCAATGACTCGGGAAGAAAAGGACCGGAGCTCGTACCATGATGCCAGCGCAGGTCGAGAGTTGGGAAAAAAAAGGCGGTCATGCTGACAGCATTGAAATATGGCTACGAGAAACATAAAGACAAAGGGACAACGAAGCAAAAGAGGACCAAACACACAACAAATCTAAGAAGCTGAAAGTGGTGGAAATATTTGATTATAGCACATAAATGTATTAATTTATTTTATATTGTTTGTGATGCAAAGGCGATCTAAAAATGAAAGCAAACTCAATTTACAATACTAAAATGAGTGTATATATTGTTGTAACATCATGAATATGTTGGTGAAATAGGTAGGTGGAAGACAAGAGTCATGCTGTTCACTTCCATATTTCATATAGAATGCTAATGACCATGATGATCTCTATGGACAGTGTGTATTGTAATATGCACAAAGATGTTAGAAGTGGAAGAATGAGAGAGAGCGGATAGAGATGTTGTGGGGGATCAGAGAGTGATAAGAAAAGCGATTTGAAGGTTGGAAGGCGTGAAGAAGGAAGAAAAGCAGTGATATCTGGGTAAATCAACATGTAGTTGTGTAGTGTGAGGTGGGTGCTTCCATATCAGTTGTAGCTTGATAGATGTCCGATTATGTTTGGTTGAGAGTATGACGTCACGTGGGTGCCAGCACACGGAAAATAGATGGGAGTTAGAGCTTCCTTGCAAGTTGTAGTTTGCGAAATTTGGGGTAGTAGCCCCTTGTAGATTCTTGGAGCCTACGGAGGTAGTGGTGAGAGGAGTTATGGAAGCAGCACACATCACAACAATAATAAGATGTAGTTTTCTCATATGAGTTTTGCCTGTCTGTTGTCTATGTGCTTGATGATTATGTGTTGATGTGATGTTTTAATCTTGTAGTACTTGCTCTACACACATTAAGTTTGTTATTCATTATGTATTAAACTGCTTATGAGATGAAGGTATAAATGAGTTGAATGAAAAGTGTTAAATGTCCATGAATGTAACAAACCAGTTGCACCCCCACCCCGGTTTACGGGGTTCATCTCAAGGGAAACATCACTACGTTCAGAGAGGATGTGGCATAGTCCATAGCCATACCCATGTAGGCCTAGGCATCTCTTGTGCCAAAACGCGCAAGGGAGTTGAGGTTTCGCCGATTCGGATCCGGATGTCAGCGGGACTTGCGAGGAAGCAGAAAGCTCACTATTTTTGTCTGCAGCTGATTTCTCTATCTTTGGACGGCGAGAAAGGCATCCCGAAGATTGTATTCGAGCGGTGTGTCTTTAAACCCTTCAGTTTTGTTGCATGGGTTTTCACCACATTGGAGTTTCTAGGGACATTTGTCCAAAAATAAACGTATCCTATATTGTGATTGATTTCTTGCTCGGTTTCTTGTTTAGAATCATATTTATTCAATTTGAAGTTTAGCCAGTGGTTAACTGACCAATTGAGATGTAAGTTAATTACATGTAGTAATTTACTTAATAGGGCCACTAGGTTCGATACGGGATTCCTTAGATTGTGAGATCTACAATTTTCACATGATAGAAGCATACGATGTGAAACACGAAGAACATATATGAATGCGCGAGCTGAAGGCCGAATTGCTGTGACATCGATGAATCAAGTAGAAGATGGATTGCGCGGTCTAGCCGGGAGGGCGAAGTCTTTGAGGTTGTCTTTCTGCGGGTGAGTACGACAAAAGGGTAGGACTTCCGGTTTGAGATTTTTGAAGATGAGGGAGATGTGCGGTAGTCACGCGAGAGCCGAGGAGGGATGGGTTTTTAGGTGGATTGCCGAACGAGAGAAAAGCGTTGAAAAGAAAGAAAAGCATATGAGAATTCTTCATCGGTGGTCCTAGCTAAGGAAATTTCAACATTTTTCTGGGATGCGAAGGGTAGATCAGGCGGTAGATATACAAGCTCGGAAAGGTGGTAAGCTCCTAGGCCCTACAGCAGAGGGAAGCAAGGAAGAAACGTTCGTGATTTTCGGTTGAGATGGAAGCTCATGGACCTAGGGATCACTACTTGGGATTTGGAGGTTCCTTAACTATGCGTATGGAGAAGGATTCAGTTCCTTCTGAATGAATTTGATTTCAAGGCGTTTGTGGCAAATGTGGATTTTGATAGCCTTGTAAATCGAGATCGACTTAAAAGTACAAGTCCGATATGGCAAAGTGCGAGAAATGCAATCTGACGAGGTCAAGGATCACATAGTCTCACAATTAGCTAGCAAGAACAACGAGGAAGATATGGGAAGCTTTGTCTTTGCTTTACGAAGGAACTTCCAACGGAAGATGTGCTTGGAGCATAAACTACGCGTGATCCGGATGGGAAGGACGCACATTGCTTTGTTCCTTACACAAGGCCGGGAGATTCGAGACCGATTTGGTTATGACGGGATCCACCCCAATTGTAGTAACTATGGTGGGGGCGACGCACGCGGTTACGGAGGAGTGGCAAGCTGGTCCCGGAGAATTCTTGGCAGGGCTACACTTCTGATTGGGAGTGAAGCCGTGGTCAACATTGTTCGATTTTTGTAGCATCGGAAAGTGATCTAGAGTCTCAAAATTTGGTGAGAAGCTTAGACACCAATATTCGAAACCGAGAAACCATTTGTGAAATGTCCTCGGTTCATGTTTATTAAAATAATTAATTATATTAATAGGAGACCCTAAGTCTGCGCTTAGGGAAATTAAATAATTAATGGGTATTAATAAACGAGTGTGAATCTTCTCAGAAAGAAGCAAAGATAAAGTCAAAGTTTTAATCTTATCCATTGATTAGACTTCTAATCTGGGTTGTTCGATTCATCGTAGAAGATTATAAAAGGAAAAACGAGGTGTTTGGAAAGAAAGTCGAACCAAGCATTCGATGGCTTCGAGGAAGTCAATTAAGAAGGAATATAATTCGATTTCGGAGAGGAGATATGTCGAGGCAAAGGAAGCGAGGGAATCAAAAGCAATGTCGAGACTCGAGAAGAAAAGGCATTAGAAGAGCGGAGGCAATACTTAGGGCCGGCCGGAAGACACATGTGGTTATGACGATCTCCTGTGGCTCTGTGGGGAGGGGTGCGCATTGGTGATGCGGAGACGACGAGAGGCAGGTGGGTCTGATGTCGAAAAATTCTCGAGTCCGGAGCGGTCGGCATCTCGGTGTGTCTCAAGGACTGGATTGTTTGGAGTCTTTCCTTGTAAAGAAAATTTAATCTGCCAAAAAGTTAATATTATAAGACCTCATCTGACCTTGCACGGTTTTCCCACATTGGATTTTTCGAGGGACAATTTGTCAAAATAATTGTCATTTGTGATTGGTTCTTGTTGCTTGCATTTCTTGGTCTTTTCTCTATATGTATTTAAGTGATACTTTAACGGTAGTGTTTATTTAAAAATTTATTGTAAGGTTTTGTAAATAACTTATTGTGGAAATAGTGGAGAAATAAATCTATAACTACGGTGGAATTTCAGAATGAAATTTTCATGGTATCGGGCGGGTAACGAGTTGGAGACTGCGATGAACGAAATCTAGAGATTCTTTGCAACAACAGCTCTAATAAGGTTCTGCCGTATCTGCAAAGTGGAAATGCGACAACAACTCTAATGGGTTCACTGACTATTCAAGAAAATGGAAATGGAAGAACAAAGAAGATGAGCATCTTTGTGTTAGTATACGGTTGGTATGTTGATAGTGGGGCTTCACCTGTGACCCGGAGTACGAGAATGTTTCTCGAGCTACCGGAAAACCGGATGAATTTTCAAAATCACCAAAATAAGGCAGAGAGTGTGCCCTGTTTGGAGAGGGTATCGTAGTGTTTCAAGCGAGATGGCAATAAACATGTACTGGTTTGAGGATGAACTCACTCTCGATTAATATTGCTACAAAAGCAAGGGTTGCGATGTCTGCTTCCATTGGAAAAAGAGTATGTATCAAAGCAAGTTGGAAGAAAAGGCACAAATCGAGTCAAAGCAATAAACTATATAAGTTGCTGACTAAGATATAAATGTGCTTTATTTATGTTGATTAGTAGCAACTAATTGGCAATAGTTTTTGTTCGGATTTTTTTCTTTTCTAATGTTCGACCATAAATAAATAGGTGATGGGACCTGTTAACAGGAGAACTAGCTCCCTAAAGTCTTGTAGACAATATTGTGATTTCAGCTGTGGGGCCGGGGGACTGAGGGCGGGGCTCGGGGGGAGAGGGGATGGCGCGGGCGACGCCGACCGGGCGGCCCGGTGGCGGCTGGGCCGGGGACGGTCTGATGGCGAGCGACGTGGCAGGGAGAGCAGGCGTGGCATAGTGGACGGAAACTGGGTCTTAAGCATAAAGAGGAGGGAGAGAGCTGGCTGCTCATTCATTCTGTTGTGCATCTTCGAAATTTTTTTCTAACAATATTGAACACACTGCGGCCTGTTGCTGGCCCAAGTCTGCAAGTGTTGTTCGGCCACATGGAGGTGTCTCCAGCCGGAGAATCCCAACCTCGACCCTCGGACGACTTCCGTGCAGCTCGGTGAGGAGCTTTGCCTTGTGTTTCGGAACGAAATGTAGCATCAACCATCTAGGGCATGGAGTGCGCCGAAGCTGAAGGCGGGTCTCCCTTAGGAAGGTTATGCGGTCTTTGGGAGAGGCGGCTGCGGAAGAAGGGATGTTCGATGATTTTAGGTTTTAGGAAAAGGTGAGGAGGATAATACTTTCTGAACATGTTTTGGGCAGGGATGTGAGAGCTAACCTTTGTTGTTCATGCTGGTAACATACTTACTGCAGGAGTGCGTAGGCCACCATTTGGAGGTTGAAGGTTAAGAACATTTTAATTATTTTTTGAGACACAGAGGAGAAGTTCTCATCGAGTTTACAATTTCTAAGAGAACAGCCCAAGAAGCAGCTCCCATTCCGACGGAAAAACATTTTCTGGTGGCGGTGGCTTTTGGGAGTGTGATCGAAGAAAGCGACACGCTAACGAGGAGTTTGAGAAGTTGGCTGACTTGTGAGCAAGCAAGGTGTCGTCATTAAGACACCTCTTGCTCATCGTTCTGCTGGGTTATAATAAAATAGCGCAAGCATTTCTAATGTTTAGGTACTATTCATGGTGTCTCTCTATTTCACCTTGATTTTTTTGTTTATGTTGCTTTGTATTCTTTGTTTATTTCTATTAAGAATATTACGGTGGTATCGAGCTCATAGACTTGGCTCGATTTGTAGAGTGAATGGGTCACGACACACGGAACAAAAAAATAATAACACCGAAAACGTGCCTGAGCGAGAGCGGAGGCTCGGGGCCACATTCAGAGAGGGGACCCCGTTCCGGTGAAGGACACGGAGAAGCACCTGGTGGAAATAGATAGCGAGAGGGGTTCGAGGCTTATCACTCTTCGAAGTACGTACGAACTCCCGGGGGGGGGCGGAGAGATGGGTTGAGAGGGCGGCCCAGGGAAAAATGAGCAGGCGTGAGCCCCAAAGGTGTTCCCGCCGAGGGGTGCAAGGCACTTCCCATCACACGCCGGTGCCACAACACGGCGGTCGGTGCCCCACACTCCCCCCGTTCCCTGCCCCGCTCCTCGACTGAGTGTAAGAGCAGGAGGACCGAGCCGGAGGTGGCTCATTGCGGAATTATTTTGCGAGTATCGATCATGTGGGCGAGAGTTTGGTGAGACCTATTTTCCCTGACGTTACGCTGGCGCTCAGCTTAACCTTAAACCACATGGCAGGCAGAGGGAGTGGGTACACGAGGAGGTGAGATACAACGTACATGGGTATGTTTTCTTTGTAGCTTATGACGAATCATCTAAATATTGTGAAAGCAGAGTGAAAAATTTGGACATTTACTTTCTGACTAAACAGATAGAAATTTCAGAGCCATCGAGGTGGCGACAACGACACCTTGAGGGAAGCCCATGTTGGTGGTTCCATGGGATGACTACGGTGGGTCATTAAGAGCGATGACGGTGATAACCAAAGGATTCACAGAATTGGTGGAGAGGTTTGGTAGGAAGGATCCCGAAGGAGCATTTGTCGAGTTGACCAGCTCCAACAGACAAGAACCCAAACACATTTATGAGTTCTTGAAGACTTTCGGTGATGGTGCTAGGCTTGTCTGGCGACACAGGAGGATTTACATGTTTATTGATGGGTTGAGAACCTACTGCGTGGAGTTGTCCAGACCACTAGGCCTACACATGGGGATGGAAATCGAGAGGACAAGAGACTTGCGAGATGCTTTGCCCCGAGGACTAGAGATCCCTTTCCCTAAGGAAGCGAACATTTCGGTCGAAGGGGAAGGACACGAGAGTTCCAAGTAGAAGAGGGAACAGGGCGAGAGACACCTTTGGATGATGACACCTTGAGAGACTTGGGGGGACGGAAAGAAAAGCCATGCTTCATGCAGGGTATGGGCACGGGTCATCGATGTCTTTGCGGTGAGCACATTCGTACAATGTAGGCAATGAGGGAGGAAAGGTCTTATGAGGAGATAGAGGTGGAGCCGATCTTTGTAGCACGAGAGGAATCATCACCACCACCTCCACCGGGAGCATGAGGGGCAATGTTTGCACCCACGGAAGGAGTCCTTGCATCTTAGAAGGTTCCGAAAGTATTTGATATTTGTGTACGAGCCGTCATAAGGACGAGCGTGTTTCGGTTTTGGTAGATAGGGCCTCCTTACATTTATTAATGCTCAACTAGTGAAGAGGAGGGCATGCGCGAAGAGTTTTATTTCTCGGTGTTGGTATCGGGTACCAAGAAGCCATGCGGTGTATGAGGTATGTTTCGGCAGTGACCATGAGGACCTACACGATGACAGAGTGACTTTGCCTTGGTTGACACCCTAGATACCAATGTGGTGTTAGGTGCAATGGGCGATTACATTGAAGTGAGTCTGCCAGGGCCCAGGAGACAATGGAGATGGGTGGATAGCAGGCAAGAAAGAGTGGAAAGCATGTGATGATGGAGGCCTTTTTTGTTTATCGAACGGTTCCAGCTGCAGATGAAGTGTGAGCTTGAGAAGGGAGATGCAGGCCGTTGATAGAACTACACATTTCGGAGAAAGCCCGAGACACGGGCAGTCGATGCAGAGATGTGCGGTCTGCCTCGCTGGACAGGTACTCCATGGTTTTGGGGACATACCATGAAGGCAACACTGGGTGAGGGTTTGAGCACTTCGTGAGTTGGAGCGGGGGGATCAGCGGTGATCACCACCCTGGGCACTTTGGGCCTACGGATGAGATTGAGGTGTCAGGCTCTTATGTGGACACGTGAGCCCAGTACTGGCCTAGTTGCTTCTTTGTTGTTCGTAGTGAAAGGATGGCACAAATGCCGGATGTGCATGTTGAGCTACGAACTCAAAAAAGACGGCCGAAGGACCGATACCTCATCCCCGGGGATTGATGAGTTGATGGATGAGCTAAGGGGATCGAAGTTCTTCTCGAATCGATACCGAAGAATGGGGGTGCCATCGGGCGAGGTGAGGGCAGAATGTCCCCAAAGACTACATTGAGTGCCAAATATGGCCACTTCGAGTTTGGTGTTGCCCTTGAATGACCAACACACCGGCCACCTTTCGGTCTTGCATGAACCACATCTTTCGTGGTCGGTTGAGAATTTTTGTGCGGGTGTTCTTTGATGACATCCATATAGCGTTACTTGGGAGGAGCACTTGAAAGCACATTTGAGGTTGTACTCATGTTTTGGAGGAACACTTTGTTTTATTTTTACTCTCCAAGTGCGGTTGGTTTAGCGAGGAGATGCTCTACTTGGTGCATATCATTGGTGTGGACGGAGTGAGAGCCCCGCAGAGGAAGAAGATGCGGGCCATTCGAGGCTGGCCGGAGGCAGGAAAACGTGACAAAACTCTGGGGATTTGTAGGCATCTGCCTACTATGGAGAAGTTTGTCAAGGGGTTTCCCCTGCTTGTTGCACCCCTCATGAATTTCACCGAAGAGGGCATTTGGTGGTGATATTGCGCGAGCCTTTAGCGAGGCTCGGAGGTGATGAGCGGTTGTTGACCAGGTGTTGGCCCCCCGGACACACAACCTTTCATTACGTAGTGTGATGTCGGGGGAGGGAGTAGGCGGTGTTGATCGAGCGCCACCTAGCTTTAGGAAGCGAGGAAGCTACAACCACATGAGAGGTTGTGTTGATATACGACGAGGAGATGTTGGCCATTGGCACGTATGCATTGGCCAAGTTCTGCCGATGTCTGGTAGGCAACAAAATTCGGTGAGGCCCAGTCACAGCAACCTCACGGTTTTCCTTGGCGGCAGTTGCGGGCGACGGTGGAGTCGGTAAGATCCAGGCTTACAACTTTGACATTGAGTATGTCAAAGGGGAAGAACAATGTGGTGGTGGATGCTTTGTCACATAGACCCGGCGGCGTTGTCCTTGATGAGCCTAGATGTGGGCGGAGGGCTGTTGTTGGTGGAGTACTCCAAGGAACGCTTGGCTTGTGAGAGTTGGATGGCTAGGTGTCCAAATGGCCAGTGCTGAGGTGATGGGAAGAGGTCATATACCACGGAGATAGGATCTTCTTGATAGAATTCTCAACTCGAGAAGATATTGCGTGCATCCCAAAATTCTGCGCTATCAAGCCATCGAGGATTCACGAATACGAAGGGCCACATCATGGAGAGGTTATCTTACGGAGAGGCCTCGGGGAGGACGTGCTCGGCATGTCGAGAAGTGCGAGTTGTGTCGAAGGAGCAAGGGGAGATGAGCCACCCGGCCCGGGATTGCTACGACCCGCTTCCCATTACGGAAGGAGAAGGGAGTGAGGAAAGCACATTTCTAAGTGTTCATTGCTGGGTTGCCCAGCGGTGCGAGGCAAAATTATCTTTGTGGTCGTTGATTGACTAACAAAGTATGCCCATTCTTCACCATATCGGCACGAAACACGGTACCCGGAGTGGCGGTTTGTTCTTGCATCGATGTTTTCGGATTACATGGTCTTCTAAGACCATAGTCGGTGTTTCTGAATGACCATTTCATGGGCGGATTTTGGCGAGTTCTTTCGTTTGATGGGTACGAGTTAACTCCTAGTGCATCTATCACCCTCGGACGGACGGCGGACGGAGACGGTGAACAAGTGAGCGGAAGGGCTACATGCCAGACTATGTCACGGGGCAGCGAAGGCATAGTTTGCATTGGCTACACTTGGGAGAATACTACTACAACACCACTTTCCACATGTCTATCAGTATGTCTCCATTTTATGCTTTGTATGGATATCATGCTGCGACTTTTCTTGATGTTATTTTTGGAGCCATAGGGCCCACGGGGACAGCGGCCCGGATCAAGAGAGCCAAAATATACGACTCTTAAGGATAACTTAGCGACGATGCGAGAATCCAAAAAAGTTGTGTCTCCTGAGATCGAGGGGCGGGAAGAGCAGGTTTGAGGTAGGTGACTTGTTCTACCTGCGACTTGACCTTACGCGGTCTACGGCGAAAGCGAAGAGAAGTCGAAGCTCGAGCACGCTTCTATGGACCTTATAGGGTGATGTAAATCGAGGGTAGGAGAGAGGTTGATTATGAGTTGGAAGTCTTGTGAGAGTAGGATACTGACCTTTTCCATGCGTCATGCAGAGAAAACGCATTGGGCGGCGGTGGCCCTGCTCGAGAACTTCCACTGCGGATGATGAGGGGCATTTGGTGTTACAACCGAGGAAAGCCATCTTAGACACCCGGGGAGAGATAGTGCGGAGCGAGGACGGTCGAAGTGCTGATGAGATGGAGAAATCTTAGGATGAGGATGTCCTTGGGAGAGTG
Organism: Pinus albicaulis; assembly: GCA_034641835.2. Classification (NCBI taxonomy): domain Eukaryota; kingdom Viridiplantae; phylum Streptophyta; class Pinopsida; order Pinales; family Pinaceae; genus Pinus; species Pinus albicaulis. The sequence continues at coordinate 1,710,141,674 of CM076580.1, read as the reverse complement.
AGAAGATTTTGTGCTTTGCATCTTTGGGTTGTGAGGAGACAAAGCAACATTTTGAGTGAGGAGAATGTTGCTTAATATTTAATTAGAAACAACTAATTGGAAATATTAATTTTTTTCTATCGATTTTGCATTTCTGTTTTAAAACCATAAATAAATGGGTGGTGGGACCCATAACGAGCTTGGGAAAATAAGCTCCCTAAGTCATGAAGCAGTGTTTTGATTTCGACATGGGGCCCCGGGGACCAAGTGACGATGCGAGGGGAGAGGGACAATCCCGAGCGGCGTGGGCCGGACGACTGGTGGCAACGTGGGCCGGGACAACGCGGTGGCGAGGGCGGCGTGGCAGGGGAGACAACGGCACTTGCTCCTGGGGCCCAAGGAGAGCTAGGGACACGACATAAAGGAGGAGAGGCTAGCTATCATTCATTCTATTATGCATCTTTAGAATTTATGTCTAACGAAGATATTGAGCACACTTATATTTGTTTATCTAAGTCTACAATGATATTCAACACACGAGCGTCTCGACGAAGATCAGCCTGCACTTGCTTGGGGGACTTAAGTGCCGCTCGGTGAAACTTTACCTTGAGTTTTTAGAGCAGAGAACGAGCATCAGCAAAGTTACGCGATTACTGAGCGATGCGGTCTCCGGCGATTCTGAGTCTTGAGCGATGCGGTCTCTCACAGCCCCGTTCACGGGTCTTGAGGGAGGGTAGCTGCGGGGGAGGGGAGGGATATTCGGTAGTTACGGTCCAGGGAGAAGTGTGGGGGATCGACCCTTCACAAGTATTTTGAGTAGATTGAGGCTGCTTGTTCATGTTCTTCAAAAGCAACGTACTCACCCGAGTGCATAATTTTCCCAAGGGTCAGAGGTCAAAGGGTCGGCCTTTTGCGGAATTCCTTCTTGGGTTTTTGAGTTTTAGAGGAGAGTTCATAGCCGGAGTTTCACAATTTTTTTGAGTAGGGGAACAACCCTAAGGAGGCAACTCCCATTCGACCGGAAGCAACATTTTCCCGGCGGCAACAACGGCAAGGTTAGGTCCGGAGGAAAAGCAACCATTCATGACGAGGGTTTTGAGGTTATTTCGGCTTGCCGAAGCGAACGGAAATTGCCATCATTCTGATCACCTCTTGTACTCATTCCCTCTTTCGAGATTTATAATAATATAGCTCGGCTTTTCTCCAATGTTTGCGGTGCTTTTCATGGTGTCTCTCTGTTGCTGTAGTTTTTTGTTATGTTGCTTTTTATTGTTGTTTATTTCTGTCGAATATTACAGAAAACGCGTGTGCGGTAGTGATGAGAAGGATTTGAATGAGCTATGGCATAGAGGAGAATGGGGCAGCACTTACACCACGGGGCTGAAAAGTTACTCAAGAGCGGGCTCATAGGAGTTCCAGTTGAGCACCAAACGGAATGACGTTTGCGGAGGGTGCGTACTAGGGAAGTAAACGAGAAAACTATCCTAGGAGGCAATGGGGCTAAGAGTTTGTGGGATTGATACCTCGGTTGTCTGCGGACCAATTTCACCTAGAGCTCTTAGTCGTTGCCAAATATTTCGTCACCTTCATTGATGACCATTGAGAAGAAACTTGGATCTACTTTCGAAGACCAAGGATGAAGTCTTTGATCGATTCGAGGGTTTAGCTAAGTTTGAGAATGCGACAAGAAACGGATAAAGATACGCGATTAGATAATGGTGGAGAAATACATTGATAAAAGTTTTCATGATTTTGTGCGAGGAAGGCATCGAGAAGAGAGTAGGACTTGCTCCACTTATAATTTCGGAGCATAATGGAGTTATAGAAAGGAAGAATATAACTATTGTGGAGGCTACAGGAACGTCTTGTATATGGTCAAGACATGCCCAAATTTACGTAGGTTGAAGCTTTGCTTAACATTTGTGTATATTTAGAACACGATTCCTCACAATGCATTAGGGTAAGATCACTAAGGTGCCTTCACGGCGAGGAAGCCAGTAAGCCACTTCGGGGATCTTTGGTAGTGTGGCATGCGCCATATACCTAAGAAAGAGGAAAGAAATTGGATAGAATTTCTTTGAAAGGAAATCTAGTGGGATACAATGAAAATGCTAAGGCTTCTGAGAATACATTCTCGGTAGTAGGAAGGTTGTAGTGCGGTGGGATGTAAGTTCTTGGAGGAAAGAGCTTTCAGAAAATTCGAGATGACTTCGGCCTGCCGGTCAAAGATGACCCTACGGGTCCGACCCTCGACAGGTAGAGGATAGCAGTGCTTCTCCAAAGGCGGAAAGGATCCAAGGGTTTAACCCCCGAGAAGATTTGCGGGGAGGAGCAAGTAGAACCACCCACCCGGTGGTAGGATGAGTAAGGAATTACGACAGAACTACCGGGGGATGCGGAGGGGTTTGTCCCGGAGCCCTAGAGAAATCGAGAGAAGCTGACTGACGGAATGCCAAGCCTCGGTGGCTCAGGATTGCAGGGGCTTCTGTGGTTTCGAGGAGGCTGGCTCAACAACGGTGTGGGTTGATGCAATGGTGGAAGAGTACAGTTCCATCATGACAAATGATGCAGGAAGTGGTTCGAGGCCTCGGGACGGATCGGTTGTGGGTTCGAGATGGATTTACAAGATCAAATATGTTGCGGATAGCGACGTAGAAAAATTTAAAACGAGGTTTGTGGTGTTAGGGTCTGTGATTTAGCGATTGGTAGACCAAATGCACGGGGTAACATCGAGACCCGGTCTTTGGAGTCCTAAGACCTCGCTTCACGGACTCGAGAGAAGAGGGCCTCTCTCTGTGTTTGCAAAGGATGTGAACTTGTTTGCTTTAGATGGTTTATTTTAGGCTATGTTAAGTGTAGGGTTCGTTGTTGTTTTGATTTGGGTAGGATGGTGAGTAGAATAGGTGGAGGTAGAGGTTTTCCAAATCATTGGGCTATGGAGGTCAGAAATAAAGTCATGGATATCTGTGATAAGAAACGAGGGTGCACTATGAGGAAAATCTAGCATATTCAAATGGATCCTTTAAGAGTATGTGTGGAATGAAATGGACATTAAAGTTTGCTAATTTTATAGTAGGTGTGTAAGGGCAATGAAGAATCCTTAAACAACTACTTTTAAACAAGATGATCTCAAATACTAATCAACATAAGGGTATAATCATAAAATAGGGCAAACCAATAATTTTTAGATTATACTTAATAGTATGAAAGCATTCAAGATGAACAATTCGATGAAATATAGAGGCGAGAAACTCATTTAACCGATGATTTCACCTTCAAGGTTTAGAAAACATTCAAGATAACAAATAACTTTAACTAATGAAAGAGGAGATGCCTAAACATCGATAAAGTCAAGCTACGAAGAACTTTAAGGCAACTTCTAAAGCATGAATGAAAGAGCATGATCAAAACATGGCCTCTTTGGCTAAAACCTATGGTAATACTTCAAAGAGATATTCCAAAACGAAGTTTAAATAGCATCAAATAGGCGGGGATAACCATAAAACATATTTGAAAAATGCGCTGCTGAACCATTTATGGAATAAACAAGATTAGAGAGGTCTAGAAAGGCAATTAAGAATTCTCTAAAATGTCTATGAGAAAACATCAAGGCAATAGAAAGCGGGAAAGGACTAAGGTGCCTCGAACAACATTTCTTAGCCTACTTCTCTTTGTTCCTTTGCAACATAGAAAGATGAACATAATGATAAACAAGAAAACAAGAACTAATTAGAGACACATCACCATTAACCATGCTCAAGGATCCTGCCAAGATATCACTCCTTCATCATCAGTCAAAGCAAGCATTGGAAAAATCCACAACACCAATTTCTCCAAACTCATAAAAACCATGTATTGCTCTCAAAACTCATCAAATGCCAACATTTACAATGAGGCCCCTCATGCTTTATTTATCCTGTGCCAGGAGGGCAATAACCCTAGATAGGGTTGGAAAATGTCAAAATCACTCATAAATACTATGTGCCCAGGAACATACAAGGCCCAAGGCACAAAATATCTCATGAAATCAATGCCAAAATAACTTCTTGCATCTAATTCTGATGATTTGCCTTAAAAAACACTAAAATATGATTTTGCAATAAATGAGTGTGTTTTGTTGACTGCCCCCAGTCCAAAACACATAGTGTTGTCCATAAGTGCAGCACCACCTTAGGCAGAAAATAGGTCCTTTTGCAACCAAGTTTTGGAGACCTTCCTGATGTAGGATTTTACAGCACGTGACCAGCCCGTTGGAAAGCCAGATGAGTCTGCTTTCCAAAAATACTCTTGGTTTCTGATCCAGCTCCCGTAACCTGTCCAAAATGTCAAAATCCCAACACTTCTCTGAGCGCAAGCCAAGCACCGAAAAGGAGGTAGAATGGTGAAAAATGAGGTGTTTTTTGACCTTTTGAGGGGTCAAAAATGATCCAATTGCTCTTAACTTTTGTGAGCATAGTGTACTAGTGATGAGGAAATCAAAAATGTAGAGTTTTCCCCTCTCGGGATGCCTGAGGAAAAGCGTAACGCCGATGTGTTGCCTTATAGGCCTTCAAATTCTCAAAATACAAAAACTTGTCCAAATTCCTTCCAAGGGTGGTGTCTCCTTCTAGGGGTTGCAGGAGACCTGTTCAAGGAAGCTTGTGCCAGAACTCCAAGGTTTTCATGACCTTTTACTTCTTTTAAAGTGCTTGGATTTCAATGAGGGCATTTTTGAGTTTGCTTTCACAGCCAAGTTTGTTTTTCATTGCATAGTGCTTGGTCATCTTTTTTGGAGATCAAGGCCCCTCTTTGCCTTCTTAAAATACTTGTGTTCATTCTTATAATACTGAATGACACGCTGTGCCATATAAACTCTCTTTCAACTCCCTAATTTGTGCATCTTTGTTTTGGAGTAGTATTCTAGTGGCCATCTCCTCATCTTCATTATCCTTTGTCAAGGTCAATGAATTGGGGCTTTGTTTAGTTTGCTTGCCTCCTCTTACCTTTCTCACCTTTTTTCATCTTTTGTTTGCCCTTGTCAAGCTTTTGAGTTGAGGTAGATGGCATGGTCTCTTGCCTCATGGAGGCAACAAACACTAGCCTTGGCCCTCTCTAGTATATTGCATGAAAGAGGTGTGATGGTGAATTTGTTGGTCTATTTGTCATGGTTGTGATCATCATTTAGACTATGAACCTCTTCCCCTTTTTCAGTATCATCATGACTAGGACTACCTTCATCTTCCCCATCTCCTGCACTGTCATCATTTTCATTATCAGTGAGAGCTAACTATTGTCATGACTGTCTTGACTGTTTTCTTCTTAGCTGTCTTGTACCTCACTGTCTTCTTGATCACCTGCCTCTTTGTCACTGTTTTTTACCTCACTCACTATGGTCTATCTCATTTGCATCACTGCTGCCTTCAATTTCTGCATTCTCCTTACTATCTTGATCTTTCCCATTGTCCTCTTCTTCATTTTCTGTTTCTGCCTTTTCATCATCAATGCTTTCTTCTTCCTCTTCATCAATTTTTGTCTCTGCCTCATCATTTCCCTCTTCATCACTGATTTCATTTCCTTCATTGTCAGCACTCTGTTCATCTTCTTGATTATTACATCATCATCATCTATCTCCATGTTTTCTGATCCTAGAGAATAATCATCATTTTCCCCACCACCCTCATTTTGAAATTTGTCTGATACCATTTTGTTCATCATCATCATCATCATCCTCATTGTATTCATCATCATTACCCTCTACACTGTCATTACTTGGTTCATCATTGCCACTTTCATCCTCTTTATTTGATGCATCAAGAAGAAACAGAAAGGAGGTTTCCTTGAGTGAGGGGACTTGTGTAGATGATGAAGAAAAGCAGAGATTTGGTTGATGAGGAGAGTGCAGCGGGCTTGTGAAGACTTCATGATGAACACACATCCCAAGGTATGCCCTTCTGTTCTAACTGATGTAATACCGCCATCTTGATCAAGGAATGTTAAAATAAACTCTGCATTTGTTGTGAAGGATTCCTTCTCACGGACAACATAAGACATTTGTCCATGCTTCTATATAGGTAATAGGGCAAGTTGAGCATCTTGACCCTTGTGAAATGCATGAGAGTCTGACATGGTAGAGTAGAGCTTGGAGTATCTCCCCTCACGAGTCAGAGAGTACTTCATGATAACCATCATTAAGGAAAAATCTCTGTTTTAGATTTCATAGAAAGGAAGAATAGCCTACTGACCCATTACGTACATAGTTTTGACAAATGGCTCATAATAGTACTTGTCCATTTTTGGCTTTCTTAAACCACTTTTCACCAACAGCGAGGATACCTTAGCATTAGAATGGCATCTACGGATAGTTTCAAAATCTACCCCTGCCAGAAAGAGCTTGATTGTTTGTATATGATTGAGGATAAAAAGCCTTGTAAGCCTCACAGGGTGGCTTTGGACTTGTTTGACTCTCTCACAAAATTGAAACACCCTACATTCTGAAAGCAAGAGAGGATCATGGGAGATGAGGTGATGGCCATAGTGTACAGGGTTCAAATCTGTTCACTTTCCCTCCTTTATGATTTGGCCTCATAGGCCCTTGGACTCTTTCACTTTGCTATCTGTCTTACTTGGTGATGGGAGTTGTTTGTGGACAAACTAGGGTTTGAGGCAAAATGGGAAAAATGGTGAAGACAACCTTTGCAGATAGGTGATATGAAGGCAAGGAGGTATGAATGAGCTTTTTGAGTTTAATTGGGCTTTGAATTGAATAAGGAGTGCAACTACCCTAAGTCACTCTCCTTCATACCAATTAATTTGTTCAAAGGGCAAAAAGAAAGTTTAATAAGCATTTAAAACCTAGAGGTTTGCACAACTAGGGTTTAATCATTGTATAGCCATAAATGACTAAAAACGCAGGAGGAGGAGAAAATGAGGCACCTACTAGTTTTACTTGCTTGCATGTGTGTCACAAATGGGGACTAACCCGATGTAATAATGATACACCCAATACGGATATGGAAATATATCTTGAACCGAGATCTATTTGAATCATAACACATGGAATACCGAGCGAGCCATTTTGTTGATCGAGAAAATACATGAAAGTCTGACCAGGCTTTAAGTGCTGCACCTGTCACACCTAGGCAAGTGGAGACCCTCTCCGCGGACAAATGGGCGCAGCGAGGACGGGCGTCTCGGCGCATACACTGTCCCCGAAGATGAGCTGCTGTGATGGGGGCAGCAATGTGAGCCCTCCCACAGTAAACGCGTCTCTGCGGGCGGCGCGGGGGGGCGCCCTCCGGACGATAGATCAGCCCGCCGAATGCTGAAAACGGCGGCCCAGGTACGCACTCTCCCAAGTACGCCCCTCGGATCGGCGTCCTACAGTGGATCTGTCACAGACACTCCCGGATGCGGCGGTCTGAAGCCTCCAAACGGTCTGCGTCCTTCTCTCACACAGTCTGCGTCCTCCCCTATCGGATACGCACCAAACCTTGATTCTACAGATCAAACAATATCTTTCTCGGATCTCTGACCTCTGGGGGCGGATGCGGTGTTAACCCTTCGGACGGACTCACGATGCGCGATATGCTGCCTTCGGATGCGCGCGGCTCTCGGCGGATCTGGTACAGCGGATGCAACATACGAAGACTAGATGCGCCACATACGAGGACTAGATGTGTGGTCTGTCCTTCAAGGCGGATCTGTGCGCGCGGATGCGCGGCCTTGCAGCCCGAGAAATGGACGGCGTCCTCACTCTAGGGCTGGGCAGTCGCCCACGCCTCCGCCGAGCGTTTGCTACGCAGTACGAGCTGGGCATCGCCCAGGCCCGGCGTCCTTCCTCCTCTGCCCGAGGATCAGCGTCCTCTCGGACAGACGGCGTCCTTCTCCCTTCGAATCGGCGTCGCCCTTCTCTTGCTGCGCGACACGGGGGCTTTCTCCTCCTCGGATAATAGCCGAGAAGCTGCTGCTTGCTCTGCTGCCCAGGCCCCGAAAAGATGGAACTCGGAGAAAAACCTTACTGGGCGACTTACGAGGGTCCCAAGAAGCTAAGGGTGAAACAACCTTACCGGGCGGCACTCGAAAGTCCCCGAGGCTAAGGGTGAGATCTCCGTAGGAGACACTCGTGCATAAAAAAGTCTGTGACCAGAAAGCTAAACAACGGCGTCTTTGAGCAGACAGAAGTGGTATCAATAAGAATATCAAATCATGGATGATCAAAATGAGGTGAGAACACTCTCCTTTTATAACATCAAACTCCTCAGCTTAACTCACTGCTGGATCTTCGCGGTTACCTTGGAGTTGCTTTGATGCCTCCCCTCATCATATCCCACGTGGACCCCCAGAGCCCCTTTCACGTTACAACGTCAATCTACTAGGAAAAGAACACGCTGTATAAAGTGAAGGTGACTAAAGTGAGGTGACCCCTCTTATTTCTCACTTTATTATTATTTCTACTCACAAAAACGACAAAATAAAGCCAAAAAAAATGCAATATTCAATTAACAAAACTGTTGGAATATCGAATCCTCCCAAACAAAACGTTGCTTTGTCCTCGAAAATGGCCCAGGTGAGTCTTTGTAAGATCTTCTCATCTTTTAGGCTGTCCTCATGCAGCGATTCTTCCATCTCTTGAAGAACTCTACGATCTTCCTTGCTGCCCTCGCATTGTCTCTCCACAATTGTCAGCAGCAACTCCCCAGGCTGCTGTTTCAAGTGCCCCTCGTCATCCCCATCGAGGTAGCTCCCCGGTGTTGTCACATGCGGCCGGTGCCTTTTCGAGCATGATACATGGAAAATGTTATGAATGCGTGCCTTGGGGCAACTCCAACTCATATACGACTGTCTGATCCTACGAATCACCTGTGTGGTCCATAAAAACGAGAATAACTTCTGTGCCCCCTTGTTGGTGGTAACGGCGGTATGGGCTGTGCCATGATGAACCAAAATCTACCTCAAAGTATCTCTCCCTCGGCCCCAATACGCATATAATTACTGCTTGATTTTGTGCGGTGGCTATGTTGTCCTGAAGTCAGAAGGATGTCTTGGCTCTCTTGGATCCCATGAACAGCTCGCGGAGCCACCCTTTAACCCCAAACATCACATCCCTGAAAAGATAAGGAATGATATCCATACAATGCATAAGGTGTCATGCGATAAACCTCTGATGGGTTGTGTTGTAGCCGGTACTCGCCCGGATGTAGCCATTTCGACCCGCTCGCTATGCCTTGCTGACGTAATTCGCAAGTAGCCCTCCGACCACTTGTTAACTATCTACGTACGCGTCCGTCAGGGATGATAGGTTTGGTGCTCGGTGTCGACTCGGTCCCTACTAGTCGAAAGAGCTCATACAAAATCCACCCATAAAGCAGTACATCCTGTCACTAACAATGGTCTTGGTGGTCTCTCTTCGTCGAAAACCTCCCGGAAAAACGGCTGCGCACATGCGCGGGCGCAGTGTGTCTTAGAAATGGCGAAGAAGTGAGCATACTTCGTTAACCGGTCAACTACCCGAAGATGCGAGTCCTTGCCTTGCGCGTGAGCAAACCGAAGTGATAGAGAGTCCGCCAAAACACTCTCCCACTTCCCTCGGGAATGGGAAGGCATTTGCAACAGCAACCTGCAGGATGGTTCATCTCCTTTGTTAGGCAGCAAACCTCACACTCCCGAACATGCGGGAGTACGTCCTCCTTGAGGCCCTTCATGCAAATCTCTCTCGGATGGCTGTACATCTTGGTGAACCCCTGATGGCAGCGATGGTAGATCATGAGAGGCATGGAGTATCTTCTCCTTGGTGAGATCCCTCCGGTCGAGAAGATGGAATCCACCAGCAATAGATGACCTCATACTGTTGCCCTCTTCCTTTCTCTTGCTACTGTCCATCAGGCACCTCGCATACAAATCTATCCTTGGAATACTCAGCAGTGATCGGGCAACACAATCGGCGTCCAAGCTCATGAGGGATAACGTCGTTGGTCTCACAGGAAAGGAGCATACGCACCACGTTGTTCTTCCCTTTGACATACTACTATGTCAAAGTCGTAAAACACGGATGTGGCAGTCCACTTTTGCGCACTCACATGTTTATGCAACTCCCGAAAGTACTTAATTTGTTATGATCGTTGTCATTCTTGAATACGCCGTAGCCTGCAATCTTTGTAGGAATTTGGCAATCGCCATGATGGCCAACATCTCCTTGTCATAGATGAGTTAAGAAGTCTCGTGTGGAAGGAGCTTCCGGCTCTCGAATGCGATCGGATGACCCTCTGCATCCGGCTTCGCTCAATCCCTTCCCCCAGTGCATCGCACTCTGGGATAAGGGCGACCTGCGTCGAAGCGATGCCGACCTGGGACAACTACCATCACACTCCCGCGGGCTTTATCAAAAGCTGTTTGGGCGGTATCTGTCCAGCCCCAGATACCCCACTGCCCGTCGGCCTCTTCAGGGGTGCCGACGGTACAGCAGAAAGCCCTTGACGAACTTCATGTGGTAAGTACGAATACCCGATGAACCCTCTAAGTTCTGCCTTCACATTCCGCGGCTACGCGGTCCACGATAGCCGGATCTTCTCGTCATGGACTCTCACTCAGTCCACTCCTATGATGTGTCCCAAATACAACATCTCATCAATCCAAACTCACACTTGGAGAGTTTGGCAAAAGCCTTCTTTGCTCCTCCCGGAAGTCCGCCAAGACCGTCTCAATGTCTTTGAGTTGCTCCTCCCCGAGTCTGCGTATATGAGAATATCATCAAAAGCACGCACGAACTTCCTCGAATCAGTCCACAGAAGATATGGTTCATGAAGACTGAAAAAAGTGGCGGTGCATTGAATGATCCAAATGGCATAACCGAGAAACTCAAAGTGCCCATAATGACACACAGCAGTCTTGGGAATCACCATTTCCCTGTGCGTATACGATAGTGCCGGACCTCAAATCAATCTTTGAGAAGAATGCATTGCTCCTCTCAACTGGTCCATCGCTCATCGATCCACGGGAATACCGTTTTGTTTTTCAAAAGTCTTCTTTGTTCGAGCTGCGCGTCAATGCATCGTAATGTGCCATCCTTCTTCACGGCACTGCGGCGAGGGCTTGATGTTGGGTGGGAATGTGCCCAAGGGCCGGCGGCTCTGAATGGCAGCTCTGTCTCATCTGGAGTAGGCCTTGGGATCTCCAGGTAAGGAGTGGTGATCCTTTGCTGTGTCCTGTCCCAACTCGATCGTGTTATCAGCCCGAGTACGGTGGGCACATCTGGGTGGAGATGTCTCCAAAAACTACGCATGCACCGTCGGGGAAAATTAAGCAGGTCGAGAGTTGCCGCCCTACACTGTGTCTGCTAGCCTCCTGACTTGTAGGCTCCGGCTGCCTCTATATCTCCCTGGGAATGTCGCATCCATCTTTGTGCCGACTCGTCGGGCGGATATCGATTACGCCTCGGATCTTCTATCACTTTCCGTCTTGGGATCATCCCACTCCATTTCAAGGCCTTCGATGTTGTTGGTAACTTCCCTAGGTGATAAGCCACCGCACTCCCAATATCCCATTGGTGTGGGAATACTGAAAGAAGCTGATCGATCCAATATAGGTGCCCATCGTCATGATAACTACGGTACATATCGGAAAGGCACAAGCCATGATGCAGTCCTCACGGGACCAAAACGAGAGAAAACCCATCGAAGCTCTCATTGGGTATGCCTCCGTGCGACCATGCGGGCATGATGAAATTGTGGGTGGCTTACTTTGTCCAACTAGAGCGAGACCACCTTTGTCCCCGCCTTTGTCCCACGTACGCGCGTGTCGGATACTTGGGGACTCCTCGCCATCTGCGCTGGGCTCCCCGATGGTGCAAATGATGCCCTCTCTTCTTGTAGGGTGGCGGAGGCGGTAAAAGCACTACGCATAACACTCTCTGCCTCCTCATCATCCAGCTCATCCTCTTCTCCGCGCCCTCGGAGAAGACCTACATGGAAATGTGCCTTCCTACGTGCCACTTGTGTCCACAGTGCCCACGAACGCTACGAGGTGGCGCCTGTCCTTCCGTCTCGACTCTCTCCTAGCCTCATCATCACTCTTGTCCTCGTCCAAGGATTCGCCTTGGGAGCGGAACCCTCGTGTCCTTACCCTTAGGGTGAGAAAGCACAGCTCTGCGGGGATAAGGTGGCCGAGTCTGGGCAAGACATCTTGTAGGTCACGAGCCCTACGTTAGCATCTGAAGGGTAGCCGGTTTGTTCGTGGGACTAGACCACGGTGGTTCGGCAACCCTCTACAAACATCGTGATCAGCAAGGCTGTTGATATGTCGGGTACCATCACCCAAACCACTGGTGAGATGTGCCTGCGCTGCACCGCTCGTTTCGGAAACAGTGGAAAGCTCGAGAAAAGGCCGTCAAGGTCATCGATCAAAACGTTTCTGCCCCTCCTGGTGAGCTCGACTATGTAGTCAGCATGGGAATGCCCAGTGTTGTGACCCATGAAACCACCGATTCTGGGCCTCACCCTCTGAATGTGTCCTGACCATCTTGTGGCCTCCTTCTACGGCATCTGGTTAATTTTGAAAATAGAGGTCTAGTTTCTCCACCCCAAGACACAGGCATGGTCTTTGGTGACCCATCAAACATCGGCAAATGAAATTTGCTGGTACACCTGATTACTATCACGGTGGGAGCCCGTCACCATTTCGATCATGGGAAGCTTGCTTGTCGGAGCTAGGGTATTGATTGAAAGGGAAATCACTTGTAGATTCTGTCCACATGCTTCGTGATACGCAATAAGCGCATGAAGATCGAGACCCCCATCTCTTGATGTCGTTTGCTCCTCTCTAGGAAAGTAGGCATAGTAGGTCGCGTGTCCATGGAATCGGCCTTACTGCTGTTGTCCTGATGGGAATAGCATTTGGTATGCAACTAGACGTTTGATCAGCCACACCACAGAAAAACCCTAGAGTTATTACTGCATCCCTACTGATCTTCTTCATATCACCCATCGTCATCAACGCCTTCTCTTGCAAACTTTGCAAACACTGGCCTCCATTGGATTAAGATTCTGTCTGCGAATCGGAATCACTTCCCCCGAAACGGGGTGACCCCTGGATGTCATAAATGCTAGCACTGCAATTTGAGCCCGAACTATGCTACGATACCAATATCCCCAAATGAGGACTAACTTGATGTCATGAGAAATACACCAATACGGATATGGAAGCCTAATGCGGAACCGGATCAACGAATCACCCAACTTGCCAGATACCGAGCGAGCCATTTTATTGATCGGAAAATACATAGAAGAGGAGTACAATAAATCGAGCAAGTGCCTATCACTTGCCTAGGCAAGTGGAGACCCTCAACGGACAAATGGTGCCAACAAGGGCCATCCGCTTTGCTCTGCAATGCGAAGATAATGGCGGAGGCGGGGGCACGTAGGCACCAAACCCTCCCGTCGCTTATTTGTCTGCGCCAGTGACAGTGAGGAGAAACCCTCCGGACAATAGATCGACCCTTTGAATGCTAGCGACATTGAGTGCGCCTCTCCCAAGTACGCCCCTCGAGATCGACGTCCTGCAAGTGGATGCGCTCCACAGACACTCGAGATCGACGGATACGAAGCCTCCAAACGGTCTGCGTCCTTCTCTCCCCAGTCTGCGTCCTCCCCTACTCCGGATACGCACGCAAACCTTCGGATCTATGCGGATGCGACAATGTCTCTTCGGATCTCGGCCTCTGAGAGCCGGATGCGGGTGTTGACCCTTCGGATGCGGACAGATGCTTGTGTTCTTCGGATCTGCAACTCTCCAAGAAGAGCTGGATCTGGTGCAAAACCCCCGGATGCGCAACATACAAGACTAGATGCGCACATACGGGACTAGATGCGCAAGATCTATCCTTCTGAAGCCCGGATCTATTAATGGCCTTCGAGATACGCAACCCCTTACCTTCGAGAAATGGACGAGGGCGTCCTCACTCTGGGGCTAGGCAGGCGTCCTTCGCACTCCGAGAAACGGCGTTTGCCCTGCGCAAAATACGAGCTGCGTCCTCCTTGGACGGCGTCCTTCCTCTCCTGAGATCGGCGTCCTCTCTCCGGATGAGACGAGCGTCCTTCTCCTTCGAAATCGGCGTCCTTCCTTCTCTTGCTGCGTAGCCACAAGAGGGAGCTTTCTCCCTCCTCGGATATGCTTCGACTGCACAGCACTTTCTGGCTGTGAGACTGAAAAGATGGAACTCGGAAAAAAACCTTGCTAGGCGGGCACTAGAAGGTCCCCAAAGCTAAGGTCGAACGAGAAAAACCTTACCGAGTCGGCACTCGGGGGTCACGAGGCTAAGGGTGAGATCTCCGTAGGAACACTCGTACACTAACGATCTTTCTTTGGGCAAACTAACAACGAAATATTTGAAAGCGAGACAAGAGTCCAATGTCAATAAAATATCCGTCATGGATGATCAAATGAGGTGAGAGCCTCTCCTTTTGTAACATCAAACTCCCTCCAAAGCTTAACTCACACACGGATACACGCAGTTTACCTTGGGTTATTTGATGCCTCCCCTCATCATATCCCACGTGGACCCCAGAGCCCCCTTTCTAAGTTACAACGTCAATCTACTAGGAGAAAAAAGAACACTTTGTTATAAAGTGAGGTGACCCCTCTTATTTCTCACTTTATTTATTATTTCTATCTCGCGTAAAAATAAAGCAAAAAAATACACAATATTCCAATTAGCAAAGCTAATTGGGAATATTCGTGCGAGGTCTTTAGGCAATTTGAGAATGTCCTTGAGCCTTTGGGCAAAATTTTTTGAAAGTACGGGGTCCCTGCGCTTGTTAGCGGTGCCACCGCCCAAGCAGTGGAGTCGACGTGGGCGCGGCGCTAGCGAGAAGTCGTGCCTTTGGTGTGGTACGGCGCCGGGTGCGTGCAAGCTTGCCGAGCCTGCGGGTGCGGCGGGAAGGTCGTGTGTGCGCTGCGTGTACGCGAGCGCAGGGCGTTCGAACAAAGGTGTGTGGAGGTCTGGGCGTGTGCTTTGTACGTGTGTGGCTTTTGGGTTACGTGGCGCCCTCTGATTCGCGCGGCGGCGTTGAATTTTGAATGGTGGAAAACCCCGATAAGCGCGGTGCCGGGGCACGTGAGCACGGCGCCGGGGGAACTTTTATACAAAGGAACGATGAAGAAAACTCTGAATCTTCTCTGAAGGTTTTCTTTCTTTGAAAAATGACAAGTGAGTTTGAAAAAGATAGCAGGAGCCTTTATACCCCTTTGAAAGATAAATCAAATTTAGAAAACCCACTTTTGCTAAGTTTGTTTTATGCTTTACGAGTTTCTTTGTTCTCTTTGTGACCCTTTTTGCAGATGATTTGTGCCAAAGTGATTTTTCTTCTTTTGGTGAGGGCGTGCGAGAGATGGAGAGGTATTTTTTAATATTTTGAGGGCCTTGGCCTTGCTTCCAGAAACCTCTTTGTATTAATAAAATGACAAAACATGTTTAATCCCTTTGATATGTACGAATGTTAGTGACCTTAAAACATGTTTTATATATACCTTTTTCTTGATTTTGACAGTGGCATGTCCATTTTGACAAAGATTGTAAATCCTACCATGATATGTCTTCCCTTGACCATTTTGATCTTGCGAGGTGCCTATGACACAATGCTTTGGTCTCTTTTGTCATGGTTTGGATTTAGACAACTTTAGTTACTCAACGACAAACTCCTGCACATATGTCAATTTTTACCTTGTAACCCCGAACTCATAATTTCATTCCTTTGACCTTTTGAAGGAAATTACGCATGAAACCTTGACCTCTTTCCTTTTTGTTCTCTTTTCATTCTTCCCTTGGATCATGATGGCTCTTGTTACCTTGGCAAACCCTAGAAATCACAGCAATAGCTCTTGAAAATCTTACTGCTTGTCATGATGGAGACCCACCATCCTCATTTCACTGTTTGCTACTACTTCCAAAACTTTGGGTTTTAGGGCTGTTAGAGAAAAATAATTGGTATTGTCTTCTAAGTTCTCTATAGCCCTTTCAGGACTCGTTCATTTTTGTTCAGTTCACCTCACCTTTTTCCCTTATTCATTTATAATTTCTAAAATCTTGATATTATTGCTTGGTTGTGTTGATGTGGCTTCGTCCTTGTGGTCTTTTTCATTGGCTTTTTGCTTGTATGCTTCCCCATTTAGCCAATGGTCCCAAAATACAGTTCTCTTTGAGCATGGGCACATTGCCTCTCCTTTGTTGTGATTGTCCTTAGTGATGTTGTTTGGACTTACCTTACCTCATTTTTTTGCTAATATCCATCTCAATCATTCCTGAAAATGTTTAATATGGGCTTGTCTTTTGCGGGGTGACCTTTGACCGGAGGCCTTCCTTGAAGGATTTTTGATCAGATTTGGACAAACGGTTGCGTGACTTTTCACTACTCTTTGATTGCGGCCTCTTGGCAGGACAGAAAACGAGAGATTTAGAATACCAAAACAATCCTATAACCCTATGAAACCCCTAGAAGACCTAGTGGGAGGCTCCTTGGGCTTGGCCTTTGGTGGCTTGACTTGGGGTCTTTGGGTGTAAAACGGAGAGTTTTTGACGGGGTATGCGTTGCGGACCAAAACTATTGATTTTGATTTATCTAAAGAGCCTAGAAAGGTAGCTTGAAACCACCAAAGCAGGGCACTTGGTGAATAGGAGAAAAGGTTAGGCTACTTGACAATCAAGGTGGAAGTAGAAAGGGTTAGGCAAGTCCAAACGAGTGGTAAGGTCGGAAGGGTGGCAAATATAGTGAAATTTAGTGGTATGAGCCATGATGGGTCCTTTTAGGGTGATGGAAGGGTTCATGTGACTTGATAGAGTAGTGAAATAGTGAAAAGTTTATCCTAAGATAATGAAGGTAATGAGATTTCTAGAACTCACAATATTCTGAATCTTGTTCTAAGTAGGATAAGCACCATTTGGTCATACATAAAAAGCAAAAATTCTTGATGACTAACATGTGGCAATAACGGGTATACTCAAAACGAAGGGATGAACTATGAAGAAACCTTTGTACCCCCGGTAGCCGGATATGCTTCTATTAGATCTATGATATCCCTTGCGGCGAGATGGGATGGGGAGACTCACCAGTTGGACGTCAAGACTACGGTATTGAATGAGGTGATAGAAGAAAAGAGCATATCGAACAACCATAGGGCTGCGGAACGCATGGCGGGAGCTCATGTGCGTAGTCTTAAGAAAGCCTTGTATGGACTTAAGCAAGCCCCTAGAGCTTGTTATGAACAAACTTATGGATACTTGCGAGAGAATGGGATTAAGTCGAGTAGCCTTGATCCTAATCTCTACTATACGAGAGTAGGGGATGAGCCTTTGATATTGGTGCTATACGTGAATGATCTATTCTACGCAAGGATCATCTGAGCTCATCGAAACCGGCCAAGAGAAATTGCATTTCAGAATTAAACATGAAGGATATGGGGTTGATGTATTATTTTCTAGGGTTGAAGTTTGGCAATGAAAGGTGAAGATCTTCCTTGGTCCAAGGGAGATATGTTGCCAAAGAGCTTAACCAGAGGTTCAAAGATGGAAAACTATAGACCCATGGCTACACCAATGATCACCAATTGGAAGAATTGATAATTAGGAATGATTAGAGGCTAATCCTACCTTGTATAGGTAGCTCACCAGGGTCTGACATACGGTCAACACTAGAGCTAGACATCTATTATGTTGTCAACATCCTCGAACGAGTTCTCGAGATATTTGCGAGGGGAACGGTCGGCTTGGATTGAGATACACACAAGGCAACGGCATCCAAATTGAGTGGGTTCCTTGGCCTTAATTGAAAGCCCGGTAGATCGGAAAAGTATCGGTGGGTATTGTTTCAATGTTGGATCGGGAATGACTTTACGGTACGTAAGAGCAAAAATTCATGGCTCTTAGCTCATATTTGAGGCGGAATATGTAACATGTGGCTTAACTGTCGTGCTTGGTATATGAGCAGAAAATTTTGCTTGTGAATCTACTCCAAGGAAAAGATGGAAACGACCAACATTCTATGTGATAATCAAAGTTGCATCAAGCTCTCTAACAATCATGTGTTTCATGATCGGACAAACACATTGAGATCAAGTGTCATTTTCATCAAGGAAAATTTGTGTCCAGCAGGGAGCTATACAATTGTAATACTTTTTGATAGGAGAACGGTGGCGGATATCCTCCTCAGCTGCGGAAAGACAAAGTTTGTCTAGCGAGAGGAAGATGGGGATGATCGAGAATCCATTTCAATAACGAGAAATGTACGGATGAGAAAAAATTGAGGAGGAGTTGCAATACGATTGGCGATGTGATCGCGTTATCATAGGCAACAATCTGTGAAGAAATGACGGCGCGACGAATGAGGGGAGCAACAACAACCAAGCATCAACAACGTAGAGATACACTTTGGTCGAACGTGTACGGAAAATTGCTAGAACACTTTCCTCGCTAGAGGGAGTGTTGATTTATGTATCGAGAGAAAGTGATACGAAGTCTCAAAATTTGGTGAGGAGAGGCTTAGACAACGATATTCAAAGAACACAAAAACCGTTTGTGAATTCCACTAGAGTTAATGTTTTACTAAAATAATTAATTATTTTAATGGAATCCTAATGAAAAATCCTAAATGCGGATTCCTCTTTCCAACAAATACGAATTACTTCTCCTATTATTTTTCATAATTATTTCATTATAGTGAAATATCGAAGTAATCAACGAGGCAGGTCTACACAAATAATCTTTGCGGAATAAATCTAAGTGTTGAAACAAATTGAATAAATACAATGAAAAACATCCCCCGACGACACGGTTATTTTTGGACAGAGTCCGGGAAAAACCCAACTCGGGAAAACCGGTGCGATCGTCCAGAGGTTTTGTATTGGCAAGAAGCGAATCTTGAGTACAACTAGGGTACCAATATCCGGCTCACCCTTCGGAAAATCTGGGCAATGAAAATGCAGGGGTATACTCATGCGTCACACAGCGTGCGAGAACGATCTTGGTGGGGGCCCTCTGCCTCTGCAAGTGATGCCTACGCTAAGCGTATGGTACGCGTAGGCAATGCGGGCCCCCGTGTCACCTCTCTCTTGAAATAGTCAGGCGGAACAACCGGGTTTGGCCCTCCACAGCTCGCAAGACGACTTCGAGCTATCCTAAGTTGAATAAAGAGCACTACGTCATACCGTGATTCCCTTCGGGATGCGTCACCCCTCCAGAGGCTGCACTCTATAAAATGTACTCCTAATAGTCCTCTTGACCGATTCTGCATCGCCTCTGCGAGCGGTCAGATCAAAGTATAGCAGCCCAGCCTGGTGTTCGACCGTCAAAAATTTATTATCCTACTGACACAAGCTCGAAAAGTCAAATGCTCGATGTGCTCCTTTGTGATTTCCATAGGCCCTCACCCTCCTTTTATATTTTTACGTTGACCCTTCCAACGTAGGAATTAAAACATAATCAAGGGCTAATATTAACAGAGTGATCCATGACTTACTATCTGAGATTCACACTTAGTTTAATTAACACCCTTTAATTAGTGGTTTCCCTAAGTTTAGACTTAGAAAAACATTAAAAAATGATTAATTAATTTAATTAAACCATGTCTAAGTGGAATTTTCCAAAATCGTTCGGTATTATGGAATACATGTCTTAGCTTGCTATGCAAAACTTCTAAAACTAGAGCACATCAGATGCTACCATAAATCAACACCTAAGTCTAACTTAGGGAAATTAAATAATGAAGGACATTAATAAAACGAGTGAGAATGATCTAGAAAGCGAATTAGTCATGTTATAATCTTAGCCGTTGATTAGAGATCTAATCTTGGTCGTTGATTTCTCGAAGACTATAAAGGAAAGGCTTGAGGGTCATTTGTAAAGACACAGTGTGAATCTTGGGAAATCGAATTCTTCGAAGGAACGGTGCTCGGACGGTCGGATCTAAGTGACTTGGTGCGAGTGAGGAAGGCAAAAGTAGCTATTGGTCGGAGGATCTTCTCTCGGACCAAGGATACATAGCGAGAGGCGACGAGAGGGAAACGATGCGACGAGTGTGACGTAGGCCCCAAAAAGGTGATGCGGAGCCCACGGGGCTCAGCGGAGTTTAGAGAGACGGCACGAGGATTCTGCTTTGAGATGAGGTTTCTTAGCACAGAGGGGACAAAACATAATTCTCTAAGAAATGATTGATTCAAAGAGAGGTGGCCCATGAGTCCATAGCGATCCCCGTGAGCCTACGCATCTCTTTGCGCGAGCGACATAGGGCGAGGGTTTTGCCCAGGTTCAGATGCGGGCCGACGGAGCTTGCGAGAAGGTAAAACTCACTATTTTTTGGTGCCATGATTTCTGTATTGGATGGCTAAAAAGGCATCTGAATATTGTATTCGAGAATTTGCCTTAATGATACAAACTCTCGGAATCTGCTGCATCAATTTTCCCACGCATTGGGTTTTTCCGGGGACATTTGTCAAAAAATAATTACTCTATGTGTGATTTATTTCTTGCTCGGTTTCCTTGTTTCCGAATCATATTTATTCGATGTGAAGTTTGCTTGATGAATTATTTCCAATAATTTAGATGCGGAATTAGTATGTAAATGTAATTTAATTTACTTAATAGGAGAAGTACACTCGATTTGATGTGTAGTAGGATTCCTTAGATTGTCGGTCTAGGAATTTACTACTTATGCCCACTATTTGGTCGGTGGGCTCATCTAATGTTAGGTACATTCACCGTTATTGCATTCGAGTTCTTTTCATTTAATGTTTTGGCATTCTAGTATGGATTTGCCATGTCCCCAATTAATAATTTTTTTAAGGAGTTCTCAATTTTGCAATTAATAAATATGTTGGCATATAAACTTAGGAAAAGTGGGTTGTGGAGAGCTCGATTTAATTTTTGGAGAGAAAGAAGGCTACTTGCGAGAAAAATTATAGTAATGGGTTGTGGGAACCACTCGAGAAAAATAGAAATCCCTTAGGAAGAAATCGGGCAAGAAAGGGGAATGAGAAGGAGATTCGAATTGGTGGATCTGAATATGAAGAGGTGAGAAGCAATTATAAAAAGGAGAAAATATCCTCATTTTTGCATCTTTTGGCATTTCATTTCAAGAATTAGAGAGTTTGCTTGAGGCTGTGTAAGCCAAGTCAACCAATGTTGTTTAGCACAAGGAATTTCATCTCTTCTTAGATGAACTTCGCGAGTGTCACTCTAGAAGAAATTTCATAGTAGAAAAATGGCATTTGGAAGGACGATTTCATGAAGAGATCCTTCAACGAGTGCAAGTTCTAGGAGGACACGGTTGAGGAATTCGTGGTGTTTGGAGAAGCGGTGTTGGTGGATTAGGGTTGGAGAATTTGCAGAACATTGCCTTGGTGGGTACGGTTTCCTTGGAGATTTGTCCGAGTTTGAGAGTACTTCTGTCGAGGACCCGATTCTCTTCAGGGTAGAGACGAGGGTTTTTATAGGTATTCTACAACGTGAGGTTGAAGTGATTTTGTGTGGGAATTGAGTGAGATTTCCACTCATTTCTAGAGGAATTTTACCAAAGAAATTTCCGGTAGCTAGAGGGAAAAGTGGAGCCATTTTGTGATTTAGGGTTGAGTGCATAACCCATTAGGTAGAGTATAATTTGGGCATTAGGTCAGTTGGAATCGACTGACTTTGATTTATGTGTTTTTTGATTGGGGTGTGAGGAGCATTCCTCTAATTTTTAAATTTTTTTGGAGCAATTTTGAGGTTGTTCACAATTTGCCTCCAACAACGGTAACAAAATTTACGAGTAGTGTGTTTGGGAAAATTGGGCCATTTTAGGTTGGAGTTTTTACTTAGATCCTCACCTACAGTATTGCATGCTTATAGTAGCAAGCTCGGGGTTTATCATTTCACTCTGTATAGAGTTCCGGTTGAAATTCAATCAAATGGGTCGGTTATGGTGGTTATTCTATGGGTCTTTGATTTATATCTTGCTTGTGTAAATTTTGTGCTTGCATGTGGATTTCTTTGTTATAGCTTAGTGCATGTATTTGATATTCATTTTTATTTCCTAGTTTGGGACATTATAGTGGTATCAAAGCATGTCTTGGCTAGTGTGGGAGAAAACGTATAGGTGATGCCACCAGGATACCGGAGTCTAGACTTCCAAAGAGGCGAAAGGCGGTACGGAAAAAGGACATGGAAGAGAAGGACTTTGATCATTTTTCGATACGAGCTTGAAAAACGCTAGAGCGTGTGGAGAACGGTGGTAATGAAGGTAATGAGCAGCCAAGGCAAGGGTTAGAACCAAGTTGTGGACGAGTTGTTGAGGGTAAATACGATGAATGTTGAGGTAAAGGTCTTGGTGATGCATCAGTATGGAATGCAAGTTCGAGAATTAGCAGTGACCATAATGGAGATGGGTTCCCAGCGAGGTTGGGAGCCACCACACGCATGAGCATACCTTTCGATGGCTTGGCAGACTAGTCATCCCAACATGCCATAGTTTATGAATGTGGGCGCGGGGGTCGGATCTCAAAATTCGATGCATCATGTCTTTTGAAATTTTATACACCTCAAGAAGAGACACAAGACTCGAACTAGAACATCTTATAAGGGAAGATGAGTACGGAACGAAGTGCAGTATCGAGAAGGTCAAAATTTCAAACTTTGGTGGGTCAGCCGAGAGCTCGGCTAAGTGTAGGTCCCGGAAGCTAGACACTTGTCTCTGTGAAAATTCCTTGAAATGCAACAATTGGAATTTATTCTTAATTGATTAATTATGTGGTATTTTGTTATTCTGAAAAAAAGCCCAGTGAATAAATCACACTACAATTTTCTTCGTAAAAATATTAGAAAATATTTGGAGGCGATAAATATAGAGAACACACAATAAATTTGACACGAATTATTTTGGACTAAAGTCCTAGGAAAACCCAATATTGGGAAAACCGGTGCAATAGATGGGGGTTTTATTATTATTCTTCGGTAGCAAAGTAGATACAATAAAGTTTGGATCCCAAATTGGCAATCTCACAGAAAATACTAGAAAATTATTCGGGGAATTTTTCTCTTCTCCTGAAGCAATCTTACACGATAAATTGCCCACTTAAGCGGCCCTAGAATACCCTTGCGCAAGCCTCTACGCCTGCTGTGACACATAACCTCGCATTGCACGGACCTACGAATTAGACATCACATGTTGCCTCTAGAAGTGATTCT
This sequence comes from Pinus albicaulis, assembly GCA_034641835.2. Classification (NCBI taxonomy): domain Eukaryota; kingdom Viridiplantae; phylum Streptophyta; class Pinopsida; order Pinales; family Pinaceae; genus Pinus; species Pinus albicaulis. The sequence continues at coordinate 1,710,118,516 of CM076580.1, read as the reverse complement.
CTAACCCTTTGAAAAATTATCTTTGGTCTCCCGTATTTGAAAAGGACTTCTCCTCTTGGTACAGATGAAACTGCCTCCTTGAGAGCTCTGTGTGAGCCCCTTGTGACTTTTTGTGGAATAACTCGGCCTCCTATGGGCTGATTCTTTCGACATGAAACCTCCACGGAATCTCTATTGTTTCTCCTCGCCTCACACTCTGCGATCTCTAGCTCAGAATTCTCATCCGGCTAAATCTCTGCACTTTGGGAGTCGATCTTCCTTGATTGCCTACTCACTCGATGTGTACATCTCCCAGCCACTGATATCTGTCTTATAATCTCTTGTTGTAGACCAATGACCATGATTAGATCTCCATCAATGGCTTGGATAATCTCAAACTCAATCCCTTTGAGTTTCTAGAGCATTCTCACTTTTTTCAATGAATTCCCTTTCGTCAAATCGATTTCCCTAAGTTACACTTAAGCATTTTTAATTATCGATGCATAATTGAATTGAGTTGTCTATAGGTATTTAATAAAACTTTTAAGGTTTTGGAGATCTTGTGTTCTTAGTCTCTCTGACAAAGTCGAGACTAAACACTCTTATTCAATGCTGCAACTTCTTTCCTCTCTCCTAGCAAGGAAAGGTGTTCTATTGTCTTTATCCTGTAATATATTCCCTCAACTGCTAATGTTTTGTGTGATGATCTTTGTCATCAACTGTTAGCATTTCCCCTAATTCACTTGTGACTCTGTAGTTGAACCACCCCGCCTCTATATTTGTTGTTGACACTACCTTTGTACTCTTGGACTATTACCAACACTGCCTCTATGTTGCTACGCAGCTAGGAAATGAAATTTGAATCAGCGCATCCCTAGACCCAAACGACAGCTGTCCATAGGGTCTTTGTCTACACCCTAATTTCGGATTCTGTGCCCCTCGACATCTGACGCAACTAGCCTTTACCATAGCTTGTCCCTCAAAGATACGCTTGTGCCATGTTGAACATTTGATCCATCCACTACTAAAAATTGTGGGCCACAGCACATAGTGTGATCCTCATGAAGAATGCGACAAGCTGGATTATGTTGTTGCTCCTTATACGGATAGTGCCCAAACCTATATAACTCTAGAGCTCAATATCTCCCCACCTCTATCTTGGAGGTATAACTACATATAAGCAAATTCATCTTCCAACATAGAGAAAAAAAGGCATTGATCTTTCTTAAAGTTGTTGCCTATTTGCCTATACTTCTCCTTATCATCTTCTTCGGACACGGGTATTGTAGTGACGAAATTCACACCATATCTTAAGCATAAGTCTTGAAAAATATTTCTTCTTCTTCTCCTCACGAGCCTTTTGTCACGACTAGGACCTTTCTTTGCCTTCCCCTTTGATGTAAGCTACGGTCTCCTTGTGAAAATTCCAAAGATCTAACCGAATCTAATGAATCCTACTACAACAAGCGGGGTTGCCTTCTCCACATAATGGTAAAGCCTTTACATAATAATTCAAATACGAATTATTGAAGCAATATTTTGAAGTAGCCTATAGTAAAGTGATTCGAAACAAGGAACCTAGACAAAATAATTCCACATATGACACAATTATTTTGGATTATGTCAGGAGAAAAAGGCAATGCCGGGAAGCCGATTAGGCGGATCTAACGGTTTTATTAGTATGCAATAACAGTAATGAATACATCTGAATGCCCTCGAGGGTTATTAGGTTATAGAGAAATCTTGGCGGAAAATTTGTGAGAAATACCTCACTCGATCAGGTTTCGGTTGACGAGATTCGGATGAGAGAAAAGCCCCGGCTTAGACAGGGCTACGGCGGTCCGTGACACCGGAACTTCCCGTACTTGCATCACCCCTTCAGCTCAAATTAGCCCTCCTCCGTGTTTTCTCTCTGTGGATGCGCGAGGAACAACTTCCGGTGCCACTTTCCGGATGCGGCCCTCCAGAAGGCCAGTCCACCAACAAATTTCGAAAACCCTTCCTTAAATACTGCGTTGCTTTTGACGCGGAAGAACACAAAGTCAACAAGTCGACCCTCTTCCTTCTGTGTTGGCTGGCTAGATCTCTTCGCCTCTACATAATTGATGCTTCACGGATGAGAAAATCTCTTTACGGATGTTATCTTGCCCCTTCTTTGCCACGGTCTCTAGTTTAGTTGCAATAGCGCGCCCCGAGAAATTTCTATCTTGGGTCAATTCGGTGTCTCCGTCTCTCTTCCAAATGACCCTCAAGCCTTCCTTTTATAATCTTCCTTGTTGACAAATCAACGACCCCGGATTAGATGTCTAATCGATGACTAAGATTAAAACATGACTTGATCTTCGTTCTCTAGAATTCACCTGTTTATTAATACCCTTTCATTATTGAATTTCCTAAGTTTAGACTTAGGGTCCCCATTAAAATAATGTAATATTCCCAAATGGGATATTTTCCTAAATTTGCATAGATTAATTTAAACCGAATTATCTGGTAAATCAACATGTATTTTAACGAGAAGATTACCATGTGTAAAATAAACATATAATTTCATGCAAATCACAACTCATAATGCGAGAAAATAACTCGGCTTTATTATAATATATTGAGGTTACATCAAAATTGAAAGATGGTGAGATAACTGAAATACAAGCAAAGCTCAAGGAAAATGTAACTTGCACTTCTGCTAACGATGGCCTTCAAAAGCCCCAGGCACTTCCTCTCCCTCAGTGACAACTACCACGGAGATCACTGAAGCACTATTTGAAGGTCTGAATGATCCTCACTCTAATATTTCGAAGCTACGCTGAAACTTCTAGACGATGTCTCCTCAAAGAGAGTTGGGTTTAAGTCCAACACTCACAAATCACCCAAGGCGTTTAAAATGCATTGGGCCTACGGTGAGTAAGAACCCGTCTGTTCTCTCATACAAGAAATGATATGATCCAAAGATATCCCTCAATGGCCTCCTCCCTTTCTTTTATAGATCTCTTGGAGCCTTCTAGAGCATTATTTTATTCATGGTGTGCACACTTTTCCCTCTTATTAAGAAATATTCCTTTTTAATGTAAGAAAAGAAATGATAAACTCTACATGTCTCCTGCGAGTCACTAAAACTCAAACAGTCATCATGTGGGTATCCTGCGTCCGGTTCCAGTGAGCTATTACACTAAGGTGTTCCATCACTGTGTATTCCTCCTGGAATGCCACAGCAGCGTGTCCAACCAGTTAAATACAAAATATAAATTTCCGAAAAGTTGTCGGAATGCAGGAGCAATAAGCGCTCGGATGATGGAATATATCAACGAATGCCATAGAACACCATGAAACTCCTCGAAACATCTCCAAAAATCACAGGCACTGCTAATAGCATAAATGCGGCAAACTGTGCTCCTAACTGCGGAAGTCGAAGTCCAACCTAACCATATCATAGGTGACACCAAAAAAGGGAATATTACAAAGCAATTAATTATTTTAATAAAACATGAGCAAAGTGGAATTTCCACAAACGATTTTTGGGTTCTTTGGAATACGAGTGTCTAGCCTCTTTTAATTTGAGACTTAGAGCACTTTACGATCTTTACAAAAATCAGCACTTCCTCTTAGCGAGGAAAGTGCTCTAGCAATAATGCTTGTTGCACTCTTTGCTCTATCCACAGAGAAGCATCTCCGTCTTTCTTTTGAGAAGTCCATCGATCTCTGCATTATTTGTTGCCAACATCTTTATTTAACATAATCCCTTACTATCCTCTTGTCTGTGCTACAACCCCCTCTAAAGTGTTACATGCGCTGTCTTATTATGCCCCTTGCCCCATACTAACATTGCATATGCAGGAACTTAGCGGTTGAGAGAAACAACGAAAACTCACCCAAAATTGAACAAGTGTTCGACGGATGTACCTTGGTGCTAAGAAATATAGTGACAGTAGCTACTGCGTTGTCTCTCTGTCTCTGCGTTTTTGCTACTACACTCACAGCTGCGCCCGCATGCCTTTACCTTATTCTTTATTCTTCACCCTCTTGCTACGCATGTGAAAATTTCTAAATCAAAATGCAATCCTAATGCAAAAATTTGATTTACATTACCTACTTGTTTTTTCATTAATTTAACAAGTTATTTTAAGATATTCAAGAAAATATTAATGTAAATACGTTGCGGCCTACACACAAATATATAGATCAAGTACTCAGCTAACGAGACAATCGAGACAAAGGACACTTATTTTTGGACAAATGTCCCCAGGAAAAACCCAGTATGGGAAAAGGCGGTGCAAAAGTTGTGAGGGTTTTATATTATTAGCGACGATAATTTGAGTACATCTAGGGTGCAATAATCTAAACTCACCCAACAGAAAATATCCTTGGCAAGCAGAGAAAAAAAAAACGTGAGTTTTACCTCACTCACCAAGTCACAGAAGTCCAAATCGAGCGGTGAGCAGTGCCCCGCTGCTTATTAGATGCATGGACTTACGTGGAGGTCCCTAAGCGAAGATTATTCACCCTTTCTTTGTGCTAATATGCCTCTCGAAGAATTGAGTTTCGGCTACGCGCTTAGAGCAACAGTCTCTAGCAATTTACGGAGGCGGCGCGCACGACCCTTTTGCCTGACTCCTACGTGGGCACATGTCACCGGCACACAGGTTTGTGTCACCTCTCCTGGGCGCTCGTTAAGATCCTCTGTGTCTTGTTGCCTCTGCGGCTATGTACTCTTGGTCCTCCAACCAACAGCGTTTCTACCCCCCTCACTCTTGCTGTGCTGAATCACTCGGATCGATCTTCGTCAAGGCAACTGCTACTGTTAGAAGAATTTGATCTCTAGATTCTTTGTGTGTTCTCCAAATTGACCCTCAAGCCTTCCTTTATATTTTTCACATTGATGAATCGATGATTGTGATCTAATCTCTAATCGATGGCTAAGATTACAAAAAGACTTGGTCTTCGTCTGCTTAGAACATTCTCACCACTATTTCAGGTAGACTGATTGGTATTTTATTTCCTAAGTTTTAACTTGGGCTCCATTTAAAATAATTAATTATTTGAATATTATAAGCTCAAAGTGGAATTTCTCCAAACGATATACTGATGTGGAGATCTCATGTGTTCTAGCCCCTCCTGAAAGTTTTGAAATAGAGCACATCTTATGCTGCAAAAATCAACACTCCCTCTTAGCGAAGAATGTGCTCTAGCAATACTTCAATACCAAAAGCATCTAAATACGATACACGGCATCGGTCCTCTGTGACTGCGATGCTCATTATTCTTAGCTCATCCTTGTCTTCTTTTATTGTCTGTGTGTTGTTGCCCATGTCTTTGCTCACTTGTATGCTACATCATGGCTCCTCTCCAAATGCGCATCATGCTACCACTTAACACTACCAGCATTAGCTGTTTTGCATTTTGCAACTCAATTATTGAGGAAGTTAAGCAACTGAAATACAACCCAAAAATTGACACTCTGGTAAGTTTGGATGCACCTGCGATGCGGAACTACGTCTGCCTTTAATGCGTTGACCCTGCGATGCTATTGCGTGCGCTGCTGCACGCTGGTTAATATTGTGCACTTTGCTCTGTGACCTTCGGACTTCGTCCTCTAAACTGCCTTACCTATTGCTCCATCATCCCTTGCATCAACTAACGGCATCATTCTGCTACTATCATTAAGGAGGGCTCTTGTAGGCACATGTGATCAGGAGGTTGGGTACCTCGGGATCATCACTAACGAGCGGAGTCTACAACTCCATATTGCCCCCACTTCTTGGGTGCCGCAGGCACTCATGGCACATCCATCATCATCATCCCCATCGGCTGAGGGGCGAAGCAACCTTCGAGTCGATTCTTCTTGCACTTCTTCACGGAGGGAGCCTTTGCCTTGTGAGAATGTCCTAGTTCTCCACATACGGCAATACGACCTTCAAGGGGTCCTTCTTTTCCTTCCTTGATGCCCTTGATGTCCCTAAGATACGAAAGCATCTTCCTCTTCTATCACTAACTTTGATCCCTTTATTTCTTGCTTCTTTGCCTTGGTCCATCGTACGAGCTCTTCTTGTGAAGAGATATCCACATCTCTTCTGACTTGGAAGAGTTATACACTTGCCAAAGATACCTTGGACAAAGGTATCCCGATCTTCGATGGCTTGCATTAAGGGCGATCCTAACCCTAAGACCAACATCTGCAGCAGCCCCTACGAAGCTAGGCGATCTCGGATCCCTTGTAATCTAATGAGGAAGGAGTCGATCTCTTCTCCCTTACGCATACGAAATAATCTCGGCTAGTTGTCAAGTGAAACCTTGTTGAATGGAATATCCTAGTACATAGTGGTCAAGGCCTCCCACATTTCTCTTGTTGTGTTCTTCTCAACAATATGTGCAGGATCACATGATCCTTGTTTCATCATAATCATGCGTTTTGCTTTTTCGTGAGCCTCGTACTTCTTGAGAGGATCGACATCACGCCAGGGAACAATAGTGTTCAAGGCATGATCCTTGATGCGATGTTCATGCAAAAGCGCTAGGATCACGGCCTTCCAAATGACAAAAAGTTGGATGCTCCATCCAACCTATCTGATCCTTCGGTCCATTCCCGACCATCTACCTTGGCGAGTCGAACGAGTCCCTTTATTCCTCTTCTGTGCTACCCCGGCAAAACTCGAATCTCGATTTATTTGGCTGAAAACTCTCTAAGGAACAAGCTCCCTTTGAATTTCGATTTCCTTCACAATCATACATATGAGATGTCGAAACACTTCTCTCCGATCTTGGTTTTCTTTGCTCGGCACTAGATCTAGACTTCTTGGCAAGAAATCTTACGAGGAATAACTTACCTCTACTTTTCTTTAGCCACACCCGGACATGTAATATTCCAAATAGGGAATAAAGCAGTAATCTGAAGCAACATAAACAAACTACAACAAATAGAGATGCATCAATAAAATCACGCAAACATTTTAGAAAAGCGTTGCGCCATTTTTATTATATATCTAGAAATAGGGAGTGATGCAAGAGAAGGTGATCAAAATGATAGCACCTTCGCTTGCTCGAAAACAAGCTGAAATATCTCTCCAAACCCTACTATGAATATTTGCTCCTCTCGTGACTCGTATCTACGAAATTTATTCTTTCTTGCTAGAAAGTCTTTGCTCTTTGGCTAGAATCGAATATACTTTGAGGGTTGTTCCTACTCAGAAAATTCTGAAATTTCGGCTATGAACTCTCCTCCCAAAACACCAGAGAAAATCCGAGGAATTAGGAAGGTTGACCACGAAATTGGCGCACTTGGGAAAATTACGCACTCTGGTGAGTACGTTGGCCTACGGCCCAGATGGCTGGAAATGCGGCCTCTTGTTGTCGGCACAACTTGTGAAGAAGTCCCCTCACACTTCTCCCCGGCCCAAAACTCTGGAAGTCTCCCTCACTCCGGGGGTTGCTCTCCTCGAAGCATAATCCCTGCGAGTGAGCATACACCCCCGATGAACTACGTAACTCACGGACAATGGCTCTTTGTTCTCTGCTCTGAAAATTGATGGTAAAGCTCCTCATGTGAGCACTCGCGAAGTCCCAGAAGTTGAGGTTGGGATCTTCGCTCGGAGACACTAGCGTCTTTGGCTTGACACTTGCAAACTTAGCTAAACAACGTAAGCGTACTCAATATCTGTTAGACGAAATTTTGAAGATGTATAATAGAATGAATAGAAACTGAGCCCTCACTCCCTTTTATGCTTGAGACCTAACATTCCCTTGGGCCCCACTTCACACTACGCTATCCCCCACTCCTTGTCACGGCCCCTTACACCGCCTACTGCATTGTCCCTTTGCAACGCCCTTTGGGTTGCCAGCCTGGCCCCACGTCCTTGCTGCCCATCACTTGGTCCCCCTGGGCCACGTTGAAAGCATCATGTTGGTCGAAGTGACTTTGGGAAGATTATTTCTCCTAAGTTGAGCTATGGGTCCCACCACCTTTGTTATATGGTTGAACATTAGAAAAAGAAAAATCTAGGCAAAATTAATATTTCAATTAATTCATGCTAATTGGGAATACTCTAGGACAACGTGCATTAATAGAATCAATGCCCCTGTATCCAGAGAGAAAGAAACTGTCTTTCGCACCTCCCGACCACGTGATCGAAAATTTGAGAATCGATGGCCTCTGGTGACCCAACAAGCACTGCGCATGCCGGTACAAGGCGTCACCTAGCGAGGGGACGCGCGGTTTTTGCGTGAGCCTTCGGTGGCTTGCGTCACCCTTCGCCTCTCCGACCCTGAGATTGTGTTGTCTCTTGGGATATTTGTTTTCTGTTGCAAACTTTCTTAAATACGCTTTCGCAGTATTGAGTCCTACAGAATGCCATCACTCGATACCATGTGAAAATTTCTAAATCTTAACATATAGAAATGCGGAATTATACGATTTGTGTATTACCTACATGTTTTCTTGTTTAACAAGTTCTTTATAGAATTATTCGTAAATTCTAATACAAATCGTGTAAGCACACCAATATAAGATAAAGAACTAAAAAATAAATAGGCAAATCACCTGAAAGGACACATATTTTGGACAATTGTCCCCGGAAACTTAATGTAGGAAAAGCCCCGAATTTGCAATAGATACGAGGTTTGTATTGTAACCAACGATGTTTTGATACAACTAGGGTTAAAATCAAGCTCACCATGAAGAAAAAATCCTCGTGACAGATAAAATAGTGAGTTTTTTTCTCACTGCTATGATCTCGGCGGTCGGATCGAGCGGTGAAACCCGGTTGCCCTCTGCTTGCTGTTAGGTGCATGGGCCTACGCTGGGTTTTTGGCTGATGATTAACGTCAACTGCGTCACCCCTTCTCTGCGTTGATACGCCTCTCGAGAAAATCGAAGTTTCGGTCTTCGGCTCGAAACACGATCTTATTCATCCCGGGGATGCGTCTCTCGAACGCTCTGCGTTGCCCCCTCGTGGGCCCTACGGCGGAGCTCGTCACCCTCTATAGAGGATTGCATCACCTCTCCACGGGTACTGCGTTGCTTGATCTGTTGTCTCATTGCCCCTTGCTCTACTATGCTCTTGGTCACTCAGGCAGTAACCCTTTTGCCCCTCGGCACGCTCAATCACTTAGATCTTATCTTCGTCAGAGCATTGCTACATCGGGAAAATTCGATCTCTTGATTCACTATGCTATTTCTCCAATTGACCCTCTGACCTTCCTTCCTTTCTGTTGAGAAATCATGAGGCCTTAATCTAATCCTAGATCAACGGCTAGTTAAATTAGACTTGTGATCCTTGTCACTAGAAGCTTCTTACCTACATGTTAAATTAATTCACTTTATTTATTTTAAATTCCTAAGTTTCAACTTGGGCTCCATTTAAAATAATTAATTATTTGAATAACTTTTTATAGGGTGGAATTTCTCCAAACGATTTACGGGTCATGGAGATCTCATGTGGTACAGCCCCTCCACAAATTTTTGTGGGAGCTAGAGCACATCAGCTGCTACCAAATCAACAATATTGTCATAATTTGACGACGCATGCATTATGGCCAACATCTCCTTATCATAGATAAATTCAATCTCTCATGTGGTTACGCTTAGGCTCTCAAATGCAATCGAAGGCCTCAACTTGTGTCATAAGCACTCCAATAACCTCTCCGGATGCATCACACTCCAATACAAAGAGGTTGTGAAAGATCATTAAATCCAAGGCGAACAAGCCAGCACATCACGCTCTTGAGATGCTCAAAAGCCTCTTGTGCACGTATGTCCACTAAAATTCCCTTCTTTATCAAGTTTGTGAGGTGCGGCCAAGCTAAGAAAATCTCTTCTAGGCGATTGTAATGAAGATGCATATGGAGGCCCGCAACTCTCACGTGCGGGTGTAGGCCAATCCCAAAATAGCCCTAATCTTCTCTTGATGGACCCTAATTCCATCACTCCCCGATCACATGTCCTAGATACGGCATCTCTTGTCGATCTAAACTCGCATAGACATATTGGCATAGAAATGACTGCCTGAGACCTCCTCCAAGTGTTGCAAATGCTCCTCCCATGTCACATTGTATATTAAAATATCATGAAGAATACCAACACAAACACGAGCAAGCTGGCACGGAACACATAGTTCATGAGGGCGAAAAATGGTAGTGCGTTGAGTTGGCAAAGGAGCATCATCAAGAACTCAAAATGCCCATATTGGTATCGAATCGGTCTTCAAGATATCTTGCTCTCACGAATCTAATGGTATCCCAAATGCAATTCAATCTTGAAAGTATTTAGCTCCAAAGCCATCCATCAACTTATCAATGCATGGGATCGAGTGCCTGTTCTTCAATGTCTTCTTGTTCGGGGCCCTACAATCAATTCACATGCGAGTATCATCCTTCTTCACCAACACAATAAGAAGAAAAGGGACTAGAAATAGGTTGTAAGGGAGTAGTGATGACATACACACCCTCCTCTGACTCTAGTATGCTCAAACCCCTCTTTGCCTAGTGGATGGCACGGATATGAATGTCCTTGAACAACGATGCTTCTTTAGTAGTGCCAAGATATTTGGACGTCATGTTGCTACTTCACGATCTTTGAAATACACAACTCTATTACCCATGATATGTCCCACCTCTCGAAGCCGACCTCATTACGTGGCTTGACCTTTGCTCTGTGGTGGATACAAATGCATGCCCCTCGTACTACTTTCTTCCCATTCGTTCTGAAAAGCATCTCTCTTCTTCTTTGTCGGTAGGCTGACATGCCTCAAAATATAACCACTAGACACCCAACACCACATTGGTGTATGGCACTTCAACCACAAAGAAATGATCTGTCGTCAAATAATTCCCCATGGTCGGGGATCAAGCTAGGAACATATCTAGTGCATTGTGGTTCAATCTCTTAGTACAAGCATTGAAAACCCCTCAAATGTCTCTGTGCCTCTCCACTTCTGCTCTGGCTTTATCGATAAAATTGTGGGTAGCCCCACCCCTGCTCCACTAGCACCGAAACATTGTTCCTACACTATGCCCCTAATATGTAGTGTCGGATAACTGAGACAAGTAGCAAAGAAATAACTCCTCTGTTAGGAAAAAGCGGTCCTCGTCCTGGTGGTGGTGTTAGTCTACCTCCCATGGATTGCGGTCCTCCATATCTCGTCAACTCTGCTTCACATCTTATCATCGGGCTCGATATTTGAATACATTGATGTAATGTGCACTGTCTTTGTGCACTTGTGCCCCAATGTCCACGACTCCTTACACGTGAAACACAAATTCCTCCTCATAGGTCTCTCCTAGTCTCATCATCGAAGTTTTCCATGTCCCGACCTCTCTGCTGACACGGTGTAGCATCCCCCTTTGGGTGTAGTGTCTGACATGTATGGGAACGGGCCTTGGTCTTGAAGCGGCGTCAATCATGTCTTTTAATGACCCTAGAATGGCATCTGCCAATGTTGTTATTGGGTCTATAAGCTGCTGCCAACTACGTGGCGGTTATTTAGCCTACGATGAACAACATAATCCGCAGGAGTCTACGAAATGTACATAACCATCACAACGCTAATAGTTGGAACTACGATATGAAGCCTCGGGACTATCGTCTGTCTAAGGTGTGCCAACTCCCTAAAGTGCGGCTACGGGTCCTTCTTGTCAAATCTCTCGATCAATATCCTGGGTAGAAATCGGTATAGGAAGTAATATCTATGTACCCAAGAGTGATCGGGCCATGATGTTTGTGAAAATTTGGTAATCTCGAATCCTATTGCGACGGCGAGTGTTATTTCTTCTGTTGTTAATTTAATGAAACAAATTATTTTTTTTATGTGCTACAACAAATATCGAAACAAATACTACTGTAACCTTCGTAAACAAATCTTGTGGAAGAAATAAAAACGCTAGAAAAATTGATGCACACACACAATATAATAGATTATTTTTGGACTAAGTCCCTAGAAAAACCCAACTTGGGAAAACCGATTAACTAATTTGAGGTTTTAATATTATGGAATAGTGAAATATAAGTACAATCTATAGATGCTTAATCTGTGAAATACGCAATTAGAGAAATGCAGCAATAAAAACTAGTGAGAAAATTTCACTACACGAGTGATTCGAAACTTACCTCAACTCAAATTGAGCTACTCCTTGCTCCCTCTACACGATCCTTTGCCCTTGACCTACGCAATTATTTCATCCCACAAGCTCGAAACTGCGTCTCCTCTTACTTGTCTTGTCGGCTACTATTTGAAGATTGATACTCTTTGCTTTTGGACCCTCTGCAGAGCTTAGAAACAAGTTAATCTCTGAAAGCTTTGTACTGCCTCTGTGGCAATCACCGCCTCTACTTACAATGTACTCATAGAACTAGAAAAGCTTCTCTGGCCTCACTATCTCCGCCACTCTCTCCAGCACTTCCAACCTCCTTTGAATCACCTCTGAGCAACTTAATGCTTCTCTTGCCAGGTGTTCCAGTAAAATTCAGATATTCAACGAATTTAGTGTGTCTCCTTAGCCCCATCATCTTGTTCTTATAATCCTTCGTTGATGCCCAACGGCCATGATTAAATCTTAATAATTAGCTGAGATGGCGAGAATCGATCCATGTACTTTTCTAGAACATTCTCCTGATGACTTAATTAATTCCTTTTAATTAATCATATTTCCTAATTTTAGACTTGAAATATTAAACAACATTTAATTAATTTAATTAAGTTGTCTCTGATGGAATTTCCATGACGACTTAAAATTGTTGGATAATGCATGTATTCCAACCTTTCCACCAAATCTTGTGGCTAGAACACATCCCAGATGCTACAAAAACTAACACTCCTCTTAGAGAGAAGAAGTGTTACAGTAGTGCTGTTGTTGCTACGATACCTGCCTTGCCTCTTTTTCATCTCCTCATGACTAACGTCTCTGTCTGTTGTTGCCACAACCCTTTAGCAACTCGATGGCCTTCATTTGTCTTCTTTAATTCTGTTGAGCTGACTGTATGCATACACTAAACTTTGTTATTCTTTGCCTCTTGCAACATCACGCTCCCCTTTCATTTGCTATTGTTGCCGTGGCGCTATGGCAGGGGCTTATCAAAAGCATAACCATTGTTTGATCGATGCTGTCTCCATAAATTCACAGGCCCTGATACTAGTCTCTGCGTTGCCAGCACGTGATGAGTGACATGACACTGATACGGACCATGACAATGCGGTAGATGAGGGTAGCAGTCGAGCATCAACAATGTAAAGGGCCAGGTGTGAAGTGGATCAAGGTGATATACAGTGAAGGCTGTTGCTGCAACATTCCTTGCTAAGAGGAAAGTGGTGATTTTGAGTAACTTGTCAGATGTGCTCTGGCTAGAAAACTTTGTGGGCTGGGAACACATGAGATCTTGAACCGAAAATCGTTTGGAGAAATTCACGGAGTGAAATTTATTCCAGTAATTAATTATTTTAAATGGGCCTAAGTTAAAACTTGGGGAATTTAAATAATTAAAGTGATTATTTAACGTATTGGGTGAGAAGCTTCTAGTGACGAGGATCGCTCTAATTTAATCTTAGTACGTTGATTAGTTAGAACTGTGATGGATGATTTCTCCTTGGGGAAAGGATAAAGGAAGGCTTGAGGGTTAGTTGGAGAACACACCTGTGAAACAAGAGATTGAATTCTTCTAATGGAGCGATTGCTCGGACAAATGAATCTAAGTGATTCAATTGCGGTGAGCAGAAGCGGATTGATGATCGAGGAAGGACCAAGAGGTGTAGCAAAGTAGGCAGTGCAGAGGCAGATGACTTGACTTCTGACCACGAGGAGAGTGACGGCGATCCTAAAGAGGGTGATGCGGAGCCGCAAGGTTCATGCGGGGACGAGCGAGAGCATCGAGAGAGTCAGGGTGGTCGAAGATCGGGAGTTTACGAGCTAGGAGGGTTAGGCTCGATTTTTGAGTGATCAACGTAGAGAAGGGTGACACGGTCTAAATTTAATGGCGCCAAGCCTACGCATCTCTTTGTGCAAAAGCCTGAGAGGCATTTGAGGGTTTCACTAATTTACGATCCAGATCAACCGAGACTTGTGATGTGAGGTAAAACTCACTACTGTTGCTCTGTCTCGGAATTTTCTCTTTTCGGTAAGCCGGATTTTGGCACCCTAGTTTTACTTAGAATATTGTTGCCTAATAATAAACCCTCGAGATTTGTTGCCATGGGTTTTTTTTTCCCACATTGGAGTTCAGGGGACAATTGTCAAAAATAAGTGTGTTTTGTGTGATTGCTTCATTTATTTTTAGGTTCTTGATTTGTATATTGGTGTGAGTTGTGATATATTTGTATTAATTTACTAAATAATTTTGTAAAAGAACTTGTTTAAATGAAGAAAATAACTAGGTAATACAAATGGGATAATTGCGGTAGGATTTAATATTGTGTTAAGATTTGAAAATTTTTACGGAAGTACTTGGTCGTAACGAGGTTCAAGGTAGAAGAGTCATCGCAACGGTCTTCGATTCTTTTTGAAGTAGAGGAGCGAGAGGAGAAGAAACAAAAGTGGTTAATAAGATCGGGGCCTACGATTTTTGAGATAAGGTATGTCGAGGAAAGCAAAATATAATAGGTGATGCTTTATCGAGGAGGCATAACCTCTCAACGAGTAGATATCACTCGGGGCCCAGGAAGCGGCTGGCCCCAGCAGGTACTCCAAGGGTAGCATGCATGTGAGATTTTGGATGAACGATAGGGAATGAAAGGAAGTGAAATAAATGGATGAATTTCGTTTATTATGAGAATAAAGATCTATTTTGTCTGGGTTCATAGTTGCAGAAGATCTTGCGGTTGGCCGCGTTCACAATTACCTGAGCATCGAGGGTTTTTAAACAATAATATCCCCAAGGAAATAACCGATTAATAGAAATATGCTGAACGGATATACATAAAACGAGATCTTTGGAACAGGATAATAGATCAGTACACATAGAATATGAGAATACTAAGCCATTTTCGACAATCTCGAACACATAGATAGGAGTACAAGATAATCGAAATGGTGCACATATATCCTTGCCTAAGCAGTAGAGGAGACCCTCTCGGACAAACAATGAGCGCAAATAAGGACGGCGTCTGGCCGGGTTTGTTTGCTGAAGAAGCTATTTCTTTGGAGATACCCAATGGAACTATGGTGAAAGGCGGAAGATGGTGAAGATCTCAATCCTCCAAACCTCTCCGATGGCAACATCACAACAGTGACGATTACGGAAAACCAGATGAAATACACCAGCCAAAAACTTCCGGATGATGATATCAAGGTGGAAACAAGCAACTTTGTCCAAGCCTCACCTTGTTGCTCCTCGGATCGGCGTCCTCCTGGCCCCGAATGCGTCACTCTGTGTCGGATCTGTGGATGCGAAGCCTCCCTATCGGGTCTGAGTCTGTCCTCCCGGATCCTCGTCCTCCAGGGCCGGACTCTCGCACTGTCTCTTGAGATCTAGGCGGATGCGGCCTCTCTGAATCATCCTCCAGAAATTTGAATACGATGCTATCTCTCCGGATACGCACCTTCCAAGGCTAGATGCGGCAATATCTCCTCGGATGCAACTAAAGGCCGGATACTGTAGTCCTGCGGTCTCGTCCTCAGCGGATCTTGCCAATACTTCGGATCGTCCTCTCTGCCTTGGACGGTGGGTCGACGTCCTCACTATTTAGATACACGTCCTCCTCTGCTCCCAGTCTGCGTCCTTCCCTCTGCGGATCAGCGTCCTACCTCCTGGACTACTGCCGCGGTCACAAGTAGGGGCTTCCCCTTCTCTCCAATTCTCCACCGGAAGCTATGCTAATTCATGGCTGAAGAATGTTACAAATAACCTTACTAGGCGAGGCACTCGATGTCCCAAAGCTAAGGGTGATACCGAAATAACCTTACCCGGGCATGCACTCGGTCCCAGGAGCTAAGGGTGAGATCTCAGAAACGGAGACACTCGGTTGCCATGATCTTATGGAACCGGTAAACAAGCAGCGTCTTTGAAGCCGAGACGAAGTCTGGCTCTCAATATGTCAAATCATGCATGCCCAAATGAGGTGAGAACCCACCTTTTATAGTGCTAAACTCCCCTCCAAAACCTTAGCGCTGCGTCCTTCACTCTCCTTGGCACTGTGACTAACCTTGAGTCGGCTTTGATGCCTCCCCATCGTACTCATGTGGGGCCCCAGGGCCCCTCTAAGTTATAACGTCAATCAACTAGGAAAAACACTTTATTTATAAAGTGAGGTGACTAAAGTGAGGCATGACCCCTCTTATTTTCTCACTTTATTTATTGTTCTAACTAAGCGGCAAAATTAAACAAAAATGAAATATTCCGGTGTAAAGCTAATGGGGAATATTACATTTTCAAAACCTATAGGACCATCGGGGAGAGTTTCATAGAGGCCTCGAGGAGGATGTTAGGGAGCATGTTTAGGAGTGTGATGTTTGTCGGAGAACAAAGAGGAGCGACTACATCAATTGGTTTACTTCAGCCCCTCAATTCCAAGGAAGTGGGAGAGCATATCTATGGACTTTATCACGGACTTCCCAACATTGGAGGGGTGTGATTTTATATATGTGGTGGTGGAAAAATTGACCAAGTTTGCTCATTTCCTTCGCATTCCATCCATATCCTCGACCTCACAGATAGTCGAAACTCTTTTTCGAGGAAGTGTTTAAGGTTACATGTTCTTCCTAAGACCATCATCAATATTTGGGACAACATAATTATGGGGGCATTTTGGCGGGGGAGTTATTCCAGTTAGTGGTGTTGGCTCACTCTAGCGTTAGCTACCACCCAGAGATAGATGGAAGAAATCGGGGTGTGAACAAATGAGTGGAGGGTATGGAACATATGTGGTAGGAAACAACACACATGGGTGAAATAGCTTCATTTGGGGAGAAATCTTGCTACAACACCACTCGACATATGTCTATCGGTATGCCACCTTTCTGTGCTCTTTATGGTTATGATGCATTATCATTTCTTTGACATGATTTTTGGAGACATCGAGCCCACACAGGGCAAAAGTTGGATACGGGAGAGTTAGGAGATCCTAAGGGTTCTCAAGAATAATTTGCGAACGGTGTAGAACTGACATAAGATGTATGGAGATCGAGAAACGTGTGGAGAGGCATTTTGAGGTTGGAGACTTAGTTTTCTTGCATTCTAGTCGTGCAAGTAGTTAAATTTAAAGCAGAAGGGGCTTATAAGCTCAAACCATATTTCTGTGGGCCGTACGGGGTGATTTAGCGAGTTGGAGAGGTGGCCTATGATCTAGAGCTCCCACCGGAGAGCAAGGTGCATAACATGTTTCCATGTGTCTTCCCTTAAAGGCCTTGGGACAACATGTTATAGCTGCTATGGAGAGATGTCACCCTTGTATGATGAGGGACACTTGATTTTGATTGCTAAGGCCATCTTGTAGGAGAGGAGGAGGCTTGGGAACAAGACTATCAGTATGCCTTGTCGAGATGGAAGGACCTACTAGATAAGGATGCCACTTGGGAGAGGAGAAGCTGATTCTACATCAGCATTACGATTTAGCAGAATAAAGCAACATTTGGGAAGGAAATGCTGTCATGTCCCAATTAATAATTTTTGCCGAGGGAAATTCCCAATTTTGCAATTTTGGTGATTAATATATATTTTTGGAATATAAACTTAGGAAAAGTGGGTTGTGGAGGCTCAATTTAAATTTTGGAAAAGAAAAAGCTACACATGGAGAAAAGAAAAATTTAAGTGGTAATGGGTTGTGGGGATCATAAAAAGGAAAAATCAAACTCCATTAGGAAAATCAAACCACGATACCAAGGGAATGAGAAGGGGGGTTGAATTGGTGGAGCACATGAGAAGAGGTGGCGCAATTATTAAAGGAAGAGAAGAGCCTCATTTTTGCATCTTTTAGCATTTCATTTTCAAAATTAGAGTTTGCTTGAGCTGCTGCTGACATGTCAACCGGTGTTGTTTTAGCACAAGATTTTCAGAAGTGGGAATTCCATCTGTATTTAGTGAACTTGGCAGTGTCACTTTAGAAGAGAGATTTGAGAGCAGAAATATGCAGAGATACTTCAGCTAGTACGAGTTCAGGGGAGGGCGTTGTTGGGGGTACGTGGTGTTTTGGAGTGAAAGCATTTGGTGGATTCCGGGTTGGAGGGAATTTGCAGAACATTTCCTAACTGGAGGACGAGTTTCCCTGGAGATTTTCCGGACTAAGAGCACTACTATCGGGGAGGATAACGTTTCTTCCTTTGGGGCATATGCGAGAGGTTTTCTAGGTATTCTGCAATGCAAAGGTTGAAATTGGAGATTTGGTGCAGGGATTGAGCTTAATTTCACACTCATTTCAACAGGAATTTTGCAGAGAAATTTCCAGTAGCTAAGGAGGAAATTGGAGCCATTTTATAACAAATATTTCAGGCTGGACACAAAACCCATTAGCTAGGAAACTTGCACTAATTTGGGCATTCCGGGTCCAGCTGGAATCAGCCTAAACGATTTTTGGGTTTTGGCCAGTTGGGGTGTGAGGGCAACTTCCTCTAATTTTCATAATATTTGGAGCAGTTTTGAGGGGTCATTTTCTGGTTTTACACTCAACAGCAGCAACTCATTTTTTTGAGTAGTGCGTTTGGGCAGATTAGGCCATTTCAGTTGGAGATTTTACTTAGATCCTCACTGGGTATTGTATGCTTGCGGTAGTAAGCACAGGTTCTATCATTTCACTCTAGTGTACTCAGTTCAGTTGAAATTCAAAGAAAATAGCTCAAATTTTTGGATGTTATTCTATGGTTCGATGATTTATATCTACTTATTTATATATTTATTGTGCTTGCATGTGTGGATTTCCTTGTTGTAGCTTAGTGCAGGTATTTGATATTCATTGTATTTCCTAGTTTGGGACATTACAGGATTATGAGTTTAGATTGGATAATAGATGATGACACTTGCAACATAATAGATCATTTTTTACCTTTGTGGTTATCATTTGCTTCTAGTTCATTATGACTTTCCTTAGGGCCATATACTATCTAGGAGGGGCACAAATAGAAGGCTCTGATTTTGGTAACATACACATGTTTCTCATAACACCCCTTACGCCTCCATGCCACTTACGCTTTTCCTATCTCTTGATTGGTTGTTGTCACTTTCTCGCTCATGCTAGTTCCATGTATACCTCATCCTATGAGAAGAAGGGGCTAAGTAGAAATTGATACAGCTGAAAAAAACGGAAAAGACATAAGCCCAAATGTTAAAATAGAAAAATATTGGCAAGGGATGTAAAGCAAATCAAAAGGAAATTATAGCTTGAGTTCTACCCCTTGATATATAGCCACTCATCCCTAAGTTCCATACATATTTCATGCATGTCAAAGTACAAGGAACTTGTAAAGAACATCATAGACCTAGATGAAGTGATAACTTTTTGCCCTCATTAAAGGGGGATATCATCATTATTACATGACAATCAATGAGCTTATTTAAGCAGTCGAATCAAATTAAGAAAAGGAAAATCAAGGGGTTCCAAAAAACAAAGTGAAGGAAGGTAACTCAAGCGACCAAGCACTCCCCGCATAGAGATGCTTGTTGCCACAAAATCAATAGGCCTTGTGGAGGAGGGTACCCTACAAGGAAATCATTAGACCAAGTGACAACAAGGTAGTATTCCATTGTCATCACGGCTACTACCCCTGCTCTTTTATGGATTTCGGTGTTGTGGGGACATGCCCCCCGAAATTGGGGGACGCGCTTCCCTTGCTCCCCCACACTCTCCGGGACGGGAAACGTTTCCCCACGCCCCCTTTTTTAAGGAAAATCGGGGAAATTTAGGGGGACTTTCACAGTGACGAAAAGTGTGTCTCGCTGTAGTGTCCCCAATTTTGCTTGCTAATAACAAGGTAAAAACATAAAAAATTACAAATTTTACTATAATTAAAAAATGAAAATAAAAAATAAGAGGATAAATTAAAACTTTCATATAATCATTCACATTTCTCATTAACCCTACGATTTTACCTTATTGCCCGACATTTTTCATTCTACGCTCTCGGCAGTTTTCATTATTTTGAGATTTTCTTTTGTTGTTGATAGCTCGACATTTTCCATTTTCAATTTGTTGTGATTGGTTACCATCGACCGAGGGCTTGAGACTTTTGGGTACATGATTTTCATTTTGTGACTTGGGCTATTAGATTGGGGCTACGATTTTCATTTTGTGACCAGAGCCCTTTGGTTTGGAGATGTGATTTATTATTTAGTACTTTTTTGAGAAATTCTGAAGTATTTCTGGCTTTCTATAGTACTTTTAGTTTAGTATTGTATGGCTATTTTATACTTGACATAATGTCATTGTCATATGATGAAGTTATTTCGATGTGCATTGTGTAATTTCAATTTTCAAATAATTAATTTAATTTAGATATACCTTGCATAATATTAATGCCCATTGCCAAAATGATGAATTTAGATGGAACATTGCATAATGTCAAATGATGGATTCAATTTATTAATTTACTTTTAGATTTACAATTTTACATTGATGATTGTAGAAGTGTCAAATGATAATTATGATTCATAATAGTCTAATACGAAATGATAATCATAATTAGTTGTACATTCATAATTATTAAGATTTACTATTTTAGTATTTACTAACTTAATTTGTTGACATATTGTTAGAGGATTTATTTTTTTTTATTTTCATATATCAAATTTTGAATAATTTTATAATTTTTATGACTACGAGCCCCCTTCCACCCCATTTCTAAGTTTCTCTAAATTTTTGGGTTGTATATATGTCCCCCTTGTGCATATCCCCGCTCCACGCACTTCCCCATCCCAAAAACTTGGTGGAACATTGTGGATTTTCACCCAATGGAGGAGTCCTAGTAGATAGGTCACTAGGGAGATGTTCCTATG
Organism: Pinus albicaulis; assembly: GCA_034641835.2. Taxonomy (NCBI): domain Eukaryota; kingdom Viridiplantae; phylum Streptophyta; class Pinopsida; order Pinales; family Pinaceae; genus Pinus; species Pinus albicaulis. The sequence goes on along the minus strand of CM076580.1, from coordinate 1,710,097,644 downwards.
TAATAGTATAAGGTGACCTAAAGGTCTCTAAGGGAGGGACTCAACAGGACAGATCAAGCGATGGAGAAGGGCAATTTATTTCCCTTAGACAAGCCAAAAAGAGGGGAACAGAAAGCTAGACCTAGGGTTGGTATGTGGCATGGGAAAAGAGAATGTCCCAAGGTCGAGGTGTAAGAAAAGGTTTCTAGGAATGAGTATCAGCAAGGGAAAAAGGCACATGAAACCTTCAACATATTGATTTATATAGCTCAAACAAGTGTTCTAGTCACGGATTGTGTCTGAGGCTAATTACATAGTGGATTAATTTTCTTCAATACCCGAGAAAATGTTTTAAGGAAAAGTGCCTTAATTAGAACTAATTAGCGAGTTTGTTGAATTTCTGATCGCTTAGGGAAGTGGCTTAATGTCGGGAATAATTGAGGTAAATCGATTACTATCTAGTGACTTCCTGAAAAATTCCAAGTGATGAGGTTAGATGATCTTAGCCATCGATTTAGATTAGATCATGGATGTTGATTCGTCAACGAGATATTATAAGGAAAAATCGGTGAGGCTTTTGAGATCATTCAAACATGTCAGAGAATCGAACATAGATTGTAGTGATATGGGGTGCGGTGGCAGGCGTGTGTGCACCAACGGATCAAGATCAACGGTGATTAGCGATAGGATTGTGGGGAGATTCTTTGTGATTTCCGAGTTTTGGGAGATCGATTTTTGCGGAGGGAGTCGAGTTTCCCAACGGTGCAAGCTACTGAGAGGCAAGTTAACGGAGCAAAAGAAAAATTGCTAGAGTGATCGATTTTGCACGGGGAGGACGATTTTTTCCAATTAGAGTACGAATTCTAGTAGAGGTGCGTGATAAATTTCTAGCAATGCGAGTTTTCAGTAGGAAGCCAAGGCCGCATGTGTGGTGGTCGATGAGCCATGGGGAGGCCGAATTGGATCGAGAGGGGTCGAATTGCTTCCGGGGCTAAATCGACTTAAAGGAGACGAATGGGTTGCAAAGAGCTTGAGGTCATTTGTAAAGATACACGGACGAGCATTAAAGCTAAGGGCGAGATTCTAGAGCGAGGTTTCTTTGAAATACTCATAAGTGTTTCGAGGAAAATTAGAGGAGAATTTTGAGCCAAGGGGATGATCTGATCCCCCGGGGTCTGGGGTGCACAGAGGAGATCAGCTCAAGGACAATGCATAAAGAAGAGAGCGACGGCGGGCATCAAGGATAGTGTGATTTTCGGTAGAAACCCTCAAGGGTTACCGAGACCTAAGGGGCGGCGTGGTGTTGCATCACCTGGTACGGGAGTAGCAGTATCTTAGAACAGCGAGATCGGAAGGGGCCCCCAGAGGTGACGCGAAGGCTTTCGAAGCGTGGCCGGGGTTTAGACCCTAATGTGGTTGGTCTTGTAAATCTCGTTTGAGGGTGTGCATTAGTCATTATTTTGGCCTAGATCGACTAATGAGCTGTAGATCTATTATATCTCTGTCGGGTTTTCCGGATACGGAACCGAACTTGTTGTATTCAAAAAATTCTCAATAATGAGCCACTCATGAGTCAAAAATAGGTTTCCCACATTAGTTTTTTTTAAAGGTAACATTGCACAAATAACTATGTCACTTTGTACGTATTATTGCATGAACTTGTTCTAGATGGATTAGTAGAGATACGCCAATGTGTTTTTTGCTTCAATTTTAACTTGAATTTATTCGGTTAATAACTTGTCTAAGTGAGAGGAGCATAGCAGTTAACGGTAATAATTTCATAAGTGTAAGAGATTCAGAAATTTCTACATGGTATTAGAGCAATTGCAGATCTAGGAGGTCACCGACGAGAAGGGGCGAAGGTTCTAGTACGAGAAAACGGCGAAACCGAGATACGAAGAGAACGGTAGCAGGTTTCGGAGCGAGATTCATGCGAGGGGAAGGGGGTGACGTTGTCTAACGATGTGTCCCTGTAAGCACGCAATTGCTACGTAGAGGCAGCTCGAAATAACATTGGATTGGTGCGAAGCCATCAGTGTGATTCGGATCTGAATACATCGATTCGAAAGAATTGCGAGAAAATGTGAGGTCGAAGGAGCTAGGGTTAAAATTTTGATTTCGAATTTTATGGCCTTAACCTGAAAGTGACAAGAAGAGCGAGGAGAAATCAACTATCGGAAGAGTTTCTAACCAAAGAGAAGCACCGGTTAGATCGGAAAGGATCAAAGAAGAAGTTGAATCATAAGTTGATTTGGTATGTTCCAGGGAAGAAATCGAGTTTGTCGGAGGACCGGAAAGGTGCATGTTTCACGAGGGCCTTAGATCACATTTCTCTAGCGAAAAGAGAAAAGGAAGTTAGACGCATTCGTGAGATGGCTCCTCATGGATTGCGTGATGCGGATAAATTTTGCATAGCCTCTTAAACTTTTCGGTTTGGAAGGCAAGGATCCTAATTGTCCTTGAGGCATACAATCTTGGGAGCCATGGGGAACAGAGAAACTCTAGCCACATTAATAGAGATCCGGATCTCCTTGGAAGCATAAGGAGGTTGTTGGGCATGTTTGAAGCCACGATTATGGATGGTATCAGAGACCATATTGTACCACATGTAGTTGTTAAGAAGACAACTAACGAGATGTGGAAGGCCTTGACTTACGTATGGGAAGTGTTTATCCAAGAAAGATGTTGTTGGAGACTCGAGATGAGGTCTTCATGATGACCAAAAAAGAAGAAAACATGGGAGCATTTTCTCTTCAGATTGGAGTTAATCAAAGATCATTTGATTGCAATAGGTGCAATGGTGGATGATGTTATGATAGTCGAGTTCCCTCAACGCGATCACGGATGAGTAGAAACCTTTGTCCAAAGTATCTTGGGCGGGGGAACGGACCTGCAGTTGGAAACGACTTGTGGTCGGTGCTGTGTCAGAAAGAACTCGAAGTAGATTGCGAGGCATCACGATACGCATTTGAAAGAAAAAGTGAAGAAAGGAAGATGAGGAGGATGCGGCCTTGGCATCGAAGAAACGGCAAAGAAGAAAACACGTCTTTCAAAGATCAAATGGCACCGGTGTGGTGAAATAGGACATTTTTCCGGCCATTGTCCTAAGAAGAAAGAAACGAGGAAGCATCTTCTTCCAAAACGATTGTGGCGATGATGGAGTGGGAAGATCATGCGGCCACAAGTGCTCATGAACCAGGAGGTGGGGTGACATGAATATGCAGAGGGAGCTACATAGAAGTAGGCGAATGCTTCAACAACTCATCTCTTGGATCACAAGCGAGCTACGTGACCTTAAAACACAGGTAGCGGAACAGAGTGGAAACGGTGGTGCATAGATCACAGAATATAGAGAAGCGAGCGAGAGGTAGATGCGAGGGCGGAAGGAGTAGCGCGGTCGCGGAGCGACGTAGAGACGACGACGGCCTGGTACAGCAATATTCCCAATTAGCTATGGCTAATTGGAAATATTAATTTCGATTAATTTTGCCTTATGTAATTAAAATATAAATAAAGTAGGAGTGTGACTCACTTGGGATAAAGCACACTCCTTGGAGTCCCCCTGGGAAATACAACGTTATGGTCCAAGGTAGGTCGAGGGGACGAAGACAACGGGAGGGGACACCGCAGGCGGCGTGGGCCCCGACCGGCGCGGATGAGTTGGCGGTGTGGGCCCGAGGGATAGTGTTGGCATGGTGGGAGCGAGAGGGGGAGGCTCACCCAAGATAAATAGAGGAGAGGCTACCTCATTTCTTGATTGATGATTATGCATTTTGGAGATTGTCTGCAGACATTGAGCACGCTTGTTGTTTGGCCTGGTACGCACGTGCGGCCATTCTGCTGGTGTCTCTGTGCGAGAGATCCCAACCTCGACCTCGGGAACTTCGAGTGCTTGCTCGGGTGAGGAGTCGCGGCCGTGTTTGCGAGGGGAGATCGGAGGCTTCGGTCATTGAGGAGCATCCCTTGGAGGGATGGCGCGGTCTTGCGAGAGGGAGGGACGTGGTTCCGGATTGGGGAGAGTTTATGGATTGAGGTGATTTGGGTGGATTGGTGGGAGGATTAGGGAAGGGATCGACCCTTACCTGTGGAGACATTTGCGGAAGGAAGAGGCCATATTTTGTGGTATTGCCTTGAGGGTCGGCGTTTTCACTGAGGATAGCGTAGTGCCTCGAGGATGTATTTTAAAAGGTCGGCCAAATGCTAAAATCTCTGCGGGCTTTTACGGGTATTGGGAGAGGAGGCCATTTCCCCGAGTTTCGACATTTTAAAGGTTGAGGGAACGACCCAAAAGACTCACTTCATTCCGAGCGATTGTGCTTGACACGAGCGGCATTTTCCGGCGACTTGGAAGTTATGCGATTGATAGAGAGCGACCCTTCCACGTATTGTTCTAAGAGAGGTTTCTACACTTGCCTTGAGCAAGTCGGGGTGCCATCACTCTAATCACCTTTGTATTTTCCTTGTTTCTCAACATTAATAAAATAGCTCGGCGTTCTTCATGTTGCGTATTTGGTCTCGTGGTTTGTCTCTAGTTGTTGTGTACCTTGTTTGTGTGCTTTATATTCTGTTTATAACACGCCGGGATATTACGGTGGTAACGAAACTCACTGAACTTTGACTCGACCTATGGAGCGAGTAAATGCCTTGTTCTTAGAACGAGAAAGGCTGACACATTTGCTACGGGGGTAGGGAAATAAGTGACGAGAAGCGTGAGTTGCAAATCACCTACGGAGAGGGTGCAGGCTGGCTCCGGTGGTGGATGTGGGCGGAGGAAACGATGGCAAAAGGAGGAAGATACGCGAAGAGAGTTTGCGGGCTGTACTCATCAGTCAATATGAGATCGTACACGGATAGAGGAGATGGGGCGAGAGAGATTCACGGCGAGTCACGACGAGCGTGAAACCCCGTGAGGTTTCCACATTGGAGAGGATCGGGTGCGTCCCATCATTTGCGGGGGGCACTATGTAGCACGGCATGTGGCATCCCATACCCGTGCTCTCCCCGATGCCCAATTTTTACGGCAACGGATACGGGGTGGGGTACAACGGGAGCGAGCCGGCCCACATGGGTGATTGCTTTGCGAGGTGCAGGACCTGTAGGCGGGAGTTACGAGAGATGCACTCACGTTTCACGGTGCAATAACACTCGAAAGCGAGGACGGTAGACCGCCATCATCACGGGGGAACGGACATTCGGGACGGAGATATGCATCGTGCGGCCAGGCGGGTTTGCTACGCACGCAGGGCACGGCGGATCGTCGGAGCTAGTTCGCAAGCGTGGGTGAAAGTTGGATATATGTTCCGGCTCAACTAGATGGGGAGATGGAGGCCATCGAGTGGCGATGCGCACCCTGAAGGCGAGGCCTGGATGCAGTTTCCATGGAATGGTTACACTCGGGCACTCGACGGTGACAACTTATGTCGGGATTCCACCCAGTTGATAGAGAGATTTGGCCAAGATGGGAGGAGCATTTTGTTGGTGGCGACTCGGCGGTAGGAGTGGGACACGTGCCCCATCTCGGGTTCTTGGGGCCTGGTGATGGTGCCAGTTGCTCGGCGGCACGAATGATCCCCATGTTTGATGACGGGTTGGCGAGCCCCTTCGGGGATTCCAGGCCAACCACACTTCATGATGCGGTTGAAAGGACTAGAGATTTTACGGATGCTTTACCGGACGAAAGCACCTTAACCCCGGGACAGTGGCAAGGGGAGGGACGTGAGGGCTCGCCTCCCGAAAGGAGACCGAACGGAAGGGACGGAGTAGATGATGAGACCGGGAGGGATCTAAGGAGGAAGAGGCGTGTTTCTGCTGGGGAGCCATGGGCACCCGGGACACGGTTGTGCCGCCGAGCAAGGCACATTATATTGAGGGTCTTCTCCAAGGAAACGGTGGAGAAAGAGATGAGTACGCGGCTTATGGGTGCATGGGGGGGCCATGGGGAGTGTAGAGAAGATCATCTTGCCGCCCCCACCACTAGGAGCGAGGGGGTGCACATTTCGCACACCCTCTGGGAGGAGCTCTTGCGACCTTGCGAGGGTTTAAGTATTTGACATTACGTGTAAGAACCTGCGGTGCGAGGTAGGGAAGTGTCGATGCTACAGTGAACGGTGGGGTGACCCTGACTTCATTGATGCCAGAGATGGTGAGCGAAGGGTATTCGAAGCGAAAGGTTTGATGGGTTTTCGGTGTTGGTTCCGGGGGATCAAGCCATGCGATGTGTGCCGGATACGTCTGGCATTGGCAATGACGATGGTGCCTACCCATAGCCGGCAGAGCCACTTCTTCGTGGTGAACATTAGAACACCAACGTGATATTGGGGAGTGTAGTGATTGCTCACTGAGCAAGGTCACCATGGACTGAAGCCTTGGAGGAGATGAGTGGGATGATAAGAAGACGAGGAAGCACGAGAAGATACGAGCATGCCATGTATCCCTCGAGACGGTCTCGACTCATGGGATGAAGCCGGAGGTCTTGGGAAGGGAGATATGGAAGTGGGCGATGAAATTGCGTGCTTCGAAAAGCGAGGTGCGACGAGGACGGGCGTGCACCCTGGGGGTGCGGACCCTTCTTGACGGTGCGGTACGGTGTTTGGGGAGATACGCGGAGACGACGCCGGATCGGGGATTTGAGCACACTATCGAGTTGGAGCGGAGGCATGCGAGCCATAGTCACCACACCCTATGGGCACCCCAAGGCTTATCGGGACGAGATTGAGCGGGCTATCGCAGGTTGCTGACTCTTGGACACATTCGACCTAGCACCGGTCCTTTTTGCTTCTTCGGTAGTTACGGGCGAAGAAGAAGGACGACACATTAAGGATATGCATTGACTACGAGGACACGAACAGAAGACAATGAAGAACATGTACCCTATCCCATGGATTGACGGTGATGGATGAGTTGAAGGCCCAGCAGGTTCTTCTCGAATTGACTTGAGATACGGGTACCATCGGATTTGCGTGAGGGTAGGACATTCCAAGACCGCTCGAGATGTCTGTGGCCATTTCGAGTTTTTGGTGATGCCCTTCGGGCTAACCAATGCACGTGTATGAACCACGTTTTCCGCGGTCATGCGAGGAAGTGTGTGCAGCATTATTTGACAACATATTGATATACGACGGGACATGGGAGGAGCATCTCCGGCACATGGAGAGCGTGTGCATATTTTGGAGGAGAAGCGACGATTCTATGCTAAGCTCTCTAAGTGCGAATTCGAGTTGACTAAGATGCTCTTATTTGGGGCACATCTGTGCTTGAGTGGACGGAGTGAGGGTCCATGAGGAAGGTCGGGGGCCATCGGGGGTGGCCGGAGGCGAAACGTGAACTTCGAGGGGCTTGTGGGTATACGCACCTCTCTGAGGTTCGTCAAGAGTTTTCCCAACTTATTACCCCTTACGAGATGCGACCAAAAAGGGGCATTCGGTTGGACATATACAACAGAGAGGGCTTTTCATGGGCTCGAGGAGGTGATGAGCGGTGTCTGATGTTAGCATTGCCAGAGACTTCACGCGGCCCTTTGTTTCCAGGTGTGACGCGTCGGGGGTGGGGATGGCGCGGTTTTGATGCGGAAGGCCACCCATGGCTTTTGAGAACCGAGCTCCTAACACATGAGCGGTTGTATGCCATATCCCCGACAGGAGATGTTGGCCATCATGCATCGTCAGCCCAAGTCCGTGATGCACGGTGGGCAACGGTTCGGGGTGAGGACGGAACCACAACAACCTAGGGTTTTCTTAGAGCGAGAAACGGTTACGGAAGCTGACGGTAGGTCGATGAATCCGGGCTTACGATTTTGACATCGAGTATGTCAAAGGGATGAACAACGTAGTGGTCGATGCCTCTGCGTAGACCGACCACGTTGCTCCCTAATGAGCATCGACACGGATTGGAGGGCTCAATTGTTTGGTGGAGTACTCAGGGCAGATTTTACTGTGGGGTCTTGGATGGGCGGTCGACGAATGACGGTGTAAGGTGATGGATGAGATCATCTGTTACGAACGGGATCTTCTTCGGCGAGGAGCTCTCGACTCCCGAAGAAGATATTCTTCGAGCTTCTTGCCAGTTCACCACTATCGAGGCCATTGGTGGTTTGCAGACCTACGGGGCCATCGGGGAGAGGTTCTCTTGGAAATACCTCGGGAGGATGTACTCAGCATGTCGGGGAGTGTGAGTTTGCAGGCGCAACAAGGGGAAGATGAACCACATTCGGCGAGTTTATTGACCTTACATACCAAGGAAATAGGAAAACGGCTGAATGGACTTGTACGGGTTGCCTTGATGCGAAGCGAGGGCGCATATTCGTAGTCGTTGATCGGCCGGCAATGTGCTTCTTCTTCCTCCGCACATTACTGTGACACGGTGGCGGAGCTGTTCTTTCCGGACATTTTGGACCCACATGGTCTACGAAAGCCATCGTCGATGAACTGACGCTTCATGGGCGGTTTGGCCGAAACTCTTCTCGTTTGGTGGTGAAGTGGCTGTGAGCACAATATGTCTCGGATGGTGATTAAGCAGAATGGTGAACGAGTGGTGGAGGGCTTCTTGCGCGCAGGGAGTATTTGCTACAACACTCATCGCATGTCTATCGGTATGTACTCATTTATGCATTGTAAGGATATCATGCTCTATCTTTTGTTGATGTTTGGTGCCGTGGCTCTAGGGCAAGGATTGGATCGAGGAAGTCGGGGACATCTTGGGCTCTCCAAGGACAACATGACTACAACAAGAACACGGCGCATACGAGCAGAGGCCAAGTAGAGAAGGCATTTAAAGAGTGGAGAATTTGGGTCTACCTTCATACAATTGTCAGCAGATCCGCTAAGCAGAGAGGCCGAAAGCTCGCTTGGCCCCTACGGTCCATACGGTGATACAGTAGAATAGGGTGCTTATGGCTGGAGCTGCCCCGAAGCGGCCAGGGTCCTGTTTTCACGTATCATGCCTAAAGAAAGGCCTTTGGGACAGCGGTGAGTGATAGAGGCTTCCACCTACGGATGATGAGGGGCACTTGGTGTTGCGGCCAAGGTATTTGGCAACACCCGGGGAGAGACGGTGAGGAGCGAGGACGGTCAGGAATTCCTAGTGAGATGGAGGAATTTGCCGGTTGAGACCTACTTGAGGAGGGTGAGCAAATCTTACCTAGCATCCATCATTACGTTTGTGAGGACAAGCAACGTTTAGCGAAACAGCAATATTCCCAATTAGCTATAGCCTGTTGGAAATATATTTTAGATGTTTGCCTTATATAGTAAAATATAAATAAAGTGGAGTGTGACTCACTTAGGATAAAAGCACACTCCTTGAAGTCCCTAGGAAATACAACGTTATGGTCGAGGTGGTTCCCGGGGGACGAGAGACAGCATAGGTAGGGGGACATACTTAGATAGTGGAGGCCCAGCTGGCAGTGGGGGGTTAGCGAGCGTGGGCCAAAGAGGTACGAGCGTTAGCATGGTGGGACGAGGAGAGAGAGGAGGCTCACCCGAGATAAATAGAGGGAGGCTGCCTCATTTCTCTCTGGTGATGATTATGTATTTTGGAGATTGTCCCCAGACATTATGAGCATGCTTGTTGTTTAGCTAGTACGCACGTCTTTGTTCGGTACAGGGTGTCTCGTGTGATCCCAGCCTCGGCCACGGGGAGACTTGAGAGCTTGCTCGGAGTGAGGAGTCCCTCTGGTATTTTGCGGGGGAGATCGGAAACGGTCATTGAGGAGCATCCTGGAGTGTAATATCTGGAATTTGAGGTATCTCTCAAGCACGAGCAAACTCGACTAGAAATGGTGGGAGGCGTTTACGGATATTTCACCTCCCCACGAAGGAGGGTATCACGGAGGCTGCAATGCTACGGACTACGCAAAGTAACAGAAGCTACCTCAAGTGGTATAAACTAAAAATGCTCAAAGAAAAAAATAATAGTAGAGCAAGCATACAATAGGATATATTGAACATGTAACAAATACTCCCGAAGTATAGAGAATGCTAAGCCACATTTTATTATCTTGAAAAATATAAGGGGTACAATAGGTGATCGGGTGATGGCACTAGACATAAACAGTGAGAAAATACTCTCGAGAATGGCAAGAAATGTTTGCTCTGCGGTCGTCCAAGCTACGGAAATACTGCTGGTGTGCTTCTCTGTAAGACAAAATGAGGATTTGGGTATCCCCTCCTTGGAGATAGTGGAAACTACGGAATGCCGCACTGCACTCCACCAAATAGGAAAAGCCCGGAAAAGCATTTACGAAATAATGAGCCCAAAAATCACCCCTTCGGGATCCTACGCTCTCCTCGAGGCTGCGAAGTGAGGCTGAATGGAAACCACCAAAATACGACCCCTGAAACTCTACCAAAATCCTCCGATGAGCGAGGGCGGCCCTTGCTCAGCGTCTCTGACTCAAATCCTCCAAAAGAAACCCAATCGGAGCTCCCCAAGAATGGTGCGTCCTCCCTCTCAAGGCTATATGGGTCTCTAAATACTTGCTCCTCCACAAAGCCAAACACCAATCCTCACTGTAATCTAAATGGAACAACCTCACCGAGTAGACGCAGAGTCCGAAAAATTTCGAGGGTGAGATCTCACGGCAGAGAGACACTCAATGCACTAAACGGTCACGTAGACAAGCTAAATAGCCGGCGTGCTCAAAAAGTCGAAACGACCAGCTCGATATCATAAAACATCGAATGATCAAAAAAATGAGGAAGCTCTCCTCTCTATATAGCGATAGCCTCTCTCAAACCCTAAGGCTCACCTCCTCCAACGTTGCCTCCCCTTTGCCACGTGCTCCATCTTCCAGCAACTTTGCCACAGTCCTCCCATGTGGTCTACGTGGGCCCCTCTCTCGTGGTCTCTTGGCCACCTTGGGCGGCACAAGATTACAACGTGTGTCTCTTGGGGAGTGCACTTTTTATTTTTGAGTGAGTTATGTCCCCCTCAACTCACTTTTATTTATAATATAGCTACATAAGGCAAAATTAATCAAAATTAAATATTTCCTTAATTATTTATCACTAATTAAGAATATTACGGTCTCCCCCGGCAAAATGTTGCTTAGTCCCAACAGCTATTGATGAATCTTTGCGAATCTTCTCCTCCCCAGTGGCATCCTCATCCGACAGAAATTCTTCACCTCACTAAGAATTCCGGGAGTACATCACCTTTCTTGCTGTTGTCTTTCTGGTATCAATATTAACTGCTGTTTGCAACACCAAATACCCCTCATCATCAAAGCGGTAGCTCATCATCACTGCTCTTTGCTGCCTCGATACCTTCTTCGGGCATGATACATGGAAAATGTTATGAATCTTGCGCAGCAGGGCGACTCCAACTCATAAACAACCTATCCAACCACCGTGTATCACCGCAATGGCCCATAAAAACGGGGCTTGAGCTTCTCGACTCGCAGCAACTTCTTCGATGTGTTGTTGGTATGGGCCTGTGACATTAGGTAGACCAAGTCTCCTACCTCAAAGCATCTCTCCATGAACCCTTGTCGGCATACGGCTACATTGGTTTTGTCTTTGCTTGTATTGTCCTTGAGAGCTCGGAGGATGTCACGACTCTCTTGGATCCAATCTTCAGCTCTTGGAGCCTTGCTAGCACCAAACATCACATCAATAAAAAAAAAGATAAGAGATAATCGCTAAAGCGAGAGAACGGAGACATCTTTTGGAAGTGGACATGTGATGTGTGTTGTTGTAGCAATACTCCCAGTTACGACCACTTTCATCCATGCCTCTAACATACTAACATAGTTACTGACCAGCCCTCCAACCACTTGTGCTTATCTCTGTCTGTCCAGGTACGTACATGGTGTGCTTGGTGCTCGGTGTCAACTACTGTCCCCACCCGGCGGAAAAGCTCCACCCGGAAATCTGCCCATAAAGCGAGCATCCTTGTCCGCGATGATGGTCTTGGGAGAGGCCATGTAATCTGAGCATCTCTACGAGCGACTACGCCACTGTGACCGCATAAATAGTGTGCGGATATGGCCGAAAAAAAAGTGTGCATACACAGCCATTTTGATCCCAATGATGATGTATATCTGATCCTTGCCTTACACCATGGGCAACACGGTGAAATCCATCGGCCTCTCCCATTCCCCTCTCCCAGGAATGGGAAAGAGGCTGTAACAAGCACTGCGGGATGGTTTCATCTCCCCTTGTTCTGCGGCAAACCTTGCACTCCACGATGTCTTTGGAGCACGTCCTCCTTAGAGCCCTTCCATGAGAACCTCTCTCTGATGGCCCGATGGGTTTTGGTGGCCCCACGATGGGCCTGGGACAATGGTGAGTCATGGGACGCACAGGAAGTATCTTCTTCTTGAGTTGGGAACCCTGGTCGAAGATCCTATGTCTGTAGTAGATGATCTCATCTATCACCATACTGTCATCTGTCACACGACCATCTCGAGAACCTCACGGAAAAATGTTTGTCCTTGGAGTACTCCACCAAGAGTCGAGCCCTCCGGTCTGTCCCGAACTCGCCCGGAAGACAACGTGGCTGGTCTACGTGAAAGTGCATCGGCTACCACGTTATTCTTCGGACTTCCCCTTGACATACTCGATGTCAAAGTCACAAGCTGGATCTTGATCTACATACGCTGCCTCACAGCATGTTTGTTTACGCACTCAAAAGAACCTAGAAATTTGTTGATGCGGTCACTCACCGGAACCTATTACCCACCAAGTCACTAAGAATTTGGCCAATGCATGCATAATGGCCGATCTGTATTGTATATGGGATACAACCGCTCACTTATGAGAATGAGTTTAAGCTCTCATAGGCTATGGGGTGGCCTCCACACGCATCAAAAACGCAACAATCCCCTCTCCCGGGTTCATCACACTCCAAAACAAAAAGTTGCGTAAAATACATCGATGCAAGCCTTTGAGCAGGCGCCATAACCTCCTTGGGCTTTGTGAGGGCCCGCTCGCGTATACGACCAGCGAATGCCCTCTTCTTCGTCCGTCACAGCAAGGGGTGCGGCCAATTTGAGAGAGAAACTCTTGACGAATTTCACCTTAATAGGGTGCGAGATACGAAAAATCCTCGAAGTTCCATCACATTAATCTGCGGTGGCCACACAGTCTTCTCCTCGTGGACCCTCACTCGAGTCACTCAGTGTGACTCAAATACAACATCTCTAGTCAACCCAAACTCACACTTGGAGAGCTTAGCATAGAAATGTGGCAACGCACTCTATATGTTTGGAGATGCTCCTCCCAAGTCTGCTATATATGATATATCATCGAAAAAGACCAATACAAACTTCCTCGGATGAGCTGAGAAGATGTGGTTCATGCATGACTAGAAAGTGGGCGGGGCATTGGTTAGCCCGAAAGGCATAACCAAGAACTCAAAGTGGTCGTAATGGCACACAGGCAGGTCTTGGGAATGTCTGTTCCCTCACGCGAATACGGTGGTGCTAGATTAAATCAATCTTTGAGAAAAATTTGTGCTCCTCTCAACTCATTTATCCATGATGTGGAGATTTTTGTTCTTCATGGTCTTCTTATTCGGGGCCACGTAATCAATACATTCTCAATGTCGTCTTCTTCTTCACCAACACCACAAAAGAAGCAAGGACGGAGTGCTAGAGGTGAATATGTCCAAGAGCCGGCCAACTGGGATGGCTCACTCAATCTCATCACAGTAGGCCTTGGGAGTTGCCTATAGGGTGTGGTAATCACAACTGAATACTCTTTGCTCTAACTCAATAGTGTGCTCGAACCCACAGGTTGGTGGTGGCACAGTGGTATATCTACAAACACGCTGTCATACTGTCGAGGATGACGACATGTCCGGATGAGCGTACGCCGGTAGTCCTTGTACGATGCCCGCAACTCCAAACGCCTCTGTGTCTCCCTTCCGAAGTACGCACTCCATCAGAGGGTGGTGAAGCAGGTACGGTGCGGGTAAGTGTCCATCCTGGTCTTCTCATGCTTCACAGTCTTCCTATCATCCCACTCCGCCAAGGCCTCCCAATGCGCGGTGACGACCTTCACCGAGTAATCGACCACTGTACACCCAATACTGACAGTGTCTGGTATGTGACCACAAAAGTGATCGGTCCTTTGTGTGGGTACCCATCGTCACAATACCTACGGAACATGCACGGCACCTTTGCATCGTGCGGTCCTCTCGGGACCAACAAAAACCCATCGAGCTCTGCGTACGCGCCTCTCGTAAACCATGCATTGCATCGATGAGTTGTGGGTTGCTGCATACATAAAGCGAAACTCGTGCCCACGTCTTGTCCCTCAAACACCGCAACGTCAAATACTTGGGTACTCCTCGCAAAGTACGCAAGGGTCCCCCACAGCAGGTGCAAAAGGCTGCACCTCCGCAGAGGTGGAGGTACTTATTGGCAAATAGCCTACTTGTTGTCCCAGTACATCTCCTGCCTCCCCATCCTCATACTCCTCTTCCACGAATTGCTTTTGGAAGACCTGGAAGTGGAAATGTGCTTCGTGACACATTTGTGTCTGAGTGCCCACGGCTCACGACGAGGTAAGCACAACCTCTTCTTCTTCAACTCCCTCACGGCATCATCATCTAGGCAGCCACATAAGTTCCCCTTAGGGAGGTGGAATCGTCACATCCTTCACTTGGGTAAAATCACGTGCGGGGGTAGGTGTCACAGTCTGAGTGAGCATCCTGCAGATCCACGAGGTCACACTGACCCAAGGCGTCTGGAAGTGTGGGCCGGTACAGTGAGATCGACTAGACCCTAAGTGGCTCTGTAACCCTCAACAAACATGTAGATCATGGTACGCGGATAAATCTGGCACCATCAACGAAACCCTCGAGAGAAACTATGATATATGTCTCGGACTCCAGGATTTGTTTGAGCCTCGTCGGCTCCATCGAAATGCTCACTTCGAGTCCCTGCGGTCGAAGTCTCTGTTACGGGTGAACTCGGCATATGTGGTCATTGCACGAATGCCCAGTGTCACCATCCTGGAACCACCGATCCTGGGCCTGCACCATCCAAATGAAAAGCGTAGCCACCTTGATGTTACTCAGGCCTCACCCATACGGATTCATTTTGGGAAATATATCCCGGCTTCTCACCCAAAGACTTTGTCGAATTGTTTGATGAGCCATCAAACGTTGGCAAATGGAATGGAAAGCTGGGCGGCTGTAGGTGTCCCCATCATGATAATGCTGGTGCCCTACTGTGATGGTCGCGGGAGTGCTGGCATCTCTTGGATCTAAACAAAATCTACGAATGAAGGGCATCCCTGAACTCCACCTTATATGCTTGATATCGATAAATAGTCACCCATGTAACCGACTCGGCTCATGTTGTGCTCCACCGCACTTGTGCTCTGCACCCGGAAAGGTGGACATAGTGGAACGTGTGGGTGCATGTGATGCACAGTGCGGAGTGGCATCCGCTCCGGTAATTGATGGGATGTGCCGACCCCTCACTGCCTTGGAAACCCCTTGGGGTTTCACGTACAGTAATAGCCTCCGGCGGTGAATCTTCTGACCCATCACCTCAGCTCTGTCTCGCGAGGATCCTGCTGATTTGAGGGTGCCTCCCAAATTGTTTTGCCTCACTATCATCGCCATCGGCTCTCCACCTTTCTGCGTGCACACCCTGACTCCTCACATTGCGTCTATCCTAGGGCTCCTCCACATTACTGTGTCCCACCACTGCGAACACAATCCCCCTCTTAGTAGGTGTTCTCCAACTACGGCTCCAATATCTGTACTTCCTTCCTGCGAAGCGGATGTGGGGCTTCTCCCGGTGTCATAGACAGCTAGCTCCACGAAATTTGACCGGATCTATGCTACGATACCACTTTGTAATGTCCCATTTCAAGGATATCTCTCAAACACAAAGAAAACTCCAACCGAGAGATGGTGGGGCGTTTATGAGATATTTCACCTGCGAAGAAAAGGTGGGAATCGGAGGCTACACGGCCCTTTCTGGGCCCCTACTGTCTAAGAGTATGGGGAAAACACACCAAGTGGTATAGAGCTGAAATGCTCAAAAGAGAAAAATAACGGTAGAAGCGAGCATACAATAGCATATATCGAACATGTAACAAATACTCCGAAGGAAATATAGAAAGAATGCTAAGCCATTTTATTATGCGAGAAATGTAAGGGTACGATAGGTGATCGAGTGATGGCACCTGAACTGTAATAAGTGAAGAAATACTCTAGGAGATAACGAGAAATAGTGCTCTACGATGCTGCGTCCAAAGTGGAGAAATACGCATGTGGTGCCTACTACTGGAACAAAATGAGGATTTGAAGTGCTCCTCCTCGAGAATGAGCTAAAACTCTGGAGATACGCCTCTTTGCTCACCCAAGCCCGAAGAAAAGCCCAAAAAGCATTTCTAAAATGGTCGACACGAAAATCACCCCTTGAGGATCTACGCTGTCCTCCAAGGCTGCGGCGAGGTACGGACCTGGAAACCACCAAAATACGGCACAAGCTCTACCAAAATCCTCCAATGGGAAAGAAGTGCCGGCCCCTTTAACGATCTCTAAGCTCGAATCCTCCAAAGAAACCCAATACGGAGGGCTCCCCAAGAATGGTGCATCCTCCCTCTCAAAGCCCCACCACAGTCTGCGGGTGCACCTTTGCTCCTCCACGAAGCCAAGTACCAATCCTCCTGCAGAAATGCGGTGGAACAACCTCACCCCGGCTGAACACTCAGAAGTCTGAAATTTGAGGGTGAGATCTCACGACGGAGACATAATGCACTAAACGAGTGCGGACAGCTAAACGGCCCGGCGTGTCGAGGGTCGACTTGGAGAAACCCATTTCCCGATATCATAAAACATCGAATGATCAAAATGGGGAGGCTCACTCTATATAGCGTTAGCCTCTCTCTCCAAACCTAAGGCTCACCTCCTCCAGCCTCCTTGCCACGTGCTCCATCTTCGCTGCTGCCATGGAAGGTCCCTCCATGTGGTCTACGTGGGCCCCTCTCTCACAGTGGTCTCTCTTCCCTTGGTGACTTAAGTTACAACGTGTGTCTACTAGAAGTGCACTTTTTATTACACGAGTGAGTTATGTCCCCCTCAACTCACTTTTATTTATAATATAACCACATAAGGCAAAATTAATCAAAATTAATATTTCAATTATTTATTGCTAATTGGGAATATTACATGGAGAAAGGGCAGTGCACTCTTGTAGAGGAGGACGCGGTTCCGGTTGGGGAGAGTTCCGAATTGAGGTGATTTGGGTGGATTCGGTAGGAGGATTAGGGGAAGGGATCGACCCTTACCTATTGGAGACATTTTGCGGAGAGGGAGAGGCCATATTTTACGATGTGCACTTTCGGGGCCGGCGGTACCCGCCCGGGGGATAAGCGTAGTGCCTCAAAGGAGGTATTTTACGAGGTCGACCATTCTTGAAAAATACGAGCTTTACGGGTATTGGGAGAAGGCCATTCCCGGAAGTTTGACATTTTAAGGTTGAGGAAACTGACCCCAAAAGACTCACTTCATTTTACGGCGATTGTGTGACACGGCGGCATTTGTGACTTAGAATTACGGTTGATAGAGAGCATCCATTCCACATATTGTTACGCGAGTGTTTCTACACTTGCCTTGAGCAAGTCGAGGTGCCATCACTACGGTCACGCTGTACTTTCCTTATTTCTAAACGTATCAAATGGCTCAGGTCTCCATATTGTGTATTTGGTCTCGTGGTTGTCTCTAGTTGTTGTGTGCCTTGTTTGTGTGCTTTATATTGCGGCCTTTATTGCCCTTCGAGATATTACAAAGTGATGAGACTTCAATAGCACAAAGCGGGCTGCTTCATGATGCGGTATGACAACACGAGCGAGGAGGGACGGCGCGGTGCGGTGCATGATGAATTTGACACAAGGGGCGATGTGACTTGATAGTGCGAGAGGGAGTTTGATTACGCAAGCGATTGTAGTTGTGCATCGTTCTTTAGATGCCGGCCACGGTCATGGCCTATGGAAGGGCTTCAATGATGAGGGATGCAACCCATACGACTTGTACATCAAAGATTGGGCAAGAGGTTAGTTGTTTCTCTCAACAACTAAAGTTGCGGTGCGACAAATCGGCGGTGGAAGTGCTATGAGCAACATAGATGCAACATATTGAGAGAGGAGTTGCGGTACGGTGGTTGCGGTGGCAATGGCGGAGTCATGGGCAGCGGTACAAATGGCGGTACAGTTGAGTGGCGGCCAGAATGACTTCGTGACACAAAACCGGTACTCAAGATCATGTAATGCATGGTGTGATGTATTGCTAGAGCACACACTTGATCTTTGAGGGAGTGTTGTGAGATTTTGTGTGTTGAGGGTAGCATCATTTGTGCTCTAGCTCCCAAATTTTGTGGAGGGTCTAAGTACACTTGATCTGGAACCGGACATGGATTTGGAAATTTCATCTGGTTTTAGGAGATGTTAAATTAATTAATTATTTTAATGTATTTCCTACGTTAAAACTTAAAGAACTTAAATAATTAAAGTATGAATTTAATTAAACATGTGGTGCGGTGTCTTAAGTCACCTGAGATCAAGCTTTCTTGTAATCTTAGCCATTGATTGAAGATGCGATCATGGCCATTGGTTTCCAAAGAAAAGTAAAGGAAAAGGCTTGAGATATTTATGCAAAGATACAAAGTGCAAGCCCATTGGTGAGATTCTAGGGCGGGTTTGCTAAGAATACTCAGCGGCACCGGTGAGAGGGGGACTTCGAGGCCAAGGGGATGAGTACGATCCCGGGGGTCTAGAATACCTGGCGAGAGATCGGCTCAAGGACAACGTAGAAGAAGAGCGTGTTGCGGCAAGACGAGCGCGGTCCCTCCAAGGATAGCGTGATTTTCGGCGAGGAAACCCTCGAGGAGGGTTACGTAGAGAGCTCTAAGGGGGCAGCGTAGTGGCTGTGTCACCTAGTGCAGGGTAACGCGGAGTCTCTTCCCGGAGGAATGCGGGGATCGAGAGGGGCTTCGAGAGGGCGCGCGGAGAGGCTTTCGGGGGCGGCATTGGGGTTTTCGGCCCTAATCTTGAGTGAGTTGTAAATCCCGTTTGAGGGTGTATATAGGTCATTATTTTGCCCTAGATCAGCCATTGAGTTGTAGATCTAATATATCTCTATCGGGTTTTCCAAATGCGGAACCCCAGGCTTCTTGTATTCAAAAAATTCTTAATAATAAAACCCTCCGGTGACCGGAGATCGGTTTTCCCACATTGGGTTTTTGAGGACTATTTGTCCAAAAAGAACTATGTCACTTTGTACATGTGTGCATGAACTTGTTCTGATAAGTTAGTGAAGATGTTATGCGTTTTGCTTCGATTTTAACTTGAATTTATTTAGTTAATAACTTGTCTAAGTAGGAGGAGTACTAACTGAATTATGAGTAATAATTTTACGCAGGTAAGGATTTAGAAATTTCTACAAAATAGACCTCTATGCTTTCTCAGATCTTCATTATAGCGGTCGGGAGGATTATGATCGAGGAAGCGAGGATGTCAAGTTCCTAAAGGACAGAGCATATAGGAAGTGCATAGATTTGCCGCGGTGATGATCAAAGTGAGAAGCCAACGGGAGCTCCTGGTTGAGCGGCGGTATCGGGGGGTAGCGAGCATGAGTCGATTAAGAGTATGGGCATTAGCTCAAGTGCGGGTTTTCTTGTGGTTTCATAGAGTATGGGCCGGCCAGGCTTAAATTAGGGAGATGCATCGAGGGGGGATGCAGGGGTGGATATTCTTAACTCCATTGGTGGGGAGAAACCACAAGGTTCAATGAACGGTCGAGGAGGCTCAAGAGTTTTGAGACTCCTACGACAAGTGGGAAGGTAGGGAACAGCCGGATGGTGCACGCTACCATGGCTTTAGTCGGTTGATTAGTTGATAGAGTCTTCCCGGCGATCGAGGCCGCATGTGAAGTGTGGCAAAATGCGATGGTTGAGAGTATGCCTCAGTGTAGAACGATGTGGGGGAGGAGGTTATCTTGAGACTAACGAAATAAGAATTGGTTTGGATCACGTTGGATCTTCGAAGATCGAGCATGGTGCGGTCTTGACATTGAAGTACAAAGGAAAGGTTTGTGGCTAGGGTTCTCTCGAGAAGGAGGAATAGATTACGAGGAGACATTCACTCTTGGGGCCGAGGGTAAACTTCTATATGATGTGAGTCTCTCGTGGCAACACATATGGGATGGAAGATTCATCGAGATGGATGTCGAATGACGTTCCTCGGTAGTGAGTTGGAGGAAGTATATATATGTGAAAAATTTTACTATTGTGAGAATTCTGTTACGACAGCTGGAATTAATTCTGCTTTGTAAATTATTGGGTTTATTGCTACGACAACAACGAATCGATCACTGTAATCTTCCACAAATAAAAATATTGCGGAATATAAACTGAAACAGAAAATCTTGGTAAACAAAAACAAAATTATAACATTGTTATTTTTGGACAAAATTCTCGGAAAAACCCAATGTGGGAAAAGCTGGTGCAACAATAGGGGGTTTTTATAATTAAGTAGTAGCAGGTAAATGCGGTACAATTTTCGATGGTTAATATAGAAATTCAATGCGAGAGAAATACTTGAAAAATATACGAGGTAATACCTCAACACAACAACTAATTAACATACCGAAATGCGGCCAAAATGGGCCACACGAAATTGCCCCTGCGCATTGTTGTCAGCCTCTACGCGAGCTAATTCACCTACCTACGAACACGGCCGAATCCACCTTATCTACACGAAAAAGTAACTACTTGGCCTCTTTGAATTTATAACGGCCTCCAACAACTAAATCGACTCCTCCTGCAGCGAGTGAATTCTCTTCTAAAGCCATCCTACGCAGAGCCTTGTACAACTCCACCGAGGAAAACTCAATTCCCTCTCAGCGACTCTTCCAGTCTGACTTCCCTCTTGGATCACTATTGTCTACTATGCGACACCTACTACTCGATCAGCTCGATCTCACTCTGGAATCAACTACCTTGATCTTGAGTATTGCAACTAGTGTATTCTCCATCTACCAATGACCTCTTCTCACCAACATCCGGTTGGATTCATACATTAAGATTAAAACTTAATCAATGCACGGAATGATTTCTAAAACATTATGTGGATTTCTAGAGAATTCTGCCTTTCTCAATTAATACTAATTAATTAACCATTTTCCTAAGTTTAGACTTAGGAAATATTTTCATTGTTAATAACCTAATTGAGACACTTCTAGGCGGAATTTCCAAAAATGATTTAGGTTTTGGAGAACTCGTGTTTTAACACTCACAAAGTCTTAAGAGTAGAATACGAGCGATGCTAGAAGAAAATATGCTCTTCAGCGGTATTCCTAGTGGTACCCCTACTACTACGACACTTTGACTGCGCATCACCCTTTATACGCGCTAATTTCTAGCCCACGGTGACCCGCTTGCCACTTCCCACCAACATTGCGCAACTCTAATGTTGCATTTTTCTTCCACTAACCTTTGCTATCTGTACATGTCTGCATCTATCGCAACTCTCTCAAGCTGTTATTCTGCAGTGCAACCTCCCCTCTCAATTGTTGTTATTTTACCAGCGCTCTGCTGTTGAGAAAGCATTCAATCAAAATGGTTTGTCTTTGTGTTACATCATCTCACACGAGCCTGCGGTTACTAGTAACCTCTTATGCTGTCTAAAAGGAAAAAGCACTCTCCGGCTGCGCTGCCGACCTCACTCTTATTCATCGCACCGCTGCGCTCCTCGGCACTTGGCGCTACTAGTTTGCAGGCGGCATCGGTCGAGAATGCGGCGCATCAGTGACCTTTGATCACGTCACCTTTCACCCGAATGTTGGCGGGACCCTATGTGGCCTAATGATCCATGGAGGACACGTCCCAGTAGACCACCGCACCCAAACTGCGCAACTGCGGGACTATAACTCCATGTCGCCCCTCTCCTAAGTGTGGTGCCTGCAAACATGGCAAATATTCCTCCTGGTCTAGAGGACAACTTGTCCTCCATGGACGTTGCACTGAGTCTACTTCTTTCATCCTTATTCCTAAGAGGACAGGAAGTCTTTAGCAAGCTGGCTTAAACTCACCACACCTAAAGCAATTGACCTTAGATAGGTCATACTATTTCCTCTGTCTGGTAATGCAGGGGACCCTTTGATGCAAGGGCCACATTCTCCTCTTCCTTCTCACCCTTCGAACCCTTGTTGTTGCTTCCATGATGGAGCTCTTTCACAGAGCTCACCTCATCTCCTCTTGTTGCGGAGTTTGACCACATCTTGTCCCAACTTCCGTGATGTGTGTCTCGCCCCAAGATACTTTGGACAAAGACTTGCCACTCATACGAGACACTATTCGGTGCCAAACATACAAGCTGCGACGGTTGAGGCACCTCCCCAATGGCTGCTAGTTGATCGAGACTTAGTAAGAATCTTGGTGAGGAGAGAATTGTGCCTTCTCCCGCTGACATCCTGATGTTTCTCAACTTCTCTTGCAAGAACATCTTCCGGTGTTCGAAAGAATTCTGAAATAGCTAGTCGAGAGCATCAGGCATCTCATTGGTAATATTATTGCAGGATATATGCGAAGACTATATGGTCTCATAAACCATCCAATATCTATACCTTCACCTTTTCCATATATGCTCTGGGATCTGATGTTGCATCTCGGTTGATACGCACCATCATTTTGTGCATAGGTCATTAGACCAAATTCATACGCGGGGAAGGACAACTTGGCCTTCCGGATGACAAAGTTGGAGGCTCCCTCTAACCTGTCTAGTCTTTGAGCCCAAGCTTTGTGTCCATCTACGAATTTGAATGAAATTTTCCTCTTCCCTCTTGCTTGGTTGTTGGATTTGCTACTTTTGCTCATATGGAGTAAGAGAGACTGCAGCACGACTATTGCAACCTGCAACTATTGCAACTTTGCAACTAGAAAATTGGATTTCTAAACTAGACTCTAGAGAAATTGTGTGTGTGTGCACACTTTCTCTTCCACTCGACGTTGATTCTGCTACAAAACCCTTCTACACCCAAGCAAGGAATCTACCCGGTGAAAATAGCTACAACGGCCCTTCTACTTTGTTGGAATCACTAAATTGGCAAACCAAATTTTTAAACGCTTTGCACTGAAATCGATCTTCCCGGCAATTATTTTTATTGAGCTGCGCCCCCCAGTCGTCCTGCTCTACGAACATGATTTTCTTCGCCTCTGTGAGCTTCCGTCCGGTCAAAATTTCTCTAATATACATGTCATTTCACTTAAATTCTATTGCGACAGCGATTAATTCTTCTAACTATAAATTAATTGAATAGTTTATTGCTATGGAAAAAATCTTCACAAATAAAAATATTGTGGAAGATAAAGCTGAAGCGAGTAAATACGCACACACACAAAAATATAATATTATTTTTGGACAAAGTGTAGGCAATGTGGGAAAACCGAGGATGCACATTAATGAGGGTTTTTTATTATTCACTTAACAACAATGATTACGAGTAAAATTTTGGATGCTTAATCTAGCAATCCAATGTGAGAGAAATATACTCGCAAAATATTTGAGGTTAATATCTCGGTACCACAATTGATTCGGCAGAAATGCGGCAAGCCCAGGCAACATAGAAGTACTTACAAATGGGGCCCTCTACGTTGGCTAGTGCTTGGTATGCATTCGGAACATGTTGAATCCTACAACTCTACCTATGTTTGCCTAGGAAGTGACTCACTTGGCCTCCTAGAATATATCCGAACCTCCAACAATGAATCATCATATCTGGTAGAATCAAACTCTTCTCTAAAGCCCTCCTACGCGGTGCCACGCAACTCACGAGAAAAACTTGTCATTCTCTCCATTAACTCTTCGAAGATACGGAAAACTTCCTCTGGATCATTGTTGGATCTTCCCCTCTAACTTTGCGACTTGATCTTTGGATCGATCTCTGTTTGAATCGAACTACCTTGATCAGTATCTTGCAAGCAGTGTATTCTCCATCTGCCCACATCAACCTCTTCTTATAATCTCCAGTTGAGACTCCATGTGTAACCAAGATTAAACTTAATCAGTGGGTAAGATTATTTCCCTGAGTACGATCTATGTGAGTTTCTAGAGTGCACCACCTATTAAAGAAGTAACACCACATTTGCAACCATTCAATATAAAATGGCACAAGGAGATGATGAGTACCACTTACTTATGAAATCACACACACAACCATTTATCATTCAACATCATTCATGAGAAATATCACAAGATAACATCTTCATGGAAATTGCCCTAGCTAGCCATCCATAGCATAAAGAAAAAAACAAAAGTCTCCAACATGTTTTTGTAAATTAAAAAAGAGTTAACACAATCCAGCCATGAGTCATAATGAGTAAGGAATCTCTATTTTAGAGTATTATGCACCTTCCTTACATTAAAATAATAATGTCTCATAATAGATCCTAAAATCTATCTAAGCAAAGTAAAATACAATTTTCCTCCAATTAATTAGTCTAAAATACAATAAAATAAAGTGATCAAGCCACATGTACAACCAAACAGATATGAAAAGAGCCCTCAAAGGGTGGGACATCTCCATAAGTGAGAGAAAATAATGTCTCTATGATGCAACGTCCTGCCTCCAAGTTCTTCACTAAGGTTTGTATCCCCCATAAATCATGCTAATAAAGCCCGAGTCTTCCTCAGGAGTGGATGAGTGAAGTCTTCAAGATGAAAATTATTTATAAGCAGGCTCCAAAAATAGAAAGAAGTCAATGCCTTAGAAATCAGCCACTTCGAGGGCAACCTCCTTTCACATTTCATAAATGAACAATTCTTGGATCATACAAATGACAAAACCTCCTTTCTATATGTAAGGTCCTTGGGGGTCACAATATAATCCTAGCCCAGGCCTATCAATAATAATGTGGGCACAACAACAATAGTGGCTTTTGTGGGGCACAATAATAACGATATCGGGGCTACGGTGGTACAACAATAACAATAAGGGGGCTACACTAACAACAATGAGGACTGCACTAGTAATATGGGGACCTGCTGTGCCTCTCCTTCAAAAAAGTGTTGTCCTCAACGCTTGAGTAGCTACGAATGTACGTATAAAATTCTCATTCTCCCATGTGGAATCTTGGGTAGGTAAGTTCTTCCACTTGATGAGATACTCTTGAAATTGATCGATTTCGTAGGCTGTCGAGTTCTTGTTTCCATGAGTGCTTCGGTTCCAATATGATTTTCCTTCCTCATCGAAGTTCTAGCAATATTGTTTCGAGCTGGAAGTTTGTCAACTATAACCTTCTTTAAGCATGAAACATGGAAAACTGGGTGCACTCGAGAAGAAGCGAGGAAAGCTCCAATTTGTGTGCCATAGTATAGCTCTTTTGCAACACCTTATAAGGGCCATAGTACTTTGGCGATAATTTGGCTATCTGTAGCTTGCTTGAGGGACATTTGTTTGTATGGTTGTAGCCGTAAAAATAACTTGAGACTCCTACATCAAAACTTCTCTCGATGCGATGTTGATACGCATTGTTTCATTCGATTTTGTGCCAATTTAGGTTATCCTTTAAGAGTTGGAGAACTTGTTGTTGATGCTCGATGTGATCTTCATTGAACCTTAGAATTTTCTCTTAGAGATGATGTGATGGACGATGGATGATATCCATAAAGTGTCATAAATGGGGTCATTTTGGTGCGGTATGGAAGAAAGTGTTATGCGGAAGTCATTCGACGGAGGTAACCACTTGACCCATAGTTTTGTTTATCATATACAAAACAACAAAGATATCCTTTCAAACATTTGTTCACTATCTCGGTTTGCCCATCGGATTGACGATGATAAGATGAGCTATGAGCTAGTTGAGTACCCAAACAAGAAAATAATTTCGTCCAAAAATTTCGATAAAAAATGGGATCTCTTGTAAACACAATAATATTTTGGGTTTCCATGTAGCTTTTGAATTGTTTCCATAAATGCAATATGTTGTACTTCTTTAAATGGATGAGATAATGCACAAAGGTGTGCATACTTGGTAAGTCTATCGACTACCACCATGATGACACCCTTTCGCCCCAACTTAGGTAGGCTTTCGACGATAAAATCATTGAAACCCCTCTGACGTTGACTTGGAATGGATAAAGGTTGTAGAGGCCCAAGGGTCTTGGTGTCTCCAACTTTATTTTGTTGGCAAACCAAACGTTCGCCACTAACTTTTGAATATCGAGATTTAAGGCCATCCCAAAAAAATTCTTTCTTCACCTGTGGCAGAACTTTTAAAAATCTGGTGTCCTCTAAGGATGAGGTGTGCGATTCCAAAAAGAATCTTTTGTTTTCGTTGGGAATTCGACAAAGATATAAGCAATCTTTGTGCCATCGGGAATCAATTTTCCAACTAAATCATATCGAGATGTGCCCAAAGATCCTTGTTGCAACGCGTTTGAATGATGTCCACACGCCTTACGTCATTCTTCATTCATCCCCAGCCGATTATACAATCGTAGATATTAGAAATGGCACAAAGTAGTGCTTCCACCTCTTCATCCTTTCGAGTGCATCTACAACAACATTTAGCTTCCTTTTTGTAGATGATTTCAAAGTCATAACACAACTTATATTTGTGACCCATTTTGTTGCTCTTACGAAGATAGTCTTTGTTCCAAAAAGTATTTAAGACTATCATGATTAGTTTTTACTGTGAAGTGTCTTCCCATTAAGTGGGTACAGCCATTTCTTTAGTGCATGTAGTATTGCCAACATTTCCTTCTCATAAATAGCCTTGTAAATACTTTTCTTTGATTGGACGACTTTCAAAAGCAATGGGTCTTCCTTCTTCTGCATTAAAACAACACCAATTTCTTTCTGAGGCATCACATTCCCACAATAAAGTTTTGTGAAGTACGGCGTAAATTTAAGACCGGTGCTAGGCACATTGCCTCTTTAAGATGTTCAGGCCTTAGTTGCTTCAAGAGTCCATGAAAATGGATCTTTCTTGATAATGTTGTTAGAGATGTTGCTATTCTCCCATAATTCTTAACAAACTTGCGATAATACCTTGTTAACCAGAAATCCTACAACTTCTCTATGGTTGTGGGGACTTTCCATTCCTTAATGGCTTTAATTTTGTTAGGGTCTACCTTAACACCCTCCTGAGATACAATATGACCTAGATATTCCACCTCTTGTACTCCAAAGCAGGGTTGTGGGGAAGCTTCAACCCCCCTCGTTCCCGTTTCCGAAACGCGCTTTGTGCGGACGTTTTGAAGCATTCGAAACGCGCTCGAAAACACTTCACAGGGAGCATTTTCGGAAGCGCGTTTCGAACACATTAAAAGCGGTCTGCCTTTTGAGGACGTTTCGAACGCTTGAAGCGAACGCTCCTGAGCATAGGCATTTAAAAAATGCTTCGGGAGCGTTTTTTAAAAGCGAGACGATCAGGAAGCGTTCGCTCCCAACGCTCCCGGCGCGTTTCCCGCCGCGCGGGAAAATTTTCAATGATTTTTTTTTTGTTTATAAGGGGGAGGGGCATTTTGTTTTCATTTGTTTTATTGAGTGATTGAGAGAGAGAGCTTGAGCTTGAGGAGAGCACTAGAGAGATAGGCTACGAAGTGAGGAGAGCAAGGGCAAGGCAACGGGGAGGATTGCAAGAAAGAGGTAGGCCCTTCTAATCCAATTTTGTATTTTCTAGGATATGAATTTGTAGGTTGTAAATTGTTTAAAAATGAAAAACTTGAATTTTTCTTGAATGTTGCATTTTATTGGATTTAAAACTTAAAAAATGAATTGTTTCCTATATTTGCATTTCCTATTCCCATTTGGTATTTTTCCATTTGTTTTGCGAGTTAGAAACTTGAAACTTGAAACTTGTTTCCATCGCTTTGGCTATATGGCTGGGGATTTTCCTCATGTTGGTTCCTTTCTTTGTGATAATGGTGTTGGAGAGTAGTAGAAGAAGAGGCAAGTCGAGAGAAGATGAGGATGAAGAGGAGGTTTATGGTGGATTTGAAGAAAAATCCTAAAGGAGGAGGATTATGTTGAGGAGGAAGTGGGGAGTGGAGAACACGAGGACACGGATTCCCCAACTAAACAAGACCAAACTCGAGGACACCTTTGTGGAAATATGTTCAAAAAATGGAAGGAGAAGGTGGTGGAGCCACTAAATTTATTGCCCCCATTGCAATAAACAATACCATGGTTCATACACATGTGCGAGAGGCACCTTTGTAGGATAATGCCGAGGATGGAACTAAAAATATTGGAATCTAAGTTTGTACTAATGTGCAACCAACGCATCGAAGAGAAAATATAGGAAGGAAGGAAAGTGCCCTACGAAGATCATCTAAAAGATCTGGGGTTTCATTGATTCGGGCCCAACACGTCATGGACAAACAAGTTCAACTTCTTCTTCTTGATGGTTTTGGAGAGCGTGCTTGCTGGATTGAGGCATAGAACCATATCGATTTCTGGACGAGGGTGTAGGAATGATGTGTGGATTCAAAAGTTCACAGAGTTTCTATGTGCATGTGGGGTGCCATTCGATGTTCTTCGCTCACCTTGTTGGCATGAAATGGTTTGCATACCAATGATGCCCAAAGAAAGGATACAAAAGCCACAGGTAGCAACAAGGCTAGAACCGTGGGTCTTGATCATGAAAAAGCTAAAATAAACAATTCTTTGGCTAGAATGACAAGTTCGTGGAATGAGCATGGGCTGTCCATTGTCTACCGATGGATGGGTAATATAAAGAGAAAACCATTGATAAGTGTTTTGGTTGTGTCGGTTAGTGGTGCAATCTTCCTAGCGGCATATGATTATTCGGACAAATTCAAAACCGCTTTAACATTTGCGGAACCATTACTTGATATAATTGAAAAGAGCTGGGCCATACAATGTCATACGGTCATCTTTTGATAATCACCCCTTCTTCCTTAAGGCGGTAGAACAGTGTGAGTAAATATCCCAACATTTTTTAGTACGGGGTGTTTGGTTCACATGATGAACCTTTTTTGATGCATGGTATCATAAAAAACAAACAACCTCAATTCAAATGACAGTGATTTGTACAAAAAGAGAAATTAAAAAAATGATAAAATTTATTACAAATCATAGTAATACCCATGGGCTTTTCCGTACTCACTCCAAATTGGAGTTTGTTGAAAGGCCATAAAAACTAGATTTTCGCTATTACCTCACCAACTAAACGCCTTTTGAAGGAAGAGAGTCAATGGTACCAATAGTATCAAACCCACCATGGCAACTATTAAAGGACGAGCGACAGCAATGGATGACGGAGCAAGGTTTCGAACATGTGGAGGAGACCGCCCTTAAATGTCTGTTTTGTGAGCACGTGAGGAAATTTTGAATTTTACCAAACCCATTATAACATGATTCGGTTTGTAGTGCGATAAACCAATCATTGGAAGTTTATGTGAGCGAGATGACGACTTATTTGGGGCAAATAAAGATATTGTTAAGGATAATGATCCCAACTTGTGTGCTATGATTCATGGTTGTGTGTGTGCATGATCGAATAAACTCAATGTTCCACTACATGCTTTGGCATATGTACGTTACGCAAAATATTACTCTCCATCTTGGTTGGGCCAACACACTTTGGAGGTGGGGTTAGGATGAAACCTCACCACGGATCTAGGGTACAACGGTACACATGAAGGCATTGGACAAGTTGGTACCCGGCCAGGGAAGAGTGTGCTAGATTGCACTTTGAATTAGGCAAGTAAAGCTGGTGCCTTGCTGGTTCTTTCCATGCAATGGAAAGTGAGACGGTGATGCTCTCACATGGTGGGAAGCATATGGCGGCATGGGACTTTTGCCCAAAGTTGGCCAAAAAAGTTCTCTCACGGAGTTGTGACAGCATATTAGAGGTGTTGGAGCACCTACGACTTTATACACAATGTGAGAAAAGCTTGGTGAATGGCAAAATTTGAAAAGCTTGGTTTATGTACGTATAACTTGAGGTTGTTGAGCCATTACGCAGTCGGGTAAATGAGGATCAATCATACGAGCCTGGAACAACAACCTGAAGGATGATAATTTGGGGGAACATACGGAAGAATTGGGCTTAGAACTTTATAGGGATGATGATGAAGCATCGGCCCAGCCACTGACACACGGGAGCCGGTCCCACCATCTCTTGGTAGCGGTGCGGGTGCGGGTGCGGGTGCCGGTGCCGGTGCCACTCCTCGATATCACACTGTGATTTCCTTTACGGATCAATGCCTCCACCTTCTATTCATGGTGCATTGGTACTCCTGAGGGAGGCACTAGAGGCCAACATTTCCTCGTGGCTCACAAAAAATTAGACATTTCTGGTAGGCGTGGCAAGGGCCGACGGATAAAATAGATTTGTTGTTTACTAGTCTTTTCTATTTGTTGACGGAACAGAACGATTTGAAACTTGACTCTTTCTGATTTCATATATTTAATAATAATTTAAGTTTGAAGTTTGAATTTGAAAAGGTGAAACTTTGAAGTTGGCATTGATAAGTTTACGACTTACAAGTCATTATGAACATGAATATGATGCTTCATGAAAGATTATATGGTGATCAATGAATGAATGATGATAAATGTTATATAATATCAACAAACTCAGTAAATGTTATATGTTAGTTTGAAATCAATGAATCAATGATGATAAATGATATATATCCAATGATGATAAATGTTATATATCAATGATGATAAATGTATATTGAATTTTGAAATCAATGAATCAATGATGATAAATGATATATATCAATGATGATAAATGTTATATCAATGATGATAAATATTATATATTGAATTTTGAAAGCTTGGAAACCTTCAGATTGATGATTTAACGAGACTCAAGAGTCAATGTGTTGTACTTCCAACTCGTGGGCGTGGTTGATAGAATTACTTCTAGATGATTGATGCTATATGATTCAATCTATGTTTTATGTTTTATGTCTAATTCATCATTCTACATGTTTTTGTTGACATATATGCATCAAAATATAAAAAATATAAAATATATATATATATATATATATATATATATATATATATAAACGCTCCCCGAAAACGCTCCGGACCGGAAGCTTCTAGAAATAGCGCTCCGCTCCCGCTCACGTTTTCGCTGCTCCCGCTCCCAAGTAACCTTGCTCCAAAACATTTGGAGGATTTGCATATAATTGTTTCGCCTCCAATAGTTTGGGCACCTTGTCAACATATTTGAACATGATCCTTCCAGACCTACTCATGGAATTAGTATGTCATCCAAAAAATACTAACACAAATTTTCTAGGGAAGGTTTTGAAAATGGAATTCATCAACCTTGAAATACAGAAGGTACGTGGTAAGGCCAAAAAGGCATGACCAAAAATTCATAATGACCCTCATGAGTTGAAATGTTGTTTTCGGAATATCTTGATCTTCATTCTATTTTGATGATATAAGATGATCCAACTTGGTAAAGTAAATTTCTCCATGTAATTCATCCCGATAATTCTATGATCACGGGAATCGAAATTTATCTTTAATAGCTGAAGCAATGAGCTCCCTATAATCCAGACACATGCAGCATGATCCATCCTTCTTGTGCACCAATACTCTTTGGAGCGGAAAAAAACTTTGACTCGGTTGAATTATATCGGCCTCTAACATTTATGCAATCATATGTTCAATTTCGCTCTTTTGGACATATTGATATAGTCTGATGTTTGGAGGAACACTTCCTGGAATCAAATGAATAGCGGGATTATGATCACGAATAGGTGGGAGTCCTTTGGGGTTCAAACACCTTGGAATGATTGTCCAAGACTTTTTGTGGAGATCTAAATAGATGGTTTTGATGTTGGAACTTCTAGTGAGCATAATTGTGCAATTACA
This sequence comes from Pinus albicaulis, assembly GCA_034641835.2. NCBI lineage: Eukaryota > Viridiplantae > Streptophyta > Pinopsida > Pinales > Pinaceae > Pinus > Pinus albicaulis. The sequence continues at coordinate 1,710,065,838 of CM076580.1, read as the reverse complement.
CCTCGTTGTTCTATTTAAAATCTTTGTCATGACATTAGAGCTTATTATCTTGCCCGAAGCTTCACACGCATGCAATTCAACTTCCTTTCCTTCCAGAAAAAAATTTCAAGAAAAGTTCTTGAAAATTCCTTCACAAGTCCACATAAAGGTGTTACTTAACCGACACTCCTAGTACAACATCCAATCTGTGTTCTACGGAATATAAATTTACCCTTATATTCATTTTTTGGTAGTCCTAAATGTGCTCCACCCTTTTGAACCCTTTTGTTTGAGATTTATCAATTGACTACAAAGAAGGTGTTGCTCTTTGTATCCTCATAATGTGCTATCATTTCCTTTGTAAAAATTGACCAAGTGATTATTTTACGGGAGCAAAGCCATCGATACCATACAAATGTATTTTTTTCTACATATAAAGTTGCAATGCGTACCTTTTATGTGTTTTCACATTATTGAAATCGAAATATTCCTCCATCTGTAGTGTATCCATGTTACGGGATCCTTGCCATCAAACTTCTTCTTCTGATCTTTGGATTATGGTGGTCTTGATCAAAATTAGAGTTTATGAAATCACATTCATTCTTTTGTTATCATCATGAGTTTCCTCTACTACCTTTTCGCCATTAGGAATCATTTATTCATATCCAACTTTGTAAAACCTTCCTTCAAACCTTCCATAATGTTCTTTTAGATCATTCTTCATGTCTTCCATCGGCCAACTTCCATGCCATCCATCTTAGTTTCAGCACCATTCTTCAAACCATCCATCTTAGTTTCCACTTCTTTCTTCCTAAACCATCCATCTTAGCTTCCATGCATTTCTTCAAAAACTTTCATTTCATTTTGTTTCTCTTTCGAAAGCGAAAAGTTTGTGCACTTGCTCTTGTAATTTTGATATATGTCATGTTGCACTTCTTCCTCTTCATGAGTCATAATGGAGCCTTTGAGAGATTAATGGGTGTTGAATTCTTTTTTAGGGGGCATTTTAGAACCCAATATCGATATCTATGCTTCAATATTCCCTTGGAATCACTTAAAATTGATTTTAAATAAAAACACTGCAATTTGAAAAAAAATACACACATTTTTCTTGCTTTTGAGGAGCTCGATATTTTAAGCTGATGTATCTGCGCGGTTTCGGATACTCGAGATTTTATCTTTAGTCCTTTAGTAGACCTTTGAATCTTCTTTTCCAATGCCACGAGTGCGACTTGATTTGGATACTTCGAACAAAGTTATGCCCAATCTCCCACAATGACCTAATTATGGACTGGTTCGGTAGAGCAAACTTGTACGACGCGTGCCCGTGTCTTTGTTTTCCTTCTTCGGCTGCGAAATTGAATTTTAGGAAACCTGATCTCTAATTATTACTTTAAAACCAATTATAGAATTCGAATGCGATGCTCGGAAGAGTGAGTTATGACGATTTTCCAAGGTCACCTCTTTGAGATGAAATTCGGGAGCACCAAAAACCTAACTTCCACAGATCATATCTCAGAAAATATTGCAAACCAAGGTCTGAAATTTTTGTCTGATTTCCTAAAGGATTTTTCGCAAATGGGTTTCTTTTTAGCTTTTGAAACTTAAATGAAAAAACATTATAGCAAAAATGCCATGATGACTGTTTGAAGCGACAAAACCTAAGTCCAGCTACGATACCAAATGTTATGAAACTAGCTCCCAAAATGAAGAAAAGAGAATCAATGCCTTAGAAATCAACCACTTCGAGGGAAACCTCCTTTACATTACGTAAATGAACAATTCTTGGATCATACAAATAATGAAAACCTACTTTCTATATATAGGAGTCCATGATTACAATATAATCATAGCCGACCTAACAATAATAATATGAAACTGTAATAACAATAGTGGCTTTTATGGGGCACAATAATAACAATATGGTGGCTACGGGGGTACAAACAATAACAATAAAGAGGCTACACAAACAACAATAAGGAGCGCACTAGTAATATAGGGACCTAACAAAAACATTCTCCGGTGACAAGAGTAAAAATCATCAAAGGGGGTGGCCCCTCAAAACAACACCTCGAATCAAGTGTAAAGTGTACTAATCCTCATCAATGTGTAACGTAAGGCTTCTAGATCCATCCATTTTCTCCTGTATAATCATAAAAATGCTGGCCACTCATAGATCCACAACACGGTGTATGTCTTCATAAGGCAGTTTTCCTTAGCTCTCTGAGTCCTTTGACCTTTTCTTTAAAAATTGATCCAATAGTTACATTAGTTCTCCTGTTATCTTTGGGCATCCTTCAACAGAACCACAACAACACTCCTCATATGAGGGATCTTATGTGGACATTTACCCAAGACTAGCACTATGATGCCTTCCATAATTGAAACATCCTATCCATATGTTCCATAAATCCTCCAATTAGTCCACAAGATCTCCAAAATACAACCATCACGCATTCACATGCCAAGTCACTAAAGCTATATGATTCTTCCAATGTTAAGATATACTCTTCTTGGGCTCTTTAAATGGTTTGGGATGACGTGCTAGTTGTCAAGGGTGCTCCTTCTTGGATTTGGTCATGTCATGGGAAATCAATCTGTATACTTTTTGATGGGGATAGTTGACCCCTTCTCTTATGACTCTATTTCTTGTGTAAGGAGTCGGGACCATAATTTTCACAATTAACAATCATTAACGAATTTATACTACAATCCAGTGAGATTTTTGAGCCAGAATATATATCAATTGACTATTTAATACTAACACAGACTTGTTTGAAGATGTTCCCCGATCGAGCATATGGCTCCAACTCCCTTTTACCAAACCAGCATTTTCCTCGACCTGTTGCAGGTCAACCTCTCTAGGTCCCCCAGGATCTAGAAGACAAATCTTGGCTCTAAGTGCCCAAAACTCCAATAACAATCGAGATCACTCCACCGCGGCTATTTCAGAACTCACGCTCATGTCACGCAGTTAGAACTCCAGCAGTAACATCCGAGGTCGGTTTCCCACCTCACTACCCATGCAGAATCAAGTTTCCCCTCCTCCTTTTATACGAACTCCTTTCAAGATATTTATTAAAATATCCTCTTTTAATAAATATCTTGGATTTCTAAAATATCTTAGTTTTATTAAAATATTGTTATTTAATAAATATCGTACAGATTTCTAAAATATCTTAGATTCATTAAAATATTATTATTTAATAAATATCTTGAATCTCTAAAATATCTTAGATTTTATTAAAATATTATTATTTAATAAATATCTTAGTTGTTAAATATCATCATTTATTTGCATAAGTCAATGCTTTTACTTTTCTTTGAACAAAGTATTAGTTTATATTATGATAGTGGTGGGTATAACTTTTACCTCACAATACATTCATTTTATATTACGAGTGAGTTAGGTATTTATCAATACTTCAATAATTCACTCATTACTCTGTAGAATTTTTTCATAATTGATTAGTGCATGTATTAGTGCAGTACACGTGATACATTCATATGTAGCTATCATATGCAGGTCTCATATGCATGCTAATATTTCTATGTTCCCTATAACTAAGGTTGGTTCATTACACGCTGGAAGCATGATATAAGGCCTTCTAAGGGGCGTTCCAATCCATACTTTCACATACTTTATGCTGATTGTGAAACACAGTTTAGCAACCTTCCCACTAGAAGGGGTTTTGTGTACCTTTACCATTTATTGTATCATCTACCATAACCTTGACCATAACCAGATTTTGAATGGGTTACAGGATCAGGACTTCTAGTCTCAACTATAGGTATATATACCATACTCAAGAACTGAAAATTATTCTTGGGGCTGTTATTTAAATTTTGGAATAGGACTGTCAGAAAACAGTGCATACAGTTCTTTATCCTCTTGTTTTGCTGGATGTAAATGTGCCCTACAGGTTGCCACAGCTGCTCAGAGAAATATAACAGGCAGGCTAATTAGGGTGGCTGATTTCTGGAGCAGCTTTTTTCAAAAGTCATCTGATCTCTGTCTAACAAGCCAATCATTTCCAGAATTTTGGATATATCTTCACTGCTAAGGTGTCACAAGGCATCCACTGTCCAACTCCCTTGTTAAATCAGAACGGTACTGGATTCATAACATCTCCATGCACTCACCCTCTTGGATTCATAACAGTTTGACTTCATTTAGCCCATATGAATTGGCATCAGTCACAGGGATTTTCCTTCACCTTTTTGTTTTCTTTATTTATTTTGCTTAGGCTTACTCTTCAATATATCACCTCGTACCTCTACTCTATATCCTTAGCAATCCTATCCTTTGGGAATTCCTCCCTTGAATTGGAGAAGAAGAACCAACCAGAAGTGAGAGGAGAGAGCTATTGTAATTACAGTGGGTACCCTACATTGAGTTGCACAAGACTATCTCCTTGATGCCCAGGACTGTATATAATATGGGGTGCGATATTTTATTCCAGCAACAGATCAGCCCATCCTTGTAATTGTCCTTAGAGCTAGCCCATGTCAGGAAAATATCACTTAAGAAACATGCTGCCCAGCAAAGAGCCTGCAAATGTTATAAATGTGTTAGCAGGTCTGTCTCAATCAAGGTTTCCCAATGAACTCAATTATTCTTTAAAGATTTCATTTTATCATGAATACCTTGGCAAACCGTAATTTTTTTCTTCTAGAACCCCATCAAAAGGAGGCCTGCTTTTTTGCAAAGTAACTTAACAACGGAAATAAAGAACAGGTCTTTCTTTTTCTCATATTTACAATCTACATGGTTTAGCTTCCTGGAATGGCTAGAAAGCACACCGAGTTTTAGTTTTCTAAGACATGTAATTATTCAAATCTGCAAAAAACCTCCCCCGCAGCTATTGGAGATGAAGATGACAAAGTTTCTATGTCATGGTATATTCCTTTGTATAATATCATTTCAACTGCTTCGCATTTCTGTGTTCACCATGCACAGCAGGTAGATATCCAGTTATTAATATGTTAATATGCTTGAGGCAGGCGATTACTATCAGTGCAAATGCATGGTCTAATGCTGGCCATGCTGTAAATCACCTATATGATCTTCTGTACATGATGGGACATTGACATTCAAGTTGGAATTGGAGGGGAGGATGGCATACTTTTTGATGGTACCTACCCAGCTGTTGGAGGATATCTATCATTGGCTGAACAGGTTTGAAACACATTTCTGGCTTTGATGAATGGGTGCCAACATTAAGCCGTGCTTCAATTTGATGTTATTTGGATTCATCTCCATTTCAGTCCACCTATATTTAGCTTTTCCTGTTTCTGTTTAGGCAACATTATTAATGATCAAATATATGGTTTTAATATTTTAGGCTTATATGATGGTAACTGGTATCTACCAATTATTTTACAGAATTCTAAAAGTTTAGTTATCTAGCTACGTACTTTAAAACAATCCGCACAATAATTATTCTTCAGTGCAACTTGACAGGAGAATTCAACAGCAGGTGGATGTCGATATCGACAAGCTATTCCACCTAGGAGCAGAGGACAACTGGATGTGGATAAAGTAACTATGGTTTGGAAAGAATTTTACCACGGGTAACTTTCTCTAATTCTTCCCTTAAATTTACAAGATTTAGCATTCTTGGATCATACTGCTGTATCATTGAATTGTTAAAAAAATATAAAATTTGTTTCTATAAACATATATTATTACACTATAGGATATGTTCTTATCTTCCTTGGAGAAATAGCTCTCTGCATCAAAGAAATTGCAATCCATTGTTGGCCTGGTTGGGAGTTTTCTTTTGTCTTAGACAGTCATAGGATTTACAAGGATATAACATATTAGTCTCTGATTCTTCCCTTAGGTTTGAGTTTAGCATTATTGGATCATACTGTGCATTTATTGAATTGTTAAAAAACAATATAAATTTCATTTTTATAAAAAAGATAAAATGTATTACACTGTATATGGTCTTGTCTTCCTTTCTTACTTTCTTGGATAGTAGCTTTCTGCATCAAGAAACAACAATCCTGTTGTTGGCCTGATTAGAGGAGCTTTTCTTTTCTATAGGAGCAGTGGAGGATCCACAAGGATCTTGTAATTTTCCCCATTTTCAGTTTCCTTTATAGTACAGCCAGGATGAATTTCTAGGGTACGTGATGGATCACGGGAGCATAGTCAGGGTTACCTCATCAGAGCCTCGAAGGGATTTTGAGGGGGTTTTGTAGGGTCGAATGGCATCCACTTGTCCATATTCCATCATCAGGGTCAACTCTGCATAGCTTGTTTTTCGCTCCATTTCATTCCGATAATTCCCGGAGAAAATGGAGTTAATAATTATTGAGCCTAATTTAATTAATTATGCTTAAGATGGCATTCGGGGAGGAATATTAGATGGAACACCTTAGTCTAATCACTCGCTGGAACTGGAACAAGAATATCTATAGAATGGAATGATGGGAAGTGATTTCCAACAGCCAAAAGAAAGTATGGTGGGAGATTTACCATTTTTCGGATTAAAGTAGTTACAATTAGTCACTTAATTAAATAAAGGAGAAAATGATTAATTGAAAGGGAAAGGCCAAAAGTGACTTAGAGAAGTAAAATAAAATGAAATTAAGAATCACTTAGATGAAGTCAAGTTGGAGCTTAGAGGTAATACTAAAATAATCATAAATACTTCTAGAAGATTGAAGATCTATCTATTGAGCCTTTAAAAAGGAGGATGAGATCATTTGGGACATCTTGGTTTGGTTGTTCATTTGTTATAGTGAGGTTTGGAGAGCAGGAGTTCCCAGTTTCAGCGAACCCTAGGACAAAAACCCTTGGGTTTCCATTTTGTGTGTTGGTAAAATCCCCAACAATCCTTGAGAGACTTTATTCTTGCTCAAATTAGAAGGGGTCCTAAGATGGGATGCTATGAAGAGGCAACTACTAGATTCGAGGAGCAACGATGGAGCAATAGCCCTATCACCTCAACTAAGACTTTATGGACTTTCACCGATGGGAGGAGATACGATATAGGGGAATCACTAGATGAATGGATCGATAAGGTACTAAGGGTTATTCCAAGGCCTATTCACCAAGAGACTCAATTATATTGCTCTCTTGCTTGGCCTCAGGTGATATGCTCTCTAGGAAGGGCACTAGAAGGATTCTCGAGGCTAAGGTTTGGGAATATATCTTGTAAAAGGAATGATTCTAAGTGAAAAATCTTTATGGGGAATTGGCCTTTATGTGATCTTTGTGGAATTTAGAAGTTATAAGTTGTGAGACCACAAGGACCAAGTGAACACAAAATTAGGTCAAGGGTATGGAGTTGATCAACCAAGGAGGGACCTGACCTAATTGGGGAAAGAGATCAAAGGAAAAATTTTCTGCACAGAGGATTGAATACAATGATCCAAATGAGGACCTCCCAGCCTAGAGAAACATAGGGCAAGAAATGGTCTTTGAGCTAGGGCTTGCTATATCTCGGGATTTCACGATCAGAAATTGCTTCCAAATTTGGAGGGTATCTAGAGGAAACCCTAGTGCAATTATGGACCAAAAATCGAAGTGTTTGATGCCTACAATTAGATTTATTGGATGTCCTAGGTGACCTATTAGGGCTAGGCCTAGAAAGAAGGAAAGGTGAGGAAAATATTGTTTTAAGTGACCACCAATGGATGGATCAGCACCTTGCCTTTTGGGCGAGGGATGGAGTCGGGCATTTGTGATATGGAAGATGCTTAATCAAGGAGGTATGTAGGCAACTTCGCATGGAAATTAGGGCATGAGAGTAGCTACCCACGGACATTATCCTTTGATGTGTAATGTACGATGACTTATCAAGGTATATTCCAGTGCTGAAATACCCTCACAGTAACATTCACCCATTCATACATGACACATGCAATGATGCAACGCTTCAAAAGATCCAAATTTTCTGATTTCGCATAAAATAGCATTAGATTCAGACTTAGATAGCAAAAATCCTAGCAACATTAATGTGATATGATAAATACAAGAATAAGCATGAAAAGATATCACTTACATGTACAAAGAATATATCCAATCAACAAATTTATACCCAATAATAGGCTCCAAGACCAAAGAGAATAATATCCAAACATCAAAATTCATCCATAAAACCAAACTGCGTCCTCCAAAAGGAATCAATTCTTCAAGTAGCTACTAAACCCAAATCCAAATGATCATGAGAGAATGAATCACCTCCCATCTATTTATACAATCTCTAATGAGTTCGATTAACCCTAATTTGGCCTAATTAAGCCCCAAATAATAAAACAATGTGCAATAATAACATCCCTTGGTGACAATCCCACCAGAATGGCTATAACATAAGACTAAGCCTCTCAAGAAGGTAGAATTATTTATAAAATGGTCGTTGGGCCTTTGAAGGCTGTGGCGTCAGTGTGCCATGATGTGAAAGTGGACCTCAAACATAGTGGGCATGGGGTTGGCCCTTTGTTTTCCAAGCAAATCTGTGGTGTTCCAAAAAGTGGGCATGGGGGGCCTGGGGACATCATCATCGGGTCTCCAAGTGGATCGAAAATTGTAAACCATCATAAAGGACTAGGATGATATGACATAAGCCATCTCTCTTTGTCTCCTGTGATGAGACACATCCTCATCAGGACCATGGAACATGCGAAGTGTATGGTGCAAGTGTGGAGCTAGCTGAGCATGATGAAGCAGTTGCATCATCCTCATCCAAAAGGTGGAACACGAGCAATCAATGAGTAATTTTGGGGATCATGAAGTATTCTCTACTATGGTGGAGGCCTGGCTCCCTCCCAACACTCACCCTACAAGTGTCAATGTGGCCATCCCCAGAGGGATGGAACCCATAGGAGCCAGGCCCCAAATGGAGACCCACCACCCAATTTTACTTAGATCCAATGCGTCCTCTCTTACCCTCCAATACAAAAAAATCATTAGAATAATCAAGTAAAAGAGCTTCTAGTCATGGAACCAATAGGGCACTTCATGGTGGCATGCCTTTCCATAGTGGGTTTTGACATGTACAAGTGTCTCCAAACTCAATAGGGGTTACTCAAGGACCCTATTAGGTGGTTTCAACCCTTTAAAGGGGAGTGACATGTCCATGAGTCGGAAAACAACAAAACTATAGGCTTGTTGACTTTAATTGTAAAAATTACACAAGGGGTATTTTGTAATAATAATTTATTATATATAAAAATGTATAAGTGATTATTGAATGTTACAATGAGGGTACATATATACCTAGGCGGGTGCCCTTTCATGAATGGACATATCCATTAAGACATGCCTCTTCATTAACTAATCATTAATTAACTACAATTATGAGATTTATTATATTTATTCTATTTTATATAAATTATATTCATAACATTGCCCCCTTCCTTCAAAAGCTTTGTCCTCGAAAGCTATATTGTTGTCAATTTCCTTCGTCTTGCGTTTGTCATCATCGGCATATGTAACTTGAAATATAACAGGTACCTCAACTTGTATAATTAGCTAAATGCTCTTGTCTTGAACTCGGTTATCTAATATTTTTATTTTTTGGGATAACTCCAATTTTTTATTTTTATTTTTATTTCTTAATTTAATTAATCAAATTATATAAATTAATCAATAAAAATAATCAATTTATATAAATTAATTGGCAAAATTTAATTAATTATATTGTTGTAATATAATGTATCTATATTAGCGTTAATTTGTGCCTTTTCTCTCGGCATTTTAATATATGACCTTGTTTGATAACGTGGTCCTTTGTTAAAAAGCGTGACATATCACACTCTCGGTTGGTAGGGATTAAAGTGGGCGGGTGTGAGAATCTTGGTGACAAGATTGAGGTACATTACGACGAAACACAGTCAGATGACAGCATAGACGGTGAAACAGGGCAGTGAGTGACCCAGGGCGTGGGTAAAGAAGGCTGAACTCGGTACAATGAGATGGAAACCGCTGGAAGGCATGGACGGGGAAAAAAAGCGGACTATATTAGAAGGTGTTGGACGACGGCTTGTGGATGCGAAGTTCTTTTGGCAGTAGCACAATGGTGTTTGTGATTGTCACTTTCACCATATGAGTTCCATGATTTGATAATCAACTGCAGTGATTTGTTCCAGAAGCACCATAAATGTCGACAACAAGTCACAGCCTAAGTCATTTTGAAAATTCGATTATGCCCATCCATGTCACCTTTTGCAACACATGCCCTAGCTCCTATATATGATCTCTAGTTTGACATGTTCATTACATTCCTTGTGCTTTTGTTGTTTTAATGTCGTATTCCCCCAGTGCTGTGACTATTGGCGTATTAATCTTTGGCAACCATTTGCTATAAAGTTAAAGTCGGTAAATAAAGTGGGTTGAAGTACTCACTTCACACTTAGGCAAATAAGACACTTCCTGAGTCAGCAGGCACCATTAATTAACATCGTGGGGCCCCGAGGTCGAAGTGACTGCGTGGGAATAGTGGTAGCGTGAAGCGTAGATTCTGGCGGGCGGTGGATGGACAGCGTGGCCAAGAAGAGGGACGGCGTAGTTTTTAGTGGGGCCTAGAGGAGAAAGGCACTCAACATAAAAGAGGGAGAGAGCCCTTCATTTTTATGTTTATTATGCATCTTTATTTTGTCTATTGACATTGAGCACGCTTTTTCTTTGTTGAGAAAAAGTCTGTAGTCTTTGTTGCTTATAGGATGTCTCCCGGCGGAAGTCAACCTCGGCCCTGGGGACTTCGAGTGCTGTCGGGTGAGGTTATATCATTGGATTTCAAGTTGGAGCTATAGCATCTGCTTTGAGGGATTATGCATGGCAGATGGCATAATCTTGAGAACCACGCGAGTTCTTGGGAGGAGGTAGTGCGGGGAGGCGAGATTTATCGAAGTTCGGTGCCGAAATAGTGAGAGGGGGATCGACCCTTGCGCTGTTCCATCCTTTTGACGAGAGGAGGAGGCCTGTTTGGCAAAGACATCTTCGAGGCTGACATGTTCCACACTAGGACGGTGTGATTTCTCTGGGTGGAAACATTTTCCCCAAGGCCTTCCATTCCGAGAAACCCTTTGCGAGCTTTTAAGTCTTGGTGGGCGCTCATTCCCAAAGTCCATAATTTTTAGGCAGAGAGGGAACTACCCCAAGGAGTTAGCTTATTCCGTGCTTAATAATGCAAGCAGTACTTGTGCTTTCAACGGTTTTGAGTCTACTTGGGTCATTTGTCGGCAAACCATTTTCGGGAGTATTTACGAGAGTATCTCCCTGGCACCTTGTCGAGCAAGACGGTATCATTGCGATCACCTTTACTCATTTCACTAGGTTATATAATAAAATGGCTCAACATTCTCCGTGTTTTGCATTCTATGTGTATTCTACTCTGTTGTTGTGGTTTCATGTTTATGTTGCTTTATATTGTTGTTGTTTCTACTTGGAGAATATTACGGTGGTATGAGCTCATGAGCTTGACTTCGGCTATAGACATATTATGTGACACTGGAAAAACCATACATCATGGAGGGGAAGGGTATAAGGACCCAAGGAAGGTAACAGGCCACTTTTGGAGAAAGTGCTTGCATTAAGTGATGGATACGAAGAGAAAGGGAGAGCCCATGGCAAGCGAGGAAAATATGAAGGGAAGGAGTTCGGGGGGACATCACGTCAACGCATACTAAAGATAATGGAAACCCCAGGTTCCACAGGAGAGAAAGGAATGAGCACATCCCATCACTTACTTGGGCACCTCATATGATGAGTAAGCATCACGGCTCCCCCACGTTCATTCAACATTTATAGCTACGAGCCGCAGGCGGGGAGCACCTCGAGGCAGGGCCGGGTTCACATGGGGGATTATTTTGCCAGAAATGTCGATCCTACGAGCGAGGTTTGAGTGAGGCTCTCACTTTCCATGACTTTGTCTCGGCTCCAAAGAAGGACAACGAGACCCCACAACCGAACGAGAGGGGCGGGATACACGGGATGGGGATGTACGACATCGGTGAGTGGTTTACTGTGAAGCATTTGATGGATCCTCAGAGAGTGTTCGACGAAAGGCTTGGATGGAGAAAGTTGTGGATCTCTACTTACGGCTCGAAGTCGAGATGGCGAGCGAGAGGCCATCGAGTGGTAGTCTTTGGAGGGTGAGGCCCATGATTAGTGGTTCTGGGATGGCCACGGCGGGGCACTCGAGGTGACTGACATATGCGGAAGGTTACACGGAGGTGAGATGAGCGGTTTGATCGGAGGGATCCCAGGAGGCACTTTGTTGGTGGCTAAGCTCGAAAGCGGTCGAGTCAGTTCCACATACATTTATGAGTTTTTGAGACTTTAGTGATGGTGCACGACTTTCTTCGGCCCGAGGATGATTTGTATTCATCGATGGATTGAAGAAACCTCTTCGAGGATTAGTTAGATCGACGAGGCCCGGCTACACTTCATGACGTGGTTGGGAGGACTTGGGATTTGCAGGATGCCCTACCCCGGACCGAGCTCCTTTCTCCAGAGGCCGACATTTCTCGGCCCAGGGGAAGGACACGAGGGTTCCTCGAGGGAACCGAGTCTAGGGCGCTGGATGATGAGACTGAGGAGAGATCTACCGAGCCGGATGAAGCTATGCTTCACATGCCGAGCTCACTGAGCACCGGAGACATGTTGTGTCGATGGGAAACACACTATGTCGAGGTTTTCTCCAAACGGTGATGGATAAGAGGATGGGTATGAGGAGATGGAGGCAAGGGCGGCGGTGTGGTACAAAGAGGAGATCATCCGCCACCTCCACCAAGAGGTAGGAGGTGTAGTGTTTACCTACGGGGGAGTCCTTGCTTCTTTGCGAGGGGTTCCCAAATATGAGCTCTTTACGTGTCCAAGGTGCGTGCGGGGGACAACGTGTTTCGGTGGTGGATAGTGGGGCTACCCACAGGCTGACGATGCACGGTTGGTAGAGCGAAGAGAGGAACGCACGCGAAGGGAGAGCTTACGATAGGTTTCGGTGCGGTTCCCGAGGTGCCGAGAACCATGCAATGTGCCGAGGCATGTGCCAACTTGAGTGACTACGGGGGACACCGCAACGGATCATTTCTTTGTGGTGAGCATTTAGGACATGGCATTGATACTAGGAGTATAGTGGTTGATCACGGCGGGGAAGGTCACCATGATTGGAGACCTTGGAGATGGGTGGACGGACAAGAAAGACCGGGAAGCACGAGATGATTCGGGGCATGCACATATCAGCACGGACATTTCGGCAAGATAACCAATGGAGACTTAGGAAGGAGAGATAGAGTGGGCGGTGGGTTGCGTGTTTCGGAGGCGGGGGTCTACAAGGTAGGCGAGTACACCTAGATGTGCCGATCTGTCTTGAACGGATGTACACGGTTTCGAAGATATACCCGCGGAGCCGGCCGCTGGATCGGGGGATTTGAGCACACCATTGAGCGGAAGCCGGAGCATCAGTTGTGGTCACTACACCTAGGCATCCTAAGGCCTACGAAGATGAGATTGAGAGAGGGTCCATTCATGAACTTTTAGCGGGAACACATCCTTCTAGCACCGACCCATTTGCTTCTTCTGTTGTGCGGTGAAGAAGGATGGCACAGGAATGTGCATTGACTGAATACATGAAAAAGACCACGAGCGATGCACCCCATTCCATAGATGGATGAGTTGAGGGATCGAAGTCCTTTTCGAAGAATTGATTTGAGATACGGGTACCACAGTTCATGTGAGGGACCGAGGATGTTCCCAAGATCACTTTTAGATGTCCTCACGGATACTTCAAGTTCTTGGTGATGCCCTTTGGGCTAACGATACACCCGGCCACCTTTCGATCTGCATGAACCACATCTTCATGGTCAACTAAGGAAGTTTGTCTTTGGTATTCTTTGACAACGTCTTGATGTCTGAAACGGAACATGGGAGAAGCACTTGCGACACATTTAGGATTTGTGTTGCGCATATTGGAGGGCAGCATTTTTATGCCTCGCTCTCGAGTGCAGTTGGATTGACGGTGCTCTATCTAGTGCATATCATTGGTGTGGATGGAATGAGAGTCCACGAGGAGAAGATGGGGCTATCTGAGTTGGCCGGACGCGTGACAAAGCCCGGGGGTTTGTGAGCATCACCTACTACGGAAGTTCGTCAAAGGATTTTCCCAACACGCACCCCTCACGAGCTCACAAAAGAAGGGGCATTCGGTTAGACGGACACGACGCAAGGGACGCTGACGAGTTCAGGGGTGATGAGCGATTGCTGAGTTCTTGTGTTACCGGATTTCACGCAACCTTTCGTCCTTGATTGTGATACCATCGGTGAAGGGGGTAGGCGCAATTTGATGCGAGGAGAGCCACCCGACAACTTTTGGTAAGTTGTTATGATATGAGAGGTTGTATCCACTGTCTGACAAGGAGATGCGCTATTATGCATGCACGCGGCCAGGTTCGGCGGTACTTAGCGAGAAACGATTCGGGGTGAGGAGCGGCCACAACAGCCTTCGGTTAACGAAGCAAGCAGTTGCAAGAGAAACGGCAAAAGTGGGTCGACGAGGTCCGAGGGCATACGATTTTGACACTGAGTATGTCGAGGGAAGAAGCAATGTGGTGGTCGATGTCTCTCACACGAACAGCGAGCGTTGTCCTTGATGAGTTTGAACATGGATTGGAGGAGCTCGATTGCTCGCACGAGTACTCAAAAATAATTTTTCTTATGAGATATTGAGCGGACGGTCACAGAGATGATAGGTATAGGGTGATGGATGAGGGTGATAAACTTCTAAGAATCGGATCTTCTTGGTGAGGGTTCTCGACTCAAGAGAAAGGTGCTACATGCCTCACATGACTCACCATTATCGGGCCACGAGGGGTTCACCAAAACCTATAGGGCCATCGAAGAGAGGTTCTCTTAGAAAGGGCCTCCAAGGAGGACGAACTCGGCATGTCGGGGAGTACGAAAGTATGTCAACGAAACAAAGAGGAGATGAGCCATCCCGGCGAGGGTTACTACGACCTCTTCCCATTCCGGAGAAGCTGGGAGAGCATATCGATGGATTTCATCACGAGGTTGCCCGGCGGTGCGGGGGCAAGGACTATGACTTTGTAGTCGTTGATCGGTGGTCGACAAAATACGCACACTTCTTTGCCATGTCGGCATGGTACATAGCGGCTCGGTGGCGAGTTGTTTTTCGAGGGATGTTTTCATGTTGCATGGTCTTCCAAAGACCATTGATCATTTGAAGACCTGAGCGTTTCATGAAACTTTTGGCGAGGCTCTTTCGGTTGGTGATGCGGAATTGACTCCAAGCACTAGTTACCACCCCCGGACGAATGAGCGGAACGGAGGTAGTGAACAAGTGGTGCACACGGAGGGCTACTTGCGAAAACTGTGTGATGGCAGAAAGGCATGGTTACAATATGGTTGCACTTGGGGAAATGCTACGCACAACACGGCCCCGTATCACATGTCCATTGGTATGTCTCCATTTTATGCTTTTATATGGATGCCATGCTTTGTCTTTGCTATGTGATGTTTGGTGTAGTAGGAGCCCCTGGGGCCCCAAAGGCTGGATCCAAGAGAGCAAGGATATGTACGGGCTCTCCAAGGACAACTTATTCTGACACAAAAATCACCAAAAAGCGTATGTTGATAGAGGAGCGGATTTGAAGGTAGTTTGGGGTAGGGGACTTCGTCTCACCCCTCGGCAACCTGTCGACGGTCCACACTAAAGCGAGAAGGGGGGCCAAAGCTCAAGCACGATTTATGGACCCTACGAGGGTGATACGGGATCACGGAGGTTGTATATGAGTTGGAGTTGCCCTGCGTGTAGGATCCACCAACATCTTCCATGTATCTTGCACGAAAAAAGGCATTGAGACTGACAGTGAGCGCAACGGAAGGCTTCCACCCATAGATGATGAGGGGCATTTGGTGCTACAACCGGAGAGGTCATCATGGGAACCCGGAAGGCTGAAGCCGGGGCAGGTCGAGGAAGTGTTGGTAAGGTGGAGGAACTTCTGCAGGATGGGGATGCTGCATGGAAAGTGAAGAAGATTTTACCGGCATCCATCATTGCGGTTCCTTAAAGACCATGGCTGTTTGGCGTGGAGGGAGGCACATGTGTTCCCAATTAGCGACGGCTAATTGGTAACACATTAATTTTTATTACCATTTGCTTTATAAAGTTAAAGTCAGTAAATAAAGTGGGTTTAGGAGACGACACTCCTTCACACTTGGGGAAATAAAACACTTCCTAAGTCACTTGAGCACCTTTAATTAACATCGTGGGACCCGGGGGGTCGAAGTGACTGCCCCTTGGGAATAATGGCCGATTAATAAGGCAATGTGGGTCCTGGCAGTAGCAGAGGTGGATGGACAACGTGGCCAAGAGGGACAATGCAGTTTTGGTGGGGCCTAGGGGAGAAAGGCCTCCCAAGCATAAAGAGGGAGAGAGGCCCTTCATTTGCTCATTATTATGCATCTTTGTTTTGTCTTCAGCTGAGCACGCTTTTTCTTTGTTGAGCAAAACACCTGTGCTTGTTTAGCACACACAGACATCTTTCTGAGAATCCCAACCTCAACCCGGGGACTTCGAGTGCCTACAGATGAGAGTTCTATCATTGGATTTTCGAGTTGGAGAAATAGCATCTCTGATGAGGATTACGCACTTGCTTGGCTTGTGTGATCTTGAGGAGAGACCATCATGAGTTCTTGGAGGAGGTAGTGCGTGAGATTTATCGGGGATTCGGATTGAGAATAGTGAGGGATCAACCCTTAGCTATGCCCTCATTTCTGAGAGGAGGCCACCATTTGCAAGCCCATCTTCGGGGCTAGCATATTCCCGCACAGGTCGGTGACAGTTTTTGTTGGGAAATTGATTTTTGGGGTCTTCCATTAAGGAAACCCTTTAAGAGCTTTAAGGTATTGAGTGAGGAGCTCATTCCCAAAAGTCCCATAATTTTCTAAGCAAGAACGACCCCCGAGGTCAGCTTATTCTGGCAGCAGCAGCAACAGTTTGGAGATAACGGTCATTGCTAGGCGACCATTAAGGGAGTATTTCTAAGAGTACCTCTAGCTTGCCTTAGCAAGCCAAGGTGCCATCATTCTAATCACCTTTGTGCTCATTTCCACTTTCAATTACCTAATAAAATGGCTTAGTGTTCTCCATGTTTTGCATTCTATGTATGATGTCTCTCTATTTAACGGTAGTTCCATATTTATGTTACTTTATATTCTTTGTTTATTTCTACTTAAAAATAATACATTATGAAGGAAGGCTTTGTTAGTGAATTAATAAAACTCCATTTAGAAGGATGTCTTCACCCTCAAATGAGCTTAATATATCTCTTCCCCGGATACCCTCTAAGTGAACCAATGTCCATTGTTAAAGTTTTTGAGGTGTTGAGAGTAGCATTGGATCTGCTCTAGCTCCGGACTTTGTGGAGGGACGTGGAAATTACATGAGATCTCGAAGACCTAGAAAGCGATTTAAGAAATTCCATCTGTTTAAGAGATATTTAATTAATTAATATTTTAATTAAGTCCTAAGTATAACATAGAGGAAAATTAAAAAAAGATTAAAGTTAATTAATTAAACATGTGATGAAAATGACTTAAGTCACACGGATCAAAACTTGTTAATCGTGACGTCGTCCTTAAAAGATTAGATCGCGACCATTGGTTTCGAACGAAAAGTATAAAGGAAAGGCTTGGGGTCAGTTGGAGAACACGGTGGTAAAACACTAAGACTAAGCACAAAATTCTAGGGCATGGTTTGCTAACAATTTCCAAAAGTGTTCCTGCTGACGGGGAGTAGTATTGCGCGGGGATGGTTTCGTCCCCAAGCCAGGGAAGTGCAAAGTGAAAGCAACACATTGAGTAGCATAGAGAGAGCGTGCCTGTGCGAGGAGCGACCACCGACGAGGGCGGCCGCCAGAAGCTTCGGGGAGCTGAGGGTCGATGCGGGCCAGAGCCGGCCATGGTGGTGGAGGCTAGCGGTGGCGCGCGGGGAGCCGTGGCGGTGCGGGGGGCAGCATAACCCTGGTACGGGGTGACGCGGAGCCCGCTCCCCGGCGACGCGAGGGGCTGATGTGAGGCCCTAGTAGAGGCCCAGCGCCTGCAGGATGGTCGGCTCATCTGGGTTTTGAAAGGCGAAAAGGGCGGGTTCGTCTGTGGTGGGGGTGTGAATAAGTCGGTTTTACTGTCTCCCGGAAGATATAGAGGTATAGGCGGCTGAGTTTTGTTTCTGTGAGCTACAACTGAAGATTTTAAAGTTTATTGTATAGTTCATAAATATAAAACCTCTAGGCAGCTGAACTCTGGTTTCTAATGGGGTTTCAGGACGGTCCAGAAAATCCTTGTGTGTCACTTTGTCATTGTGCATGTTATTGAGTTTAGATCTCATATGTGTGAGCTATTAAATGTGTGCCAGTATGTGTGTGAATATTTATATGCTTTTCCAATACTGGTGGAAGTAAATCAAAGAGTGTGACATTCTTCTGCTTTGAGGCATTAAAAAATACATATTCTGGCTCTACAAAAGAAGATCAAACAAGACTCTGATTAAGATGTGCATTTCTGAAGACTAGGCACTTCTAAATAACTGTCTCTTCATTTCAGGGTAGCTCGAAAAATGAGGGTTTTCTCACAGCCAAGACTCAAAAATTATCATTCACATGAGGAACTAGACAGAGGAATTGGGGCGGGGCTAATTATAACACAGAGCAAAATACAATTAACTTTGGGTGGGTCAACACCCACCACCATGTGCTGGTGTCCAAATCCCAGTCTTGCCTCCTTATTCACCCTATGGACCTTGTGATATGGTCAGGCTACCATTATACGATGTGGTGAGGACTTACTGGCTGAGAAAAACAGGATATTGGGTGATGTGGAAACTTCTTCTGCAGCCACCTCATGGAAATAACTTGTTTGCTAATAATTTGATTCTTTTCAGGTTCTGTGGTGGGGTATGGAAGCAATTATTATTCTGTGTCAATATTTATAGGTGTATATTTATATATTCTTGAGCAAGTTTCAAACTCTTTTCTTTACAATTTTATAGTTTCTGTTTCAACAATGTTTCCTAGATCATGCTACAAAAATGTGAATTGAGAGTAGAAACTGGGGACAGAACATGAGAACAAATAACATCTTGTGAACACAACTAGAGTCATATAAATTTCTCTCATGTTGGGTGATCAAATTTACCAAAACCAGTACAGAGAACATTCACATTTAAATGTTTTTCCAAATTCTTAACATCATTATTCTTCAAAATATAGCTGCTTTTTTCTCTTCATTTTCCCTCTTAGTCATCTTGATCCTAATGTTCTGTCACCTTCAAGGTCAACTTCACTAGAATCTTTTATCCGGTCTCTCCAGTTTCCATTGAATCCTTCTGTTGGTCATTTTGTAAAATCTTATCTTGTATTATAGTGTTAATTAAAAAATATTCTTCTAAAAACTGCACATACTTTTGTTTTATTCATCTTTTCATCATATTATTATTATTTAGTTCTGCATAACTTTGTAGCTTATAATTTGTTGCTTTTTATGATTTTTTCTAATGCTAATTTCTTGAATACACTAATTTGCTCAATTCCTTGAGGATCTGCATAATGTGGTGGCAGCATATTGTGGTCTGGCAACGTTAAAGGCTCATAGGATGTCTGTGACATGACTCATTTCCTTAAAATGTGTAATTGTAGAGCTTATGAGCTTTAATTTGTAAAAGCTACTGAAGTGACACACCACTCCTCAGACATAATATGTCAGGAGGGTGGCTACAGGCACAATGAATGTGGTGGGGAACATGTATAGGGCATGCTTATGTGATAATGTATCAGTGAGACACTCTTCATTCTGTCATCATTAATTAACACAATTAATTTATTATATGACTGCTGATAAATTATATTTGTAACAATGGTACATCTATCGGTGGGCCAGGGGCAAATGATATAGTGATGGAATGGGTGGGGATTAGGGGAATGCTCTAGCCACATTGCATGGTGAGGGTAGCTATAATAAGGAAATCCTACACACAGGTATGTAAGGTGTAGGAGGAAGCAAGTAAGTGGTACATGAGTTCATAAGAACCTTTGTTTTACGCTTCTTCATATGCCTTTTGCCTTTGGGTATTTTCTTCCTGCTTTAGCAGGGGCTCAGGGGATGAGAGCACATGAAGTGTAGAATATGGCAGAGTAGATACCTGCGTTTTAAGGTGAAGTTCCTTTCCCACCGGGGGTTGGGGCTTGACCGTGGGTTCATTAGTGTGAAGGGGGCTCATCTAGGGCACATGAACGGTGATGGCCATGAATAGAGGTAGAGAGCTCATGTTTGGCTTTTGCTCCACGTGCTAAATTTGTATGTCGACCATGCTGCATTTTTTGGTGCATTTTCTGTTGAAGTGGCCATTACGATTTACTCTTTTCTTTTTAGGTGCATCGAACTCTAGAGCATCTTTACTGGGGTAAACACAAGGTGTGGACAATCTTGATTGGGAAGCATCGGATGTGCTCTAAGTCTCAAACTTTGTGGAGAGGCTTAAACACATGTATTCCGAATCAACGAGAAAATGTTTGGAAATTCCAACCGAATTGTATTTTATTAAGAAAATTAATTATTTTAAAGTGACCCTAAGACTAAACTTAGAAAATAAAATAATTAAAGTGAATTAATAGAATATGGGTGCGAAATGTTATAAAGCAGATCAAGTCAAAATATAATCACAGCCATTGATTGGAGATCTAATCTTGGTCATTGAAGTACGAGCAAGAAGACTATAAAGAAGGCTTGAGGGTCATTTGGAAAAATACACGGGGGATCAAGAGATTGATTTCTTTAATAATTAGTGCTCGGGGGAGAAACTTCGATGCGAGATATTTCTGAGAGAGGAAGCGGCTTGATATTTGGAGAAATCTTTCTCGATTGGAGAATCATCGACGAAGAGAAGAGATCAGCAACTCCAGTACGGATCCCAAGAGGTTGAGCGTGGGAAGCCCACGGGGATACGCGAGAGGCTGTGAGGGGGAAAAATCCAAAGAATTTACGAAGAATCGATTTTAGAAACCGAAGAGTCAAAGTTGTGAGGCCGGGAGGCGGAGATCGGAAGTTGGGAGCATATCGATCCACTCTGGCCCGAGTGACGCGATTGCCCGAAGGGTTGACACTAGGAGTACGTAGAGGCAACACGGAGCCTCTCGGAAGGCATCTCATTCAAATGGTTTGATCGGCTTTGGATTTCCGGTGGTAGTGTGAGAGTAACGCCTCACTAATCTTTAAATCGGTGATGTTCTCCTATGTTTGAAGAGTCCGAGAGACATTCGAGAGATGTGTATTCGAAATTACTGCTGCTTAATAATAAAACACCCGGATACGGCCCTTTTAGTTTTCTTGCATTGGGTCTTTAAGGGTCGTTTGATAAAAACAATCGTGTCTGTGTGATGTTTTTCTTTATTTCTCGGTTCTTGTTTAAACATGTTAATTAATTAAGTGAAGGTTGCGATGTTAATTTGCTTCGATTATTTTCGGTAGAACAATATAAATAACTTGTTTATTAAATAACAAATAGGTGAAGTATTTTTAGTTGGTGGGTAGGATTAGGACCTTGGAATTTTCAAATGGTATCGAACGTTGCGGAGTGAAACAAGAAGAAGCCCAGAGCCAATGTTGAACGGGAGGTTGAATAGCTATTGGTGGTAGTAGTTCGAATCCTAGAGGGATTGCGCGGTCCGAGCCGAGAAGGGTTTGAATTTTCGAGAGAAAGTCTCTGCGAGTATGGTGGCGGCCAGAGAGGATTCGATTGAAATTTTGGCATCGCGGGGGAGGCAACTAACGAGCCTCGGTACAAGTGTTTGGTGGGATGCAATTTTCTACGGACGGTCCTCTTTTGTTGAAGAAAGATGTCCAAAGGAAGAAAGAAGCACAATAGAGAAATTTTCTTCCTCGGGGAGTTCTAGGTTGGAAAAATTCTATTTTTCAAGATGCGACGAGGGAGAGTTGAGTTGCGGAATTTACCACCTCCGGCCAAGGGTGTGTAGCCGATCCTTTGTTTCACGGAGGAGAAAACGGGGAAGCGATTCGATATTTTCTTGACGGCGAGAAATGGCGGCTCACGGGCTTAGAAATCGGGGATCGGTTGGAGGAGCCTCCAACTATGTAATACGGAAGCGAGAATTTCATGTCTTCTAGATGAATACTATCTCAAACTTTCCATGACTAGTATAGTAGTTGTGCATATCCGAATCTGTTGAAAGAGTACAAAGCTAATATGGCAAAGGCTAAAAGGTTGCTCCTAGACAGGATGGAGTCACATAATGTCCCATGTGGCAAGACCCCATCGGTAGAAATGGGAAGCCTTGCGCATCGCTATACGAAGGATCTTAGAAACGATGGAAGATGTGCCAGAGAAGAAACTCCGGTAGACAAAGATGCGAAGGGGACGTATTATTTGTTTCTCTCGAGGCTTTAGAAATTAGGCCAGTCAACTTGCGGTAGTGGGTCCAAACCTCGGCCTATCGCAATGGTGAGCTGGCCCTCAACGTAGTCACGGAAGGGATTGGCGATTTTGTCAAAGTATTATGGGCGAGAGAAAAGGCGCTTCGAGGCTAGGAAGAGATGTGTAGGCTTCTCTTTGTAAGAAAAATAAGGTGACCTAGTCAGAAGTCTCCAAACTTGATGGCGACGTGCTTGATAGGTCGAAGACAAAGGAGGAGGAGGAGAATGCATCCTGGCATCTAAGAGGCAACAAGAGCAACGAGAGATGGAAAAAGGACGTTGAAGATAAAATGCTTCAAATGTGGTGAACTTGGTCACTATACAACACGGTTCCTTTGAAGAAAAAGGACGAGGAGAAGAAGCATGATTCGAAGGCTCGTCTTGCCGAATCGAAGAATATGAGTATGCCATGAGTGCTTACGCTTCTCCCGAGAAGGGAGGGAGATAGAGCGTAGCTGAACTATAAGTTGAGCAGTTGGGTAGGATCCTTGAGGAGTTCACCTTGGATACAACACTCGGGGGCCAGATGATAGTAGGGGCGGAGGTCGGTTCGTACGGAGAGGTGTTAGTGACGGATGCGGTGGCTAGAGCACTAAATCTTGGTAGCGCGGTGCAGAGGCTGCCGAGTGCGGAGGCATAGTGCGATGATAGCGAGCATTGTTTCGGAGGGACAACGTGGATCTAGCGATGGCGAGAGTTTCAGCATTGAGATGTATTCATACTAAACACTTGTTCGGATTCTAGATGTATTTCGGTTGCTTCTCTCGGCAAGCTGAGTTTATGTGTAGAGTTAGCAATGGCGGTGCTAGCAACGAGATGCGGCATTGAAGAGGAGTTGCAATTTGGATACGGTGTGATCGTGGCGGGGGTCGGCAACGGTACGAGTTGGTGGACAGCATGTAAACATGACAACGCGAGAGATGCTTGGAAGTCGGAGCGGTGTGCGACCCAGAGCATTGTTGGTACATTCCTCGCTAAGAGGGAGTGTTGATTTTAGTGTACTTGTGAGTTATTCTAGAGTCTCCAAACTTTGTGGAGAGGCATAGACACATGTATGCTAGATAACCCGAGAAATTATTTGAAGTATTCCACCGAAGATTGTATTTTATTAAGAAAATTAATTGTTTTAAAGTGACCCTAAGTCTAAACTTAGGAAAATAAAATAATTAAAGTGAATTAATAGAATATGGTGTGAATGTTCTAGAAAAACGGATCAGAGTCAAAATATAATAATTTGTTGATTAGAGATCTAATTTCGGCCCGAAAGTCTCAACGAAGACATAAGAGAAGCTTGAAGACTATAAAAATATTTACTGATGGGAGAATCATCGACGAGCGGTCAAGCTCCAAGGTAGGCCAAGCGATGGCTCAAGATGCACCCAAGGCTACGCGGGCCCTGCAAGGAAACAGAGGAAATCCAAATAATTTGTTGAAGAAACGATTTGAGAAGCCGAGAAGCGGGTGTGGGGCCGGGGGGCAGAATCCCGAAGAAGATTAGAGACGAGATCGATCCATAAACTGAATGGCAATAGTGCCGCGGGGTTGGCCAGCCCAGAATTTGTCTGGAGGCTTGTCAAGGCTTATCCTTTAGTGGTCGAATGATTTCTGAGTGATAGTGTGAGGCAAACTCCTCGTCTTTACGTACGTTATTCTCTGTGTTTAGATAAATGCGGAAGACGCTCGAGTTGTGTTCATAAATTATTTTGTTGCTTAATAATAAAACCGTCGTTCTTGCATTCGTTTTCCCCGCATTGAGTTTTCCAGGGCATTTGACCAAAAACAACGATGTCACATGTGATGTTTTCTTTATTGCTCGGTTTCTATTTTCGTATATTTAATTAGTGACGAAAGGTTGCGGTATTAATTGCTTCAGTGTTTTCAATAGAACATTTCAAATAACTTGTTCATTAATAATAATTGGGTGAATTATTTTAGGTTGTTTGTAATAGGATTACGGACTCGGAATTTTCACGACAAAGGGGAGGGGAAAAGGCTAATCTCTCGCAGACCGACTAGACCCATGGATAAATGTGAGAAAAAAGAGATGAATGGGGCCCAGAATGAGTGGGAGGGTGATGTATATGGTGTCGGGAAGAGAGACCATGCAACCAAAATCAGGATTTCCATGTAGTACCAACTCTAAAGCTAATTGCCAATAAAGAGTCACGGGACTAGGGTACAAGGCTAACCACGAAGTAGGCCGGTGGAGACAAAATCCTGAGACCTAGCCCACTCACTACGCCCCCACCAATCCTTGCCCAAAAGTGCCCATGACAATTAAGGAAATTACTCATCTATCTGAATGAAAATCATACCTTTGGGTGGAGGCCCATAATGGCATGCAATCATAACAAGTGGTCAAGGGACCCGCAGGCCAGCTCAAGTGGCGGAGATAATGACACGCCGAGCTATACGAGTGGCCTGCAAAGGGGCTGCTGGCTGTCGGCTGAGGCCATCTAGGAGAAAAATTTTCTCCTATGCATACTACCTGAGTGGTGAGTAACGAGACTTCATCCGAAGTTTCATGGATTTTCAAACGATATTGTAGTAGAGGATCATTTCAGATCCTCAGTCAATTAACTTCATTTCTTCTTATTTTATCTCAATTATTTTATTTTGTAATAATTTATATAATATAAATAAAGTTGAGTTTCAGTTTTTGTTCAGTTTCCTCTTTCAAATTTGCAGTGTTTCTTGTTTTAAATTATTTGGGCAATTTGTGAAAATTGCCATTGTAAATTTTAAAATTAAAAGGAATTAAAATAAATGGAACATTTTATAATATCCCATAATCGTTAAAATTTATCTATTTGGGATATAACAGTGGTATTAAGAGTTAGTTTCCTACCATCCTGAGGTTTCTTAGTTGCAGATCAGATTTAAGATGTCTAGTGTGGAGATGGATTACAAACAAAAGGAACCATTTATTTCTTGTTGCAGGGCTGAGAATCCTCATTATTGACTGAGACGAGGCATTTCTCAAGCCAAAACTATTCTATCTGTGTACCCAGGTCGAGTTGCTTGAACTAGGAAAGCTTGATTTCCATTTAGAACAAGGATTGTCCAAGAACAAAGATAAAATTGCAGAAGTTTATTGAGTTTTCAAATCCCTCTAAGGAGACACTTCTTCAGTTTTCAAATTTAAGAGCATTTTAATTCCTGGGGCTGATTCACAATTGATGTTAAATATACTTGAAATCAGTGCAGAAAAGGGAGGACGAATACGGAGCCCTTTTCCATCTTCACAATTGCAAATTAATTTATTATTTTCTGAAGATGCCGTGTCAATTCTTCAGGAGGTCGAATAAGCCAGAGATCTCATAAATTAAAATTGATATTTCTATCCTGGACCAATGATTAAGTAATCAAAGTAAGCTTCAACAAATTTTCTCTCAGATTTCCATCAAGTTCATGGCTTCCACTGAAGACAAGATTACTTAATTAACGGGACAAGTTGCTCAGCTGGCACTACCATATCTGGAGCGAATTGTATTAAACATTTGAGGATCCCTATCAAGGTGGAGAGGCTGGAGTCTGCCTCCCTTGCATATCAGAGCATGGGCTAGAAATGGTCATTTCTAAAAAAAGAGGGCCAAATAGTATATTCTGAGTGCACCTGAGCTTGTGGTCCTCAAAAGGGCTGATAACTCTGATTTTAGACAAGTACCCTGCTCTGCTAGTATATACTTAGAGTGATTTGCATCTCAGATCTACACTAAATCTCAGGGGAATCAATTCTGTTGGTCGGTCAAATTTCTTATCCATAAGCCAGGCCAATGATCTTCCATTTCAGAGCATAATTCATTGGCAGATCAAAGCTCTTGTGACCTGGGCATGTTCCTTTAATTACAATTAACAGACTAAATTCCTTATACTGAGCTGATTCTTCTACTATTGATAGGCCAAGAATCCCTCTATGACTAGGTGAAATTTCTGAGCAAACTTATAGCTAATTCTGGGCAAGGTACTCATAATTTGGCAGGCTGAAAGCAATCTTAAGAGTAAATTAATAGGGACCAAAACAAAATAAACCAAGTTGAGTTCAATTCAAAGAATCCAATTAACATCAGTAAGTGGACCGAAAGGCACCTCTGTCTCTAAGAGGCCAAAATTATAAGTGTTGGGAGAATCAACTATTTATATCTGTGCTTCTAGAAGATTGACTTATCTCAGAGTTTGAGCATTTTATTCATCCCTGAGATAGAGAACACATATCTGATTTGGTCAGATTGTCAGAAAAAATTGTGGAAGAATATGGTCTCCAAGTGTGGCTAAAGCCTGAGCATATTTATATTGGAGGAGGCGAGTTATCATCTCCCAGGAGCCTGGTATTCTTGGAGCTATTACTCTGAAGATCACACTGCTGGAATGAGAATCAGATAGGATTCTCTTCCTATTTTGGGAGTTGGGCTGTAACATCAAAGTATAACGAAGTGAAGCTGAAGTGTGGAGGCCGAGTTAATACCACTTGAGGGGATTGAAATCCCGAGTTATTGTTGAAGAGTGGGATCATTGAACAAAGTCGAATTGATATGAAATTCTCAAGGACAAGGATTACTTCTTCAAGCCTATCATTTCCAGATTGACGCGAAGTGTGTTCCCGGGTCTTCTGTGTCGTTCTCTTACTTTGCATGACATATGTTTGTTGAAGGTTCTTTAATAATTGTTGTTGACGATTTGCAAGAAAAAGTGTCTGAATAAATTTGTCAAGGGAATTTTGGTTAGGATCTTTCACCAGGTTGTTTGGAGAGGTTCAACATAGTGCATTGAAATGTATATTCCTGTATTTAGTTTAATCTGTCTTCTTGCTGACATTCCCGGAGTTATAAGAAAAATAATATTAGCGTGTATATGATATACGCATATGATAGCTACACATGCATATATCGCACACATGCTTGCTAGTATACGTACTTTTACTAATATTTAGATTTCCTTAAGTTACGAAAACAAACTGAAAACCAACTTATATTTGTCCTAGCCAAAATATGATAAAAACAAAAGACAAACATCAATTAAAAATATATATACATACATATCTATATACATACAACTAAAATATATCTATATTTAGTTGGAGTCCTAAAAGAACATGATTAAAATATGAAGTAATTAAGTAAATCTAAATAACCAAAAATAAAAATTAAACTTTAAAGAATAATTAATTAAATTAAAAACACTTTGAATAAGACAACCATATATCGGAGAACTATGACCATCAATTATTCGAATGACATTTCCATAAAGACAAATCAGACTCTCATTTATTTAAATGACAATTCCATAATGTTACTCATTCCTTCATTAATGAAAATAAAATCTCGATGGAAGTTGTGGCGGTGGAAGTGATGTTAGGGCGGTGGAGAGTTACGATGGCGGTGGAGGATGGTTATTTAAAACTATGAGACATGAAGAGGAGAGGTCTCTTTTTTTTTCTTACATGAAATGGAAGGTGAGGCTGTCTGAGAGTGTTTAGATACCTGGATTGTGTGCAGATAGAAACAGCTAGAAAGTTGTTTTGACATGAAATTGACAAACTATGGAAGAGAACCACTGTTCTCGGATACAAGCCATGAAGGTAAGAGAGGCGTTCTCTGAGTTCTGGGATTTAAATCCTTAATTGGTTTGGGAAGAACATTTCAATTGAAATCCTCCACTGTCTTGGGGAGAGGATCACGGTTCCGGCAATTATCGGCTTGTTCGATTCATCCAACAATCATCGACTAAATTCGGATTTGGATCTCACGATCTCCGAGTATTTCTCTTAGCATCGGCAAGTTATTGTGTTTGACACTTGATGAGTTATTGTGTTTTAGCATCAGTTAGTATTGTGTTTCGGCATCGGTTAGTATTATGTTTCGACGTTAATTTGATTTATTGTGTTTGTGAACTTAGAATTAAGTTAAGCGAAGTGAATCTAAATGAATTTTATGTTTAAATCCTCTTTGATTTTAATTTATGCTTAAATATAAGAAATCGAGAGAAATTTTTTTATTTCAAATGATGAACGAGTCCTTACATTATTTAAATCCTTGTAAAGACATTGTAAAATTCTTGTTGTGTAATGAATGAGAACGAAGAAAATCCATAAGCTAGCTAAGCGAAAAAAATTATTGTTGAGTTTGTATACTAAGGTGTGTCAAGTAGTTTCACTTGTATCCATGGTATTTGTATTGTGAGAGGTGAGAGTTGCACGATGCATATACGGTGTATGTAGAGTCTAAAACGAGGATGTCGAGCTAAGCCTTGTAACATTACCATGTACTTCATATAAATCATTGAAAAAGGGGTCATAGTTGTCATAGTCATCATCCTTACGTATTTGTCATTATTAGATTGAAAATGGCTGATTGGGAATCCATACTAAACATGAATAGTTTAAAAGGAAGCTTGGACTAGCAACAATCTGAGCATCATGTGGCTCTTTGGACCGCAAAAACTAAAGGAAAAAAGTAAAACATTAGATCCTTGTCGAAGGGCGTACATGCCATCCTACAGGCCCAGAAAATAAGGAACTTGCGAGAAAGAATTGGAGGTAAGAATTGGCTTTATGCACGGGATCATATTTGAAGAACATGAGGATGACTACAAAAACTCCCCTT
Source organism: Pinus albicaulis (assembly GCA_034641835.2). NCBI lineage: Eukaryota > Viridiplantae > Streptophyta > Pinopsida > Pinales > Pinaceae > Pinus > Pinus albicaulis. Next base: position 1,710,036,801 of record CM076580.1, on the reverse strand, counting down.
CATACGGATAAACTAGACTCACATCTCTCTAAGGTGAGCCAATCGATTCAGGACTTCTAAATTGAATTGCTCAAGCTTCAAATGTTTGCCTTGATCTAGCAAATATTCTTGGAGCACTTGTGAAAATTCAACCTGAAATACGGCAAGCTGGAATTAATTCTCCTGTTTGATTATTTAGTTTATTAATTTTACGATTAATAACAAATTAATCACTGCAATTTCTTCACAAAATAAAACAAATGTTGTGGAAGTAAAAATGTTTAGGCGCGAGAAATGCTATTTTTAAAAAATTATAACACCATTATTTTTGGAAAAATGTCTAAAGAAAAAAACGAAATATTGGAAAAACCCGGTGCGACGGTGAGGGTTTTTATTATTATGGATCGAGAATAATTTCTAGGAAAGTACAATAAAATGTCGCCAAGCGGGTGATTCTACCCCGAGAAATACGGAAAAAAATATCTTGAAGAGAGGGATTTTACCTCTCTCAGAAAGCAATCCCGTGCACAATGCCTACGAAAAGCAACTCATCCACCTACTCTATGTGGGTCTTGCGTCACTACTGCATGAGGAGCCCTCTCACCTGCTTGGAAAACTCTCTAAATCAAGTTTGTCACCTGCTGCTAATTGGGGAAATTGTCTCTCGACACTCTAGAAAATCTTCCCATCACCTTAGAGCGAAATCGAGCTTCTCCTCAACTAAATCAAACTACTCAAATTGAGGCTGCGGCTGTCACACGCAACCTCTTGAGATAATTTTAGCCTCCACTCTTTATGAGTCTCTAGGAACACAAACTCATGCAGAATACCATGTGTTTACCCTCTACCACCTTCTCACCCACTAGCTCGATCTCCACCTCTTTGAATCACTCTGCTCTTGGGAATTTAGGCCCCGCACCCTAGGCAATTGATTTGTTGCATTGGTGTGTTCTCCATCTATCGACCTCTTCTTATAATCTCCAGTTGGGACTCCAACGACCAGATTAAAGTTAATCGATGGTTAGAGATCATCTCAAGTCGAATTTGTGTGAGTTTCTTGAGAATTCACTTTCTCAATTAATTGCTATTAAATAACCATTTTTCCTAAGTTAGACTTGGTACCAATTATGGTCGATTATTTTAATTTCTGAGCCATCTCTGGAGAACAAATTGTAAAAACTATTTATAGGTTTTGGAGAACTCATGTGTTTTTAGCCTCTCCCACAGTTTTGGTAGAACATGCATCGATGCTACGAGAAACTAACGGTCCCTCTTAGCGAGGAGGTGTCCTCTCTAATTAGTGCTACACAATTGTCCTGATACTTACATCTACGCAACATCCTTTAACCACGTTGTTGATGTTTGACAATTGTAGTTGCATGCTGCTGTCCACCAAGCTTGTTGAATTTTGGTAGCATCGGTGTGCTCTAAGTCTCAAATTATGTGGAGAGGCTTAGACACGTGTACAAATAACCCATAAATCGTTACGGAAATTCCTCCCCCGAAACAATTTTATAAGAAAAAACAGGTATTTTAATGATGATCCTAAGTCTAACTTAGGACAGCTTAAAACAACTAATCAGAGTATTAATGTAAATTGTGAATAAAACTTCCAAAAAAACGAATCCAAGTCTAATTTTAATCTTAGTCATTGATTGGAGATCTAATATCAATCGTTGATTTTTCTAACGAAAAGACTATAAAGGAAAGCTTGAGGGTCATTTGTAAAATACAGGAAGGGGTCTAGAGATCGAATTTTCGACGGAAAGCGATCGCGGGCCCGAAAATCAGATCTAAGTGATTCTTGATTGCGGTGAGGGAGCGTAATTTCGGTTGGAGATTTTCTTGGTAGGAGAATACCTGACAGAGGAGAGTGAGAAGATCGGCGGAGAGCGTAGAAGCTGCGCAAAGCTAGCGAGTCCCGTAGGCGGCGGCGCTGCTGCCGGCCTCAAGGGGAATTTGAGATTCAACTTGAGATCTAGTCCGGAGAGTCGAGGTGTGAGGCAGGAAGGAGCACGGCGGAATCCAACCGGTATGAAGCCGGTGACGTGAAAGCCACCGTGGTCCCCCGCCGAAGTGATGCGAAGCGCATGACACAATGGAGGCTTGCATATCTAGGGGTTGTTGGTTGATCAAACTGGAATCGGTAACAGAGATTTCTCTCAAAGAAATTTTTGTCGGTCATATTATTTTCAAGGATTGTCGGAAAGGCATCCCAGTTTGTATTTACAAATTTCTTGCATAATATGTCGCTCCCTCATATCTTGTTGCAGCAGCTTTCCCGCATTGAGTTTTTTTGGGGACGTTTGTCCAAAAATAACGGTGTCCTTTGTTTTCATTATTCTTTTCTTGCTCGGTTCTTTTCATAATGATATTTTTAATGAGTGAAGGTTGCTTGATATTTGCTTGATGTTCCGGAAAGTAATAAGTTAATAACTTGTTAAATACGAATTTACAAGTAGGAGAAGTAGTTCGATTGTGCTTGATGGAGATCCTTAGTTGGGATCTTGGAATTTTCACATGGCTATCAACTTGCATTGTGAAATAGGAAAGAGTAGATCAACGCGTGACGGAGGCGAAAAGGCTGTGTGATTCAGATACGAAAAGTTGTGCGGAGTCCGAACTGGGGGGGTAGAAGTTTCCAGTAGATCTCTCTACGAGTGAGTACGACAAAGAGGTGAATCTCCGAGATCAGAATTTTGTCCGAGCCGAGAGGAGGACGACGCGAGAAGATGGTGGAGCGCGGTTGCGGGCGATTTTGTTTTGTGTCGGGTGAAAAGTGCGAAAAGAAGAAGAAGCGATGACACGGTGAGGAAATTTTTCTCTCGGAATTCTGGTGGGGATGAGTTCTTGGTGGAGCAACGAGATCCTACGAACTCCTGGTCGTGGCTATCCGATGGTGGTGGGGGAAAGATGAGGGAGCATATTCGACGGTTGGCGGCCATGGCGGCTCACGGGCTTCGAGATCGGGACCGGTTGGAGAGGAGCCTCCAACTGGGTGATCTTGAAGAAGGATCACTTGTCTTCTCGATGATTACAATGCAAGCTCTTCGTACGAGAACACGGTAGTGGCTCTACGGAGTCGATTAGTTTAAGCAATACAAGGTGATACTGGCGAAGGCGAAAAGGCTAATCCTTGATGGGAGTGTCCGAGGATCACATTGTGTCCCATATAGCCGGCAAAGATCTTTGTTGATTTTCGGTGGTATCGGATGTGCTCGAGCTACGAAACTTTGACGGAGGGACTGAACACATGAGATACGGCAATCGTTTGGAGAGATTCCACCCGAAGTTTGGGTTATTCAAATAATTAATCATTTTAAATGGAGCCTAAGCTAAAACTTGGGAATTTAAATAATTAAGTGAATTACTTTAACATGTGGGCAACAGCTTCTAAGTCACGAGATCAGCTCTAATTTAATCTTAATGAATTTGATTAAGTTAAATCACGTTCATTGATTAATCAACGGAAAAGTATAAAAAGGAAGGCTTGAGGTCGGTTGGAGAATACACACGAGTTTAAATCTAGAAATTGAATTCTTTTGATGGAGCGATGCTCGGACGAGAGATCGGATACGAGTGATTCGGTGCGACAAAGAGGGGCGAAGCGATTGTTGGTCGGACCAAGTACACATAGCGAGAGAGGCAACGGTGCGGAGAGAACCGGTCAGCCACCGGGAGAGGGTGACGCAAACCCTAGAGAGGGTGACGTAGGCCCACGTAGGGGCTGCCCGGTGGCTCCAAGGGATAGTCCAAAAATTGCTAGAGATCGGGGTTTCTTAGCGAGCGGGGGCCGAAACTCAATTTTCGAGAGGTAGATCGACGCAGAGAGGGTGACGCGATTATGACTAGACCCACGCGAGCCTACGTATCTACTACACATGATGGCGGGGTTTCACCGAGTTTTGATTAGGATGAAGCGAAGTTGAGGTGAGGGTAAAACTCACGATTTTTAAATACGGCCAAGGATATTCTTTGTTGTGTGAACTAGTTTATCGCACACTACATGTGCTACGATTCTTTTGTTGCTTAATAATATAGCCCTTAGATCTACGCATCGGTTTCCCACATTAGGTTTTCGGGGACATTTGTCCCGAAAATAAGTGTGTCCTTTGTCTGAATGCCTCATTTTAATTTTCGGTACTTGATTTGTATAGCTATGTAGGTTGAGTGTATTTACATTAATATTTTCTTGATGTGTTCGAATAACTTGTTTAATTAATGAAAACAAATGAGTACAATGTAGAAATTTACGAATGTTAATTCTTGTACGAGAAATTATTTACATTAATCCCGGTTAAACTTCTCCTACTTATACAAGTTATCAAGCTGAATAAATTCAAGTTAACATCAAAGAAAAACACATAACAGAGATCTCTACCCGATTCAGATCTAGAATAAACACATGCACACATAGACAAAGTGACACAGTTATTTAAGACAGCTGTCACAAAAGAAAAAAACCAATGTGGGAAAACGATCTCTTAATTTCTTTGGAGGGCTCTCGTAGAATATTTCACAGACCACACAAATGCGGGTTCCGGATACGGAAAACCCTACGAAGAGAAAACTCTAGATGTGACACACAAGGTTGACCTAAGACCAGCAATACGCAGTGATCCACACCCTCAAATGGGATTTACGAACTTAGCCGGATCTAGGCCTAGAAATGCCCCAGTTTGCCCCTGAAGAACCTTTGGTGTCGACCTTTGAAGACACTCAAATTCTCGACGTTGTCACTAGAAGGGATTGTGTTACCCCAGTGGGTGATGCAATCAACACGCCTAAGTGTCTGCGCATAACCCACGAAGGGTTTTCACAAAAGAAATCTCGCTATCCCCCTTCTTTCTTTTCTTGCCTACGCGGAAATACTTGTTATTCTTTCTTGCATTTTGTCGGCCCTACTAACTGTAGTACGTGTCTTCTTGTCTTCCTGCGTTGTCTTTCTAATCTCTTCTCTTGCTTCTTGTGTATTCTGAACCCCGAGTTAGATCATTTCCCTTGAATGCAAATTCCCCTCTCTTGGCCAGAAACACTTGAGAATTCTTAGCAACCCCGCCCTGAAATCTCAACTTAGCTTGATGTTTTGCCTGTGTGTCTTACAAATGACCCCAAGCCTTTCCTTTATACTTTTCTCATTGACAAATCGCTGACAAGGTTAAATCTTTAGTCGGTAGCGCAAGATTAAAAAGCAGTTCGTGTGACCTAAGACAACTTGTCACATGTTTAATTAAATTAACTTTAATTATTTTATTTTCTTAAGTTTTAACAGGAAATACATTAAAATAATTAATTAATTTATCTCTCTAAACAGAGATGAAATTTTAAATCCATTTATGGGTCTTGTAGATCGGAGTGAACTCTAGTCCTTCACCAAAATTTCGGACCTAGAGCACAACTAATGCTACCCAAAATACACAAAAATCTCAACATAATTATTAACAAATCGATTTCTATAGTAGGAATTTTAACCGATTCCGAAGTTTTCACATGGTATCGGAAGTTGTTACGGATGGTAAATTTGAAGCCATCGAAAAGACGAAAAAATTTGTTCCCGGCGTGCGTGCATCCGGTTGACTAGTATGTCGGTTTTTGGGTTATCTTTCAGTTGCTTAAATCTCGGCAAGCTGAGTTGCGATTGCAGCGATTAGCAATGGTGAAGTGTTATGGGTATGATGCGGCAATTGAGGGGTTGCGGTACGGATGTAGAAATGTCGGTCGCGATGACATGTGCGGCGGTACGAGATAGCGATGGCCCAACACGGATGAGGAGCAGCGGTGAGCATTAGCGGCGCGGAGGACCGATGTCGTGAATTAGGGTGATGTGGGGTGAAGAAGTATTGCTAGAGCACATTCTACTCGCTAAGAGGGAGTGTTGATTTTTGGTGGCATCGAATGTGCTAGAGCTCAGAAACTTTGTGGAGGGCTAGGTACCTCGAATCTGAACCCGAAGAGCGTTTGGAGAAATTCCAAACGAAGCTTAAGTTATTCAAATAATTAATCAGCTTTAAATGGACGTAAGTTAAAACTTGGGGTATTTAAATAATTAAAGTGAATTAATTTAACATGTGGGTGAAAACTTCCAAGTATTGAGGATCAAGTCTAATTTGATCTTACGCCATTGATTAAGGATTAGATCACGGTCGTTGATTCATCAACGGGGAAAAAGTATAAAGGAAGGCTTGAGGGTTGGTTGGAGAACACAAAGAGTACGAGATCTGAAGGTTGAATTCTTCGACCGACGATTGCTCGGACGAAGATGAATCTGAGTGATTCAATGTTGTGAAGGGCAGGAAGCAACTGTTAATTTCGGAGGACCAAGAGTGTTGAATTTTTGTAGCATCGGAGAAGTGATCTAAGTCTCAATTTGGTGAGGGCTTCGCCCCACCAATATTCCAAAAAGAACCGGTCTTGAAAATTCGATAATGGAGAATTCTGCAACAACTCACTTTATTAAATTTCTTCTATTGCATTGTCAAATACTATTATTTAACATTTCTCATGTTAAATAACAAAATAAAATATCTTTTCTTAGAGACTTCATGATTAAACAAATCACATATAAAAAATATGAAGTAATCACACATAAACAACGTTATTTTTGGACAATTGTCCCTAGAAAAACCCAATGTGGGAAAACAGTGCAATAGATACGGGGTTTCTTTATAATGCAGAAATTAAAGGCACAAATATTGTGATTGTAAATGTCAATCAATCACTTGAACAACAATTCTGATGAGAAAATTTGAGTGAGACAATTCATATGTATACGAGTTCGACCTTGTTGCACCCACATTGACTAGATGCGTGATTTTTGCGCGGTGACTAAATCTGCTTTAGCTTCTGCTACTTGTTGTGGTTACTTTTATGTTTGCTACTATGAGACTAGAGTGATCCTTTCCATAAATGTCCTCCGGTTCTTGAATGAACCCTCATTTTCAAGAAAACGAAATTCCTACGCTTCTACTGCGATGGCCCAACGTAACTTTTCCACTAGGGTAACTCTGCGTTGATGTACGACTCCTCTCTCCTCTTCTTCATGCACATCACTATGCTTCAGAAATTCCCCTGCGTGGAGATTTCACCTTTCCCTCTCTTGCAAATGAGAACCATCGATTCTTCCTCTCATTAATCGAACTCTTGATTCTTTCTCAGTCTAATATGTTTTCATAAGCCCTCACCCTCCTTATACTTCTTCGTTGAACCTTCAGCAGCTAAAATTAAAACATAATCTGAGCTAAGATTAATTTGGAGGTGATCCATGATTTTTCTGAAGATTCACACTAAGTTAGTACCCTTTAATTAATCGGTTTCCCTAAGTTTACACTCGGGGAAAACATTAAACGATTAATTATTCTGAGTGGAAAACCATCTCTAAGTGGAATATTCCAAAAATCCTTTAAAATTATTATGGAATACATGTGTCTTAGCCCTGCTACAAAATTACAAGGCTAGAGCACATCAATCTTGCCATAATCAACTCTCCCTCTTAGCAAGGAAAGTGCTCTAGCAAAACAACTCAATGTGTTGCGGTTCGACTTCGCCTTGAATCTTTGTTGTGTTGGTGATGCTGCTAACCTTTTGCACGAGAAATGTTGCATGTTTATCTGCTAACGTACGCTCTTGCTGCCAACTTCCCTTTGTCTATGACTCCCTCCTTGATTTGTCTTGAGATTCATTTCTTACTTAAATGGATTTTCGGTCATACCCGGTACATTCTACGGGCGCGAGTGAACTTAATTCTCCCGAGCCTTAGTGAGTATGTCTGTTGTTTGTTCACCGGCAGAATATATATTGGAGTTGTACGCCCCCGCTAAACACGGTCTGCGATAATGATGTCAATATGTTTGAATGAGTCATGGAATATTGGATTTTCGAAGTTTGATACGGCTTTGATTGTCCACGATGAAATGCTAGTTGGCTCCATCACCTTTGAATAGACTCACAAGTTTAGAAGCGAATTATCGCATGTAGTTGCACTAGCTACCATGTACTTTCTGCTTTGGTTGTGGTTAATGCTCTTGACTTGTGTTTCTTGTTGCACCGAGGACACCATTCTTGATCAGGATTCTTGAGAATATCGTCCCACACCATCCTTGCTCCCAAAACGTGCTCCGTTCGAGCACACTTCGAAACTTTGAATAAATGCTCCCTTTTTCTAGGGAGTGTTTCGAGACGAATGCTCCCGAAGCACTCCCTCCATTAGAAACGATTACGGAGCGTTTTTAAATGGAGGAAGCGTTTATCATCCCCCGTGGAAAAAAATTTGGACGGCGAATTTTTTTTTGGGAGGGAGAGACTCGGTAATAAAAGCCCTCCCTTCCTCATTGTTGTTATTGTTGTTTGTTTGAGAGCAAGAGAGAGCTTGACGAGCGAGGAGGGAGAGAGAGAGCAAGGGAGCAAAGCTGCAAGAGAGCAAGGAGCTTGAAGAGAGCAACAAGGAGGATTGAAGGAGTCGGGACTCGGGACAAAGAGAGTGGGACTCTCTAATCTAGGTTTTATTTTCTATATTGCATTTTTAAGTTGTTAAAAAATGAAAACTTGAATTTTTTCTCAATGTTGCATTTTAATGTATTTGAAAAGTGAAAAATTGAATTTGTTTTTTTCTATGTTGCATTTTTTCCTATTCCCATTTGGCATTCTCCATTTTTTTGCGGTAGAAACTTGAAACTTGAAACGGAAACATCATGGCTATATGGCTAGGGATTTTCTTCATGTTGATTCCTTTCTTTGTAATAATGGTGTTGGAGAGTAGAAGAAAAGAGACTGAGTAGAGAAGAGGAGGATGAAGAAGTGGAGGTTATAGTCAATTTATGAAAATCACGAAGAGGAGGAGTATGTTGAGGAGGAAGGGAGAGTGTTGAACATGAGGCAAATTTAACAACAAGACCAAAGTCAAACACCATTGTGGAATTATGTTCGAAGCCAAGAAGGAGGAAAGGTGGTGGAACCACCTAAATTTCTTTGCCCCCATTACGATAAAGGCTATGAGGTTCATACACCGTGCCCAAAAGGCACCTTTGTTAGGAAAATACGGGATGGAGAGAAAATCTAGGAATCAAAATTTGTGTAAGTGTGCCGGCAACGAGAGAGAAAATACAAAAGTGAAGAGAGCCTTTTCTGAGTCTAAAAGATCTGAAGTTCTGTTCGTTCTTATGCACCATCAAGTCCATCACATCATGGACAAAATTCCATCAACTTCCACCATAGCGTTAGGTATGGAAGCACACACAGACCAAACATCTCCTTAAGACATAGAAACTATATCCAATTTCCTTGACGAATGGTCTAGGAATGATGTGGATTCAAAAAAATTTCCGGTTTCTCTGTGCATGGTGCACCATTCGATGTTCTTCGCTCACCTTATTTGCATGGAAATGGTTTTTGCCAAGTAAACGTGCTGAGGATACGGGAGCCACAGGTATGACAAGGCGAGCCCAGTAGGACTTGATCATGAAAAAAGTTAAAATAGTAATTCTTTGAATAGAATGACAAGTTCTTGGAATGAGCATGGGGTGTCCATTGTATCTGATGGAACGTTTAATGTAAAAGGAAAGCCATTGATAAGTGTTCTGGTTGTGTCTATTAGTGGTACAATATATTCCTTTCGACATATGATTATTCGGAACAAATTCAAAATAGGCATTAACATTAACGGAGACATTACTTGAAAAGTTAAAACAATTGAAAGTATTGGGCCATACAATGTCATCTGACAATCACTAATAATGTTGCTAATTGTAAGCGTTGAGAGCAATTATTGAGGATAAATACCCCAACATATTTTGAACAAATTATTTTGGTTACACAATGAACCTTTTGATGCATGATATAATTAAAAACAAACAACCTCAATACAAATGGCTTGGTGGTTTGTAATGCAAAGAGGTAAAAAAATGATAAATTTTATTACAAATCATAGCAATACTCATGGGTATTAAGTACTCACTCAAAATTGGAGTTGTTGAAGAGAGCAAAAGACTAGATTTGCTAGCTATTACCCACTCACCTTGACCTTTTGAAGGTAAGAGAGTCATTGGCAGCCATGGTATCAAGTCCACCTTTGGCATGTATTAAAGGACGGGGCAGCAACAATGGATTGACGAACGAGTTTGAACAAGTGGAGGAGACACGCCCCTTGATCCTTTGTTTTGGCACGTGTGAGGGAAATTTGAATTTCACCAAGCCCATTTATCACATGATTTTCTTTTCAGGATACGGATAAACCCGGTGATTGAGAGGTGTAGCAGGCGGATGGATAGCATGTTAGGGCAAATAAAGATGTTGTTAAGGAAAATAGATCCCAACTTGTATGCAATGATTCCTGTTGTGTGTGTGCACGGTTGAATAAATTTAATGTTCCACTACATGCCTTGGCATAAATCCTTAATACTTAAATACTACTCGGTACGGGGTTAGGATCAAACCTCACACGGATACAGGGGTACGAAAGGATACCGCAAGCATTAGACAAGGCTGGTCCCCGACGAGGGAGGAGTGTGCTAGATTGCTGTGAATTAGCGGATGCTTGATTGCACGTAACTTTGTTTCTTTCCATGCAATAGAAGACAGAGATAGATTTGACGCTCTCACATGGTAGAGAGCATATGGCGGCATGGGACTTGCCAAAGTTGGCAAAAAGTTTCTCACAAGTTGTAAATACTTCTTCTACGAAGGTGTTGGAGCACCTACGGCTTCATATATAGTAACGGAAAGAGAAACACGTCGAATGAAAAGCGGAAGCAGAAAGCTTGGTTTATGTGCATTACAACTTGAAGTTGTTGAGTCATTACTATGATCGGGCATATGAGGATCAATCATACTAAGTTTGGGACAACAATTTAGAGGATGATAATTTGGAGGATATTATTTATATGGAAGAATGGAAACCGAAACTTTGAGGATGATGATGAGCAACATCAGCCATGCCATGCCCTCGGGGGCAGTCCCACACCATCCGGTAGCGGTCACGGGTGCTAGTGCCGGTGTTCAATTTCGGCGATTGTTCCTTTGCGATTCGGTCTCCACCTACATCCTCACATTGCCCTTCGCCTTCTAGTTATGGTGTTGGTACTCCTAAGAGTACTAGAAGACCACCATTGCCTAGTGGTTCTCACAAATTAGACATTTCTCGTAAGAGCTTGGCAAGGGCCAGCCAATAGTTAAAATAGATTTGTTGTTTACTAGTCTTTTCTATGTTTTCTAGTAGTTTTTAACTTTTATAGGCTGAGCAGGTTGAAACTTGACTCTTTCATATCTATTATGATAATTTTTGTAAACAATGTATTAATTTAAGTTTGAAGTTTGAATTTGAAAGGTGAAACTTTGAAGTTGGCATTTATAAGTTTATAAGTCATTATAAGATTATGAATATGATGCTTCATGAAAAGTTCATTTCATTTCATTTTACTAACATTTCATTTCATGTTAAATATTCTTTGTTGTAATAGTCCATGAGTTACACTTAAACATGTACAACCATGGTGATCAATGAATCAATGATGATAAATGTTATATATCAATGATGATAAATGTTATATATTTATTTTGAAATCAATGAATCGATGATGACAAATGATATATCAATGATGATAAATATTTATATATTGAAACTTGAAATCGATGAATCAATGATGATAAATGTTATATCTCAATGATGATAAATGTTATATATTGAATTTTTTAAAGCTTGAAACTTTAAGATTTATAATTCATGAGACTCAAGTCAATATTTTGTATCTTTCCAACTTGTGGGCGTGGTTGATGAAGATTATAACTTCTAGATGATTGATGTTATATGGTTGATCTATGTTTTTATGTTTTTATATCGTTGTCATTCTACATACTTGTTGACATATATGCATCAAAATACTAAAAAATATAAAAAATATATATATTTAAAAAAAGCCTCACAAAACGCTCGGACCGGGAGCTGCAATGGCACTCATGCTCACTCCCAGTGACATGTTCACAGTCAACGTTGAAGCAATACCCGAGAGGTACTGCATCATGAACTACACCGCCCAATACGCATGCAGCAGATCCACTAAATCGACATCCTCCTCTCTTGCCATATTTGATATAAAATCTAATTGTTCCTCATACATACCTCGAGAATGTGCCTTCTTTGCGGCCCGATTGCACTCTTTTGGGTTCTACCATGAAGTAATAAGAGTGTTGACGACCAAACAAAATGTCTAGTCTGATGGTAACTAGATACATAGCATCAATGACCCGATGGTATCTGTTTAGGGTAGAGATACCTTTGTATCTTAGATGCATCATCTTTCCAATTGGTGATCATGGGTGTGGCCATGGGCCTGCAATCTGCCATTACCGAACCTCTTCAAAATTTCCAAGGCATTCCTCTCCTATCCCATGAGAAGATATCTCCATTTTTCTGACAAACTTCCTATCCTAGAAAGTAGTGCATGAACCCCAAATCCTTCATGTACAATTCCAAACTTCTAGATTCGGGTTGCAATCCTTGACGAGCCTAGATGATCCTTTGTGAGAAACAAATCATCTACATATAATAGTACCAATGGCTCGCTCCTCTACCAGCAAGTAGTAAATATTGGGATCCACATCCTCTTCGACAAATCCCATCTTTGCAAATAGATATCTATCCAACCATACCATGCTCTCGGAGCACTGTCGCCGATAAAGGCTTTCTTTAATACGCATACATGAAGCAGAGACCTCCTTTCATGATCTCAAAACCCCAACGATTGTTCGATATATGCCTCTTCCTCAATTTCTCCATTCGAAACGTTGTCTTGACATCCATTTGATGAATCTCCCATCCCATTTGTGCAACTAAAGATACGACGGAGTCGAATGGGTATATCGCTTGAGCGGGTGCGAAGGTCTCCTCATGATCAGCCTTCCTTAAGACGCCCTTTTGCCACCGAACCTTGCCCCGCCTGTTTCTTTCTCTACACTTCCATGCGGCGTACTTGATCTTGTAGATCCAACGTGATCCAACAGCTGATGTTGCTGCGAGGAGTCACAGGTACAACTTCCCGGACATCATTTGTTATGATGAAGCATACTCTTCTGTCATGGCATCTACCACACTTGGTGCTTAACAACTACACGGAAAGGCTGGAGGGTTCCTCTCGCAGGCCACGAGGCATGGTACCTGTTAGGAGGTCTGCATTGTCTCTTGGTACAGGAGTCCCAAATAAAGTTTTTTGTGTCCCTTAGTGTTCTTTGATCTTCCTAAATCCGACCCTTGCCCCTGAAGTTGCTCTCTCAAATCTTCCTCCACGATCTGTAGCTCCTCATTGTTGAGTATCTTTACGATCTTCTCTTATTGAAAAATGGTAGTACTGTCCTTGGTACCAAAGTGTCTCTCTCTCTTATTCTTCTTGGTACCCCTCTTGTTCCAGGACCAAGGCTATAAATTTGTCTCATTGGCATATCACGCGATTTAGAAACACTCTATCCTCCATGAACTTAACATACATCTTATCACAAACTTTCTACCGTCGAAGCCTAGATCTGTGCCCATTGGAGGGGTGTCTTTGTACCTACAAAGATACCCCCTTTCTGGACAGTCAACTTGCTTCTCTTCTCATGGTACATGACGATGCTTCATGCTACCAAATATACGAAGAAGCCCTACCTCTAGGTTTTGCTACATGAAAACTTTCCTCAAGAGTCTTCTTACTCGAGGCTCTGCAGGGTGTCTTGTGTGAATGTCTTCTTGGTATTTCAAGGCTTCGTACCCATAAATATCAAGGTAAATCAAGGTCAACTAGCATGGCCTTGGATGCTCCTACGATTGTTTTGTTCTTCGTTCTACCACACCATTCGCATATGGATTGTATGGCGCGGTCCACTCTCTCTGACACACTCACTTTGCGCGAGAAATGCGCAGAGTCTCCCTCTATGTATTCCCCACCATTATATGAATGGTATCTTGATCTTCTTCCACATCATGTTTCAACAAGAGTCTTGAATGCTTTTGAACTTTTCAAAGGCACCATCTTTGTCTTCGGAAGTAGATCGGTGCTTCTTGGAGTGATCATCATTAGATGAGCAAAATATTTGCCACACAGCCAGAGAGTTGAAGTGGACAGTGGTCCACAGAGATATACGAGTGTATCTAATCCCAAAATACTTCTTTACTTTGTTTTCACTTACGGGAAAAGCTTCCTTAGAGTACTTCCCAAATGCATATAAACATACATCATCATGCTCCATGCTAAGAGCAGTTTTTCCCATCAGCTGTTTCTTTGAGCATCTTCAATACTATACTTAGTGATGCGGTGCCCCATTCTTCTATGCCCAGTTCATTCAACCCTTTCTTGTCTTCGTGAATACTACTACTTAATAGTGCCATCGAGTTTCGGTCCCACAACTTTTATGATGCTGTTGCTTCGATTCGATCCGCCTTGTTTGATTCCGGTTGTGATGTCGACATATATGCTGACTTCGATGAAGTTCTATGTCATACCCTTTGTCCTGTGTTGGGGATGCGAGATTAGGTTCATCCCAAGCCACGGCACATGTATTGCATACGCTGATCCTAAAAGCTGGTTTTGACTTAGTATGAAACACTACGGATCTCTCGAGAACTGAAGTGCACTTCGTGCTATTGCACCCATAGTGATATGAGTTCATCTACTCTTCCCTATAGCTCGAAGTATTCTTGTACTCCGGTCATATGAGCTAAAACCCGCTGTCAATATAACGATTCTTGTGAATCTTGAACTTGCTAGGCATGTATCATCCTCTTTTAACCTAGAGGATAAAACATCTAAGTTTGTCATACTTATCTATGCTTCTCTACTAACGACTGCCGTCCCTACGAAGCTTTTGGTTTACGAGTCCTTTTCGACCTTGCTTCCTTTGGATACGGCGGCTACGATACCATGTGAAAATTTCTAGTAAAATTCTCTTTGCGGTACTTATTAAATTATTCTAAACACATTAAAACACAATTATTTAACATTTCTCTGTATAAATAACAACATAAAATATTTTTGAGACTTCATGATTAACAAATCACATATAAAAATAGCCCAAGTAATCACATAGACAACATTATTTTTTTAAAATTGTCTAAATGACAATGTGGGAAAAGCCAAATTAGGCGGTCTGAGGGTTTCTTTATTATGTAGAAATTAAGAGTACAAATGTATGGTGTAAATGTCAATCAATCACCTGAAGAATTCGTGAGAAAAGGGCGAGTGAGACAATTCTCACGCCTACATCGGAAGTTACCAGGCCCCGGCCTGCACCCACACGGCGGCTTTGCATGATTTACTGTGCGGTAGGCTTGTGTCACTCACATTGTCACTATGTCCATGTTGCTTGTGCGTGGTATGCCTTCTTTCTATTGTATGTGACTAGAGCGCTCCTTTCCACAAATGTCCTCCCGACACTAGATGAACCCTCGGTATGCCCTCCAACGAAAAATGAAACTCCCTCTTGCTTCTCTCCCAGTGGCCCAGCATGCTTCTTGCTACTGGGGTAACTCTACGTTGATGCCTGGGGTTTCCTCTCTCACTCTTCTTCATGCACTCATGTGAGAAATTCTCTCTCTGGAGATTCCACCTTCCCCTCTTTGAAAATGAAAACCACTTCGATTCTTCCTCTCCCAACGAAGAAATCGAACTTTTGGTCTTTCTGTTTGGTATGTTTTCCATAGGCCTCACCTCCTTATATTCTTACGAACCTTCCATGGCCAAGATTAAAACATAATCGAGAGCCCAAGATTAATTTGGAGGTGATCCATGTCTTTTTCCGAAGATTCACACTAAGTTTAATTAATACCTTTAATAATTAATCGGTTTCCCTAAGTTTACACTTAGGAAAACATTAAAAAACAATTAATTATTTTAATTAAACCATATCTAGAAGGAAATCTTCCAAATCCTTTACGGGTAATATGGAATACTGTGTCCATAGCCCATATACAAAGAATTACAAGGCTAGAGCACATATGATGCTACCATAAATCAAAACCGAAACAATTTGTGAAAATTTCGCTCGGTTCATGTTTTATTAAAATAATTAGTGTTTTAATGAAACCTAAGTCTAAGCAGGAATTAGAAGAAGTAATTAACGGGTATTAATAAAAACGGAGTGTCAATCTTCTAGAGAGCTGAAGATCAAATTCAGTTTTAATCTTAGCATTAATTAAACTTCTATTAATGGGTCATTGATTCTTCAATGAGAAGATTATAAAGAAAGCTTGAGGGTCATTTGAAGTGAGTCGGGCGGCGTTCGGTAGCAGGGAAGTCGATTATGAAGAAATAGAATTTGATTTCGGAGGGAGATTTTGCAGGCGAAAGAAGTGAGAGAGGAGCATCAACGGTGTCGAAGCCTGAGGAAGGAGAATGGGGAAAGCGAGAGAGGCAGCACTCGCAGTCAACACGAGGCTCACGCGTGTGTGGAGCTTACGGCGGCTGCGTGAGGACTACGTAGGAGAGCACGCAAAGTGACGAGAGAGGATGCGGGAACCCCTCGAGTGTCGAAATTCTTCGGACAAATGGAAGAAGAATTATCTTAGGTGTATCCTGAGAAAATTTCTCAGTTGTTTTGCCGGACTTTCCTTGTAAAGATTTCAGCACAGCCCAGATATTAACATATAAACCCTCATTTTACTTGCACAGTTTTCCCACATTAGGTTTTTAGAGGACAATTGTCCAAAAATAATTGTCTATGTGATTGATTCTTATGCTTGTATTCTTGCTGTTATGTTCTGCATTTGCTTGGAGGTGATTACTGCGGTAGTGTTTTATTTCTTATTCTTGGAAGAATTTTGTAAATAACTTATTGGAAGAATAAGTAGGAGAAATAAATCTATCAACTGCGGTAGTATTTCAAGATTGAAATTTTCACATGGTATTAGAGCTTGGAGATGAGCAACGAAGTGGAGAACCTCCAAGACAAGACCTAGCGTTGTTGCTGCAGCAGCAGAGGAGTTCATGCAGCTCTCCAGGAGAGAGAAGCATGAAAGAACGGATGGATAACGACATCTTTGTACTAGCATCCGGAGGCGGAAGAAATTTGTAACATGGGTGCTGCTACTCAAGAATTGGGTATATTAATAGTGGAGCTTCTACCCACATAGACGGGAATACGAAATGTTTCAGCTATGAGAAGAAGCAGGATGAAATTTAAATCACCATGGGAAATAAGACAAAATGCCTTTGTGGGAGGGGAACCATAGTATTTCAAACCAAAGAAAATTTTGGTAATAAGCTTCGAGCCACTAATGTCTTGTACCCTGGATTTGGGGATAAACTTAATCTTCGCGTCTCGGCTACGAAACAAAGGCTATGATGTTTACTTCATTGGAAAAAGAGTATACGTCAAACACTCGAGTTGGAAGAAGAAGGTACAAATCGAAGTCATGAGAAATAAACTCTATAAGTTGCAACTCGAATCCCCGATGGCGGCGATAGCGTGATGACAAAAGGATT
The DNA here is from genome assembly GCA_034641835.2 of Pinus albicaulis. Lineage (NCBI taxonomy): Eukaryota > Viridiplantae > Streptophyta > Pinopsida > Pinales > Pinaceae > Pinus > Pinus albicaulis. The sequence goes on along the minus strand of CM076580.1, from coordinate 1,710,019,381 downwards.
TGAATGAAATACTCGAGAGAGGAATGGGGCACTTACACCATGCGGCTTTGAGAATTCTCAAGAAGAGCGTCGAGATGAGTTCCGAACTAAGCACCAAAAGCGAGATGATATGCTACCACGAGAGGGTGCGTGTTGGGAAATATGCCAGGCTGACATACCCCCAAAAACATGATATGGCTAAGAGTGTGTTGGGATTAATACACTCAAACATACGCGGACCAATGTCCACTAGAGCTCTTAGTGTTGTCGAATATTTCGTCACCTTTATTGATGACTCCGGAATACTTGGATCTACTTTCTAAGGACCAGGGCGAAGTCCTTGAACGATTCGAAAAGGAGTTTAAGGCTGCGGTTGAGAATACGACGGAAAGTCGATAAAGACATTGCGATCATAAAATGGTGGAGAATACATAGATAAATAATTCATAATCATGCAAGGGAAAGCATCGGGAGAGAGTGGATTGCTCCATATAGTACGGGACAAATGGAATCGCGGAAAGGAAGAATAGAACTATTGTCGAAATTTAACGAGGGCTATGTTGTATGATCGAGATGTGCCTAATTCTTGTAGGTGACTTGTAAAAAAGCCTGCTACATGCGTTGGGTAAGGTGCTCAAAAATGTGTCTTTCTTTTAGCGAAAGCTAGAGGTAAGCCACTTCGGGATCTTTGGTAGTGTGGCATACAACCATGTACCCAAAGAAAGAAGTTGCATAGGGGGCTGATGAAAGAAAGAGGGTATCTGGTGGGATACGGTGAAAATGCTAAGGCTTGCAAATCTACATTCACGAGAGCGGGGAAGGTTGTAGTGCGTCGGGATGTAAGTTCATGGAGAAAGAGCTTTCGAAGAAAATCTCGAGAGATGCCTTCGGCAACACAATTACAAAGATGGCCCACTAGTCAACCTACGACCGGTTGAGAGTTGGCCGAAGTGCTTCTCAGGCGAGAAAGATCCCAAGATTCATCTCTGAAAGATTTGCGGGGAGGGGAGTAGGTAGAGCCACCTTACCGATGTGGTAGGGCGAGAGTAGGGAATTACGACAAATTGCGAAGAATGCGGGGGAGTTTATTGACCCACAGAAATGAGAAAGAGGGCTTGTGTGGGATGATGCCAAGCCTTGGTAGCCGGAGTTTGGGGAACCCTCTGGATTTCCGGAGGCAACTCGGCATAATGATATGGAGGTCGATGCAATGTGGAAGAGTACAATTTCATCATGAAAAATGATGTCTCGGAAATTGGTTCCCGAGCCTCGGAAATAGATAAGTTGTGGGTTCGAGATAGATCTACAAAGATCAAATATGATGCGGATAGTGACGTGAAAAATTCAAAGCCGGAGTTTGTGGCAAAGGGGTATGCTCGAAGGAAGGATGGGCCAGAAGAGACCTTAGCGGTTCTCGAATATACTTCTATTAGATCCATGATACCCATTGTTGCGTAGATGAGATGGGAGATTCACCAGGATGGACGTCGGGGCCCATGTTCTTGAATAGGGGTGATAGAATAAGAAGTATATATCGAACAACCGAAGGGCTTTGAGATGCATGGTGGTGTATGTGTGTGAGCGCCGAAGCCTTGTGGACTTAAGCAAACCCCTAGAGGCTGGCTGGGTCGAATTGATAGCTACTTGCGAAGAAGGTGGCGTCGAGAGTGACGCGGTCCCAATCTCTACTATTTGAGGAAGTGGGGGATAAGCCTTTGATATTGGTGTTGTACGTAGATGATGTTATTCTGACGGGATCATCCCTGAGCTCATCGAGGCTAACGAGGAAATTTAGCGCAAAATTCGACATGAAGGATGCGGGGGTGATGAAAGTGTACACGAGGTTGGAAGTTTGGCGAAGGGTGAGACTACGCGGTGAGGGGCCACTGCTACGAAGAGAAATCTTGAAGGGTTCAAGATGGAAGTTGTGAACCCATGGCTACACCAATGATCACCAACTGAGAAAATTGATATACAGAAGGTGATGAGGTTGATCCTACCTTGTATAAGCGGCTCTTTGGGTCCACGATGTGTCTGGTCAACTTAGGCCGGACATCATTGTCTTTTGTTAATAGCCTTAGTTAGTTCATGGTGGAACCAAGGATGACACATTAGGCGACAGCAAGCATGTTCTCGGATATTTGCAAGTTCTTGGCTTTGAGCTCGGGCCGAGGGCGGGAATATGTAATTGCTGCAGGCTGCTTTGTGTGAGGCCATATGGCTTGAGAAGCTGCTTGCAACTCTACTCAAGAAAAAGATGGAAGCGACCAACATTCTGACGATGTGTCGAGGTTGCATCAAGCTCTGCGAAAATCCTGTGTTTCAAGATGGTCGAAGCACATTGACATCGGGTGTCATTTTATCGGAGCGTAACCAACGGGGAGTTGTACAATTATAGTACTCAGAAACGGGGAGAAACGAGGTAAGCGGTTATCACTGCTAAGGCTACTGCACGAAAGACAAAGTTTGTCTACTTCGGACGAGAAGATGCGGACGAAGTCGAAGAATCCATTTCAATAGGAGAGATGGACGTGCGAGAATTGAGAAAAGGCTGCAGTACAAAACAGGCGGTGGTAGTGGCAGTGTCATGGGTAGTAGTACGGAAGGCGGCGGTCGCGCGGACGAGGGGCAGCTGCGGCCAAACGCCCGGCCGGCACGAGAGGATGCTTCGGGGTGAGACGATTTGTAGCGGGCATGTTGCTGGGGCTTGCTCCCTTGCTAAGAGGGAGTGTTGATTTTTGGCAACATCGAAAGTGATGCAAAGTCTCACCAAATTTGGTGAGGAGGCTTAGACGCTAGTATTCAAGAACCACACAGCGTTTGTGCAAATTTCACTCGATTCATGTTTTATTAAAATAATTAATTATTTTAATGGATACCCTAATTCTAACTTAGGGAAATTATTTAATTAACGGGTATTAATAAAGCAGTGTAGATCTTAAGGAACAAAAGATCAAAGTCATGTTTTAATCTTATCCATTAATTAAACTTTACTTTGGGTCGTTGATTCTTGATGAGAAGATTTTAAAAGAAAACTTGAGGGTCATTTCGAAAGGAAGTTGGGCAAGTGTTAAGTAACGGGGAAGTCGAATTACGAAGGAATAAATTCATTTCGAGAGGGAGATTTTGCGAGACGAAGGAAGCGAGAGGGCACATCAACAATGTCAAGGCACGAGGGGAAAGAGGAAGCGAGGAAGCAAAGAGGTGGCTCGGGAGAAAGCAAGGCCTCCCTGAAAAAGCTTTGCACGAGAGGGCTACGCGGGGGAGGCACGCGGTGACGCGGGGAGGGTCGGAACCCCTCGAGGTGTGAGGAGTAGCCGGAGAGGCTCGAAGAAGAATTATCTCCCGAGTGTATCTCGAGAAAATTTCTCGATTGTTTCTGCCCGAGACTTTCCTTGTAAATATTTCACTAATGATGATTAATATATAAACCCTCATCTGCTACCTTTGGTTTTCCCACATTGTGTTTGTCAGGGATAATTGTCCAAAAATGCTTCCCTGTCTATGTGATTGATTCTTATGCTTGTATTCTTTATTGTTATGTTCTCTGCATTTACTTGGGTGATTCTTTGCGGTAGTATTTCGGGATTGAAATTTTCACAAAGAGGACATAGCATAGAGCGATGAGATGCGGGAGAACCGGCTCATCACGAGAGAGGTGACGGGACCCCAAAGAGGGTGATGCATTCCCACGCGAGGGCGCAATGGCTCCGAGGACGAGACCACAAATTGTTGGAGATCGGGGTTCCTGGTGGCGAGTGAAACTCGATTTTATGAGGAAGATCGATACGGAGAGAAGGGGGTGACGGGTCTTTTGAGCTGAACCAACTTTAAGATACACATCTGCCCGCGGAAAGTATGTGACATTTGAGTTTCACCGAGATTATGATCGGGATCGGCAAAGACTTGTAGAGTGAGGTAAAACTCACGATTTTTTTACATTTTCAATGATATTCTCTATTGGTTGGGCTTGATTTACAGCACGCTAGATGTACTCAGTTATTTTTTGATGCGGGGCATTAGACACTAACTTGACAATGTAGGAGTTTTGTCCACATGTTGTGGCTAGGAGGTTTAAGCTTAATTGAATGATTTCTGACTGGGTGTGATACCTTGTTGATTGTATTATTAGATTAGTTAGGTTCTAGAAGTCGAATGGTTAGACCATGTCATATTTTAGTTTGAATAATTGTAATAAGGCTCTTGAGTTACCATAACGGTCCTCACATAGGAGGCAAGGCATATGTTGATGTATATAAATATAATCCCGGATGCGGAGAGAGAGAGAGAGAAAAAAAAAAAGGGAGGAAGAGCGAGAGATTTCTGTTAAAACTGTGTGTTAACATTTGTTTCAGTTAAATGATTTTAATGTTCATTGGCCATGGTGTCTTGAATTCTTATTAATGGAGAAATTGTTGATTGAAACGATTGCCTGTGGTTAGAGCGTGAAATGGGTAGAGAATGGTGATTATATTCACTTGCTACATCTATTGTTCCCGTGAATTTGTTGGATAAACCTATGAGTTAAATTCCACAGTAGTCCTCTGTTTGTATCTTTATTGTAAATTGTTGTATAATCGTAACGGAATTCAATTTAAACGAAAGCGAACCATAGGCAGGAGTTAAGGCATAAGAAGGGCACCCAACCCCAGGCTAAGCCTTTGGTTGATCACTTGTGTATTCCACGAGTGGATTCCCAAAGGCGGATTGCCCATGTCGCACCACTTTCGCGAGAGAAGGGCGGTATTTTCTGAATTGAAGTGATTCCTGAACGCAAACTGGCAGCAGGACGGTACAAAGCCACCTTCCCGTATTCTCATCGCACGTTAACGGTCGTACCGGGGAGGGGTAGCGATATCGTCGAGTGCCATCAATAAGCGGCAAGGTCATCGGACGGTGGTGCGTGCGACGAGAGATGCGCGAGATTTAACCAGGTATAGCAGGTACGTTGATTAGGCGATTAACCCAGTAGATGCGGGGCCCCGAGCCACAGCATAGAGACAATTCTCAAGGTCGGAATTTATATATGTGGAAAAGTCATGAATATATGTTTATTTATCGAAATTTCTCTGAAATTGACAAATAAATATGTAAGAAAAAGGAAAGACCACGTGGGGAAATAAACGAGAGGTTACGAAAGAGAAAATTTGACGAGCCACGACGACGAGGATTTGACCATCTCCATAGAAGTCGACTTTTAGCGTTGTTGCGTCATTTGTGGTATCGAATACATTGTGCGAAGTTGTTTTTGCGACATAGCGATCCGAGTTGGTAGAGAATACTGGCGAAGGAGGCCGTTGCCAACGGCCCGAGGTGTTGGGGATGTTGCGAGAGGGTGAAACGAGAATGGATGCCATGGAGCAAGATCGCCCGAGAGATCGGAAGACATCGGTGAACTGTGACGAAGAAAATTTGAAAGAAAATGTTGAGATTCCTCGACATGAGGCTCCTGGAAGCTGATGCAGGGTCTACGGTTAAACCCCGAATTGAAGTGTCGAGTTATGCGGGGAAATTTGAATCCCGAGAATAGCGAGGTGAATTTGGATAAATGAGATGAACAAGTGCTTCGATTATGAAGAAATAAGTGAAGATAAAGAAGGTCAAGTTTGCGATAACAAAGTGAAAGGACATGCTTCACTTTGGTGGGATGGAGTGCGGGCGAAGGGAGGAAGTTGGCAAGCAACCCTCAAGTCTTTGGACCATAATGATGACCAAATTAAAGGTAAATTCTTGCCCTAGTGATTACCGGTGACATTGTATAAGAAAATACGGAGACACGAGGCAGAGGTTGCGCGGTAAAGGAATATTCTGCAGAGAGATTCTATGAGTGACATAAGAGGTGAGCAATTCCAAGACACACTAGAGAAGAATACCGGATATGTGAATGGTCTCAAGGCCCGGAGATCAAGATGAGGATTGTCTCTTGTCTCCTAAGGCAGGTGGAAGAGGCCTACCATGTAACCTTGAAAGCGGAGGAGAAGCTCACGAGGAAACGATTACGCAAGAAGAGGTACTTTAGTGGAAAGGGAAGTCAAGGTGGTAGAGAAGCACTGCTACACCAGGGATGGAGCTAACGATAGCTCACCTGGGAATGCATCTACGGAGGATGATGCAAGGCGAAGGGTTCTTACGAGAGGAAAAGGAAGAGGAGGTAGAGGTGAAGAATTGAGGTGTTATAGATGTCGTAGTGGGACTACAAGCACTATGAATGGGAGAATGTGGGTCTTGGTCCAAGGAATCTTTGTTGTTACTTTGAGAAGTGGAGAAGAGGTAGAAATTGAAGAAGAAATTCTTCCGGAGAGGGAGAGTCCTTGGTGGTAAATAAAGTCCTGGTGGAAAGCAATAAAAGTCATGGGCTTTGCACAAAAGGAAGACTTTGTTTAGGAGCATATACGAAGTCCAAGGGAAGTGCGCATTAGTCATTGATAGTGGCGGCACGGACAATCTGGTTTCACGGGTAATAGAAAAGTTGAAGTTGAAGACAAGGGAGCATCCAACTCTACGGGGTGTCTGGTACATAAGGGACATTGGGCGGACGTGAAAGAACGAGTGTGAGATAGAGCTGCAAATGGGCAAATATAAAGATAAGGTCTTGTGTGATGTAATGCCATGGATGTGTGTCATATCTTAAGGTGGAGGCCTTGGCAATTTGACGGAAGCGAGCGGTGCATGATGTGAGAAGAGCACTTACAAGTTCTTCGAGGATGGGGTACATCATACATTGATACCCATGGAAGAAGAGCCATCCAGTGATTGATCCAAAGACCTTGTTCTTGAGTGGGAAGGAATATCTACTGACGAGATAGAAAGAAGAAGAGGTAACTTTTGCTTTAGTTTGCAAGCCTAAAGTAGTTCTTACTTCTACAAAGATTTTGATTTACCGATGGGGAATACGAAGATGTTAGATGACTACGCTGACATTGTTGTGGATGATTTACACGATGGTACACACTGTGAGAAAGATCAGCCATTAAAGATGAATTTTATCCTTGGTTCAAATCTGTAAACAAGGCAGCCCTCTGAGAATGTGACTCCCAAAGGAAAATAGGAAATCGGGGAGACAAGTACGGAATTGGTGGACAAAGGCCAGTTAGAGAAAGGCCCCGAGTCCATGTAAATTACCCGGTAGCCAGGCCCAAAGAAAGATGGAGAGGTTTGGAGGATGTGCGATTCCAGGCAATCAATAAGATCACAATCGAGTACGATTTCCTTTGCACAGAGTTGAGGACTTAATGGTGTTTGAGTGGTGCTAAATATTTCTCAAAGATAGATTTGAAGAGTGGATACAAGTAGATTAGAATAAGAGAGGGGATGAGTGGAAAACTACTTTTCTAAAACAAATGAAAGACTATGAATGGATGGTAATGCCTTTTGGGTTGTCGATACTAGCACTTTTATGTGAACATAGATGAAGTATTGAAAGAATTCATTGAGTAAATTTGTGATAGTGTGCACGGATGATATATTAGTTTTATTGAGAACTAAGGAAGAACATTTAAGACGTCTAAATCATGTCTTGAAGAAGCGCAAAGCGCGATAAGTGGAAAAGAAATGCTCATTCATGAAGGAAGAGTTGGTGTATTTGGGGGTTTGTTGTTTAACGAGAAGGATTGAAGATGGACCAAGAGAAAAAAAGTTAAGGCAATTATGGAGTGGCCTTCACTGGGAATGTTTGAGGTAAGAAGTTTCCATGGACTTGCTAGTTTTACGAAGGATTTATAAGAAACTTGATGAATCAATGCCCCCATAATTGAGACAATAAAGAAGAGCAAACAACCATTAGAGTGGTACATGCAGACGAGAAAGAAACTTTAAAGTTTTTGAAGAAAAAGATAACGGAAGAAGCCTCTTTTGATTACGCTTTGATTTTACTAAACCATTTCAAATGGAAATGTGATGCCGATTGGGGAGGCCATTGGAGTTGTGTTGAGTCGAGATGATAGGCCTATGGCATATTTCAGTGAAAAGTTGAATGACACAGAAGAAAGTATTCCTCTTTGAGAAGGAATTCTATGCAATTGTTAGAATAACTGAAGAAGTGGAGACATTATTTGATGTCCGGGGGAATTTGTGTTATGTTACGCTGATCATGCTTTGTGCGATGTATGTTATGCAATGATCCAAGTTGAAACATAAGCATGCTAAATAGGTTGAGTATCTCCAAGTTTTAATTTTGTTTTGGAAACATATAAGTGGCGAACGATAAAGTGGTGATGCTTTGAGTAGGAGGCACATGCTTATTTAGAAACTAATTTTTGAAGTTGGGGACTGATTTTCTCAAAGACTTGTATAAAACGAGATCAGTTTTAAGAAGCATTTGAGGCATGTAGTAACTACTGTTTTTGAGATAGAAGCCGATGGTACATGGTTATTTCTGTGGGACTTGTTATTCGAAGAAAAACTGACGTAGCCCTTAAAATGTTCCATGAGAGAAAATTTGATCGAAAAGAGAAGCATAGTGATGGACTTGCTTTGGACACTTTGGTGCGATAAGACTTATGGTGGTGAGTCACTTTTATTTAAATACAAGATACATATACTATTCTCTATGTGGGAAGCTGAGAAGTGGGTGAGTTTGTGAAGAATTGCAAGATTTGTCAATATGCCAAGGAAGGAGCCGAATCTCCACGGGGGATTATTACCTCCCTTGCCTATTCCCGGAGCAGGCCTTGGGACATGGTGAGCATGGATTTTGTTCTAGGATTGCCCAAGACTCGGAAAGGAATGATGGTCGGTCTTTGTTGTGGTGGATAGATTCTCCAAAATGACACATTTTATTCCATGTTATAAAACTAGTGATGCCACCTTGTTGCCTAACTTGTTCTTCAAGAAGTTGTTAGATTGCATGGGTTGCCTTGAGGTATTGTTTGACAGACACCCGGTTGCTTGAACTTTTGGAGGATATTTGTGGGAAGAAACTTGGTACCAAACTAAGTTTCAGCCTCGGTATCATCCTCGAGCCGGTAAGCTAAGGAGTGGTGAATAGGATGCAGGGGAGTTGTTAAGAAGTCTTGCGGGAGAGCATCCCAAGCAATGGGATCATGTTCTGCTGGCGAGAATATGCATATAATGACTCACTGACAGGAGCACGGACGGAATCCATTTCCTTATTGTTTATGGAATGCACCCGAGAGAATATCGAGTTGAAAATACGGGAAAAGCGAGAGGGCGAGGTGCAAATGGTGTTGAAATTTGCTTCGGAGATCCGAACCATACATGAACAAGTGAAACAACAACTACGGCGACGACATCAAGCAAGACGAGAGAAGACTTGAGCGAGCGAGAAAATAAGTTCATTTTGAAGTAGGAGATCGGGTTTTGGCATATGAGAAATAGAGAGATTCCCAAAAGAAACGGTCTGTGAAATTGAAGTTCAAAAAGATTGGGCCATAGAATACTTAGGAAGTTTTAAGGTGTCTTGTGAGATTGAATTGCCTCCACAAATGTGGAATATCTCCATTTTTAATGTTGTGATTTGTACAAGTATGAAGATGATGGTGTAGAAGAAAAAGAGCAGCAGACGAACGATTGATGGAAAAATGACTACCTCGGCCACATTCGCTTGCAACCGGAAAGATATTGGACAAAAAAGAGTGTTCGAGGACAAGAGGACAAGAGTACTTTGATGTGATCGAAATGGAAGGATAAGCAGGAAGAAGATGCCACTTGGATGGTAGAAAATATTGCGAAAGATAGCGAGATCGGTGGAAAGCTCATGGACGGGGAGCCCATGAAGAAGATTGCCTGGGGTACGATGCGGGGGCATTAGACGCTGTGACAATGCTGATTTTGTCCACATGTTGTGGCCTAGGAGGTTTGAAAACATTTGAATGGTTACTTTTGACTAGGTGTCAATACCTTAGGCGATTGTATTATTAGATTAGTTAGAGTTGTAGAAGTCGAATGGTTAGCCCATGTTGTCATATTTTAGTTTTTTTTTTTTTTTTTCGAATAATTGTAATCGAGTTCTTGAGTTACCATAACGGTCATACGGAAGGCAAGAAAGGGCATATGTTGATGTATATAAATGTAATCCAGAATGCGAGAGAGACGGAAAAGGGAGGAAAAGGCGAGGGAATTTCTGCAATAAAACTGCATGTTAACAAAGAATTGTTTCCGATTAAATGATTTTAATGTTCATTGGCCATCGAATTGTCTTGAATTCTTATTAATGGAGAAATTGTTTGATTGAGAAACGGTTGCAGCCTGTGGTTCGCGTGAAATCGTTGAGAATGGTGATTGTATAATTCGCACTTTACGGCATCTATTGTTCCGAGTGAATTAGTTGGATAAACCATAACGAGTTAAATTCCACGAAAGTCACTCTTGTTTGTATCTTTGTGAAGTGCCAGCACAACCCTTAATCGTAACGAATTCAATTTAAAACGAAACCGAGCCATAGAGGCGGGGTTAAGGCATAAGAAGAGGGCACCCAACCACAGGCTAGGCCTTTGGTTGATCAACGGCATGAAACCACGAGTGGATTCCCAAAGAAGCAGTTATATCGCACCACTTTTCGCGCGAGAAGGCCGGTATTTTCTGAATTGAAGCGATTCCATAGAGCCTTCGACACGTAAACGCAGGACGGTACAAAACCGCCTTCCAGTATTCTCATCGCACGTTAACGGTCGTACCGAGAGGGTAGTATCGTCGAGTGCGGTCGATCTCGTAGGGTCATCGGACGGTGGTCGTACGACGGTGCGCAGTTGCTCAAGGTACGGTGCGTTGATTGGGCAATTGACCGTGAACGGGGCGAGACGAGCAGAGACAATTATATAAGTCGAATCTCTATATATGGAAAAGTTGTTGAATATATGTTTGTTATCAATTTCTGCGAAATTGACAAATAAACCAAGGAAAAAGAAAGACAAAATAGAAATAAGCAGAGGGTTACCGAAAGGGAAATTTGACGAGCCACGGCGGGCAATGCATCTCTCGGGGCTGACTTTCGGCGTTGTTTCGTCCTTGTTGCTTAATAATATACACCCTCGGATACGTGCACGGTTTTCCCGCGTTGGGCTTTTCGAGAGAACATTTGTGCGAAAATAAGTGTGTCCTTTGTATGAATGCCTAATTGTTCTTCGGTGGCAATCCTACGTATAGTGTAGAAATTTTTGAATCTTATATCTTATGCATGAAATTATTCACAGTTAATCTAGTTAAGCTCCTACTTAGACAAGTTATCAGCTAGATAATTCAAGTTAACCTCGAAGGAAAACACATAATAGATCTCTACCAATTTCAAATCTAGAATAGCTTTGCAGCACACGTGACAATAGCCTTGGTTATTTACGGACAAATAGTCCTGGAAGCAATGCGGAAACGGGTCTCTGCAGGCTGGAAAAGTTTTATTATTAATAATATTTTTGAATACACAACTCTCGGACACGATGCGAAACCCCGATGAAAGCTTTCAGTCTGATTCACTAGGTGATACAGGGCCAAAATAAACAACGATCCACACCCTCAAGCGGGTTACGGAAATCGACGAAGATTAGGGACTAGAAACCCCCGACGTTGTCCTGAAATGCTGCTACTTCGACCTCTACAAAGCCCACGAAAGCCTGCGTTAGCCTTGGATGGCCTCCAAACCCTCATTCTTGCTCCCGAAGGGACATCCATTTACCCCCGAATGGGTAGTGTAGTCACTACGCGCGCCCCTAGTCCTTGCGTAACCCCGAAGGGTTTCACGAAAATTACTTGGTCGCTAACTGTGACTAGCTGCGCAGCTTCATACGTGCTATCCTTGGTGATCTCTTCTCTTCCTCTTGTATTCTGAACCGGGGATCGGATGCGGCGTCGCCCAGTGCAAATTCCGGCTCTCTGCCCAGTGAAAGCACTTCCGTGTTAACTTGTAAACCTACCCTAGAATCTCATCTTAGCTTCGGTGCTTTGCCTGTGTCTCTTTACAAATGACCCCGAAGCCTTTCCTTCTTTTCTCGTTGACAAAGATGTGACCATGATCAAAATCTTGGTACGATAGTGGCTAAGATTAAAAGAAAGCTTGACCTATAGCTTAAGACAATTTCATCACATGTTTAATTAAATTCACTTTAATTATTTTATTTTCCTAAGTTTTAACTTGAAATGCATCGAAAGTAATTAATTGTTTAATATCTCCTAAACCGGATAGAAATTTCGTCCATTCTGAGTCTTGTAGATACGGTGAACTTATTCCTTCCTCAAAATTTGGGACCTGAAACTGTTGATGCTACCCCAAATACACAAAATCTCAACACTCCCCTCTTAGCATCAAGGGTGTGCTCTGTGATACATCACACCATGCATTACATGATTTTACACAGGCTTGCCCAGTTCTGTCTCATGACTTGGCCTCCTTCCACTCAAATATGCTGCTATTGCTACAAGTACATCTTGTTGCCCATGACTCACCTTGCCCCTTGCTGCCTTATTGTCGTGCCCCTACGACTCCTCTTCTTTTGAAGACCACCCTTTCCTCTAGTGGAAGGGTTCCTGGAAGCCATCCCCATCTTCTCTCTAAAGTAAGTGAACTTGACCTTACTCGGAAGGAGCCTTTGTCGAGTATCTACCACTTGTTCACTGTAGGGTATATGCATATTTGTCTTGCTCAATTCTAAACATAGTCCCGGATAAAGTGACACCAAATGTACGTGTGCTTCGTGGTCATAGGGAAACATAGGATTTTCGAGAGGCTTCACCGCAGTCTCGTCGGCATATTTGTTTCTTGAGTAAGTTCAAGATTAATTTGTTGAGCCATATGGCCTCACGAAGCCGTGCTTGCTCATGTGCTACGCCTCCAGGCCAGGCTCAATGCTACGGACTTATGCTGTTTCCTAACATGGGAGGTCATTCACGATCCTAGACTAAAACAATACCCCTTTTGGTACTTTTCCGATCTCTTTGTGCTTCGGCCCTGGTACACGCCTTGAACCCACTCAACTAAGAATTTCATCTCCCTTGGCGTACTTTAGCATATAAATTTGTCCTCTCGAAGTATCTGCGAGAATATGTTTCGTTGCTTCCCCGGTGAGCCCTCCTTGGTTCCACCATGGGCGGGCGGCAGTATTCACGCAACAAATGTACGGTCTCGTGTTGACCGGATACGTATGTTAGATGAGCGATGTCTGATATTAGGATCAGCCTCATCATCCTACGATGTGTCTATCTTCTTCCGGTTAGTGATCGTTAGCGACCATGAATTCTCACAGATCTTCCATACGGAATCTTCCAGAATCTCTATCGTGTATCTTCCTTGTCCTAGGAAGACTTCCCTTCTGTTTGCCAAACTTCTAACCCAAGAAAATAGTATCCGCCCGGGTCCTTTCATGTCGAATACATTTGCCTGATTCTCCTTACGAGTCCTTGATGAGCTTGGATGACCCGGTCGAAAACAAGTCATCCACATACAGAACAAGAATAAGTAGCTCATCTCCTACTCTTAAGTAGTACAAGTTGAGATTTGCGTTACTCTTGACGAACCCCATCTTACACCCAAGTAGTCATCAGCTCAGGCCATACCATGCCACACAGGGGCTTGTTTCAGAAAAGCCATAAAAGGCTTTCTTAAGTACGCAAACACAGGTCTTATGTGTGTCTACAAAACCACTACGGTTGCTCTGTAGCACACTTCCTCCTCTATCACACCATTCAAGAGGCAGGTCTTGACATCCATTTGGTGAATCTCCCATCCCATACGTACTGCACCAAAGGATGATGGATGCGATAGAAGTGTGCCGTGCTACGGAGCAAGGTTTCTTTATAGTCAATGCCTTCTTTACGGGCATATCCCTTTGCTACAAAACTTGCTTTGAATTTCTCTATGTTGCCATACGCAGCATATTTGATCTTGTAGATCCACGGATCCTACAACGGATACGTCTGTGGTTCAAGGGACTACTTCTCGAGACATCATTTGTCATGATGGAGCTATACTCCTCTACCATGGCATCTGCCTGTGATGTTGAGGCTGCTTCACGAAAGGTAGAGGGCTCTCAACACGAGCTACTAGCGCTGATATCTATCAGGTTGTTTCCTTATCCTCTTCCCTTCTCTAGGTGTTCCAACAAATCCTTTTGCATCTCTAAGAATGTTGGAGTTGTACGCTCGATCTCCCATTAGTGGTGGGTGGTCTCCACGTGTTCTTCCTCCTTGTTCTTCTTCGGAAGAGCTTTCCTCAAAACAATTGTGCCCCGCGGAAAGCCTGGGACCTCTCCTCTGTCGGTCATTGAGGCTATACCGGTGGATCTTCCTCAATGCGTATGCAGCAGCATCTCTCGCGATTTCCTAGGAAACTTTCTTTTCCGAAATTTTACATCCCTTCTTACCATTTCTTTGCTCTTTGGAATATAGACGCGGTAGACACATTCTCTTGTAGCCCATCAGAAAACCCTTTTCTGTAGTTTGATCTGACTTCTTCCTCACTTTCCTCTAGAGCATGGCGGTGTGCTGCTCTGCCCTTGAATATCTTGATGTGGCTCACTTACGCTTGCTGCCTATGAACACACTTTCGTGAGTCACCTTCCCCAGGCCTATTTGGAACTCTATTGCGGAATATAGACTACTATGTTGCGAGGCCTGCGCTTACAAAATTTAGGCATTTCTTGGTCAAATGTGACACACTTGACTTCTATTATGGTACGGTTAACAGATTCTGCCGACTCCATTTTTGTTGCGATTGAGAGTTGTCCACTCCCTCTTGATGCCTTCTGTTTCGAAGAAATTTACCAAAGTCTTTTCAGTATATTCTCACATCGTTATTTGACCTTAACATCTTGATCTTCTTTCCTGTACGAGTTCTCCACCAATGCTTTGAAATCTTTAAACAGGTCTTAAAGACTTCATCTTTGATCTTTAGAAAATAGATCCAAGTTTTCTTGAAATAATCATCGATGAAGGGTGGCAAAATATTTTCTAACGAGAGTTGTTGTAGACATCAGATAGCAAATGTCAAAGTGTATTAACTCTAATACACCTTTGGCTCTTTGCTACTTCTTAGAAACACTTCCTTAGCATACTTCCCTATAGTACATCCTCTTGCAAACATCGCCTTTCTTTGCTGAGTTCAAAACCCTATGAGAATATTTTTGAAATCCCCAAAACCATGATGTGAATGCCCCATCCTTCTAATGCCATAACTCATTTAGATCTTTGTCATCTGTATTTATGATCGGGGCCAGGAAATTCAGTGGAGCTTATACGGCTTGTGACTCCCCACTGCGTTGTGCCTTTTTGCTCAGTTAAGTCATTTGACATACTTTATCTTGAATAAAGTATACATCATAGCCCTTGTTTTGAAGTTGAGACAACGAAAGTAAGTTCCTTTTAACCACAGTACATGCAAAACATTCGTGGCTCGAATCTTACGGCCATCCTTAAGTACGAAAAGTTACGGTACCTCTCTCGATGGGGGTACATTTTGCCTTATTTCCCATAGTTATTTGGAAATTCATCTTGCTCTTCTTGATAGCTCGAAAAACATTCTTGAACCCTAGTCATATGAGTAGATGCTCCTTTGTCCCGTATACCAAACATACGGAGGAGTTGTGCTTGACACACGGGCAAGATCCTCCTACAGTTTGGATACTGACACCATCGCATCATGTTCCATACTGCATTTGCATGCTCACAGAGAACACGTAAATATTCCTAATTTGCGACATCAAATTGGAATATTCTATTTTGTTTATTTTGCCACCTATAGTTTGTAAGTAAATAAAAAGTGAGTAAAGAGGGTCTAAACTCACTTAAATGAAATAAGACATCCACCTAGTAGCACCACGTTGTGACTTAAGTGGGAGTCAAGGTGGGACCCAACACCACGTGGAGGAGGGGGCCTATGTACACTCTAGAAGTTTCTCCAAGCTTCTGCGCAGATAAGGATGAGAATGTGGATAAGGATGAGGATGTGGAGGAGAGAGAGGCTACATTGGGTTTTGGAGGGAAACCAACACTATAAAAGATGGAGGAGCCTCCTCATTTCATTCATGCTTGGATATTTGGTTGATTGATTATTGAGTGAGACATATTGTCTTCTCTTTGGCACGCTGGCTGTTTAGCCCGTCTGCTGCACTGCTTAGTGCACCGAGTGTCTCCGTGCGGAGATCTCACCCTTAGCCCCGGGGGACTTCGAGTGCCTGCTCGGGCAAGGTTATTTTCTTAGCATCATCCTCCATTACAACATTATTGCTGCAGCAGCGTAATTCTGTGTTGTAGGGTGTTGCCGTGGTGACTTCGTGACACCACCTCCTTCTCTTATTTTTCAGAGGGAGAGTCTTTCTTCTCTTCGGAGGATTAGATTGGGAGACTTTGGAGCTGATTTGCAGATCTTGGCACTTGGCCAAAGAGTTTTATTCCACTACTGCGCAGTCCCTCTCAGTTACTGCGTTATGGTATATCTGCAGTGAGGGTTTGACGGTTGATTTGTGGGGAAGATCTCAAGTGTAAGGATCAGCCTTCCACTTGAAGATCTATTGGAGGAGGTATACTTCAGTTGCTCATCATATTCAGCCTTCTCTATTTGGATTCAGTTTGGAGTTGCAGTAACTGCCCAACAACTCCGACATTTTTGTTGTATTGTGCATTTCAGCCAATCCCTTGGAGGATTGAGTTATTCTTGCTTATAAGGGTTAGAGCTTTGCTCCCCTATTGTATTTGGGCCATCTATTATCATATCTGTGTGTTGGCGCAGCATTCTATCTTAGACTGCGTTTTTCATAGCCTGGTTTTATGCAGAAATAGCAGTGTTATTCATGATCATGTACTTGTGTTGTTGGAGCTTGTATTGCTTCTCTTGAGAGGTTGCTTCCTCAAGATTTGTACTCTCTCTTACTGCTATACATTATTATTGGCTATATATGCATCTTCTATCCCACAGATACTGCAGAAAACGCTGTAGGGTTTCTGGTTTATTCTCTTGTCTTGCGGCACATCATTCTTGAGGGGTTTCTATATAAAACTGTTGTTTATCCTTGCTGAAAGCCTATTCCATGCTCCCAAACCCATTCTATGATTATTTATAGTGTTATACATCATATTCCTTCAGAAAATACGCTGCCCTTTCTTCAGCAAATTTCTGCATACTCAAAGTCTTGGGAAATCAGGGTTTTTATTGACTAGTCGGGAAGGAGGAACTGTTTAACTTAGCAAAACGCCTTTGTTTGAGCTGAAATTCGACATGGAAGTCCCTCTTGACCTATTCTAACATATTCCAGAACCGTGACCTGTCATTTTACGCAGATTTTCTTATATACCCATTTTAGGGCCAAAATCCTCACTTTTCCCCACCTTTTTGCCCCTAAAAGCTGAGTAAAGGTTGCTGCAGTATTTGGAGTGGGTTGCTGAGTGTTTATAAACACTCTTTATGATGGCTGAAGCATACTTTCCTGAAGAATGCGTTTTTGAGTCATGATTTGCTGATAAATCCATTTTTGGGATATTACAGTGGTATCAGAGCATAGTTCTGGCTCAGCCTGTGGAGCTGGCTATCTATGGAAAATATGAGGATCACAATGCCTACATTCTTACCTGAAGTACCGAGGCAACATGGTCGTATACCTCTTGAAGATTATTTCCGAGAATGGAAGTCCATGAGGGAAGACTTCAAAGCAATTTTGCCCTTCAAAGATTACTGTCAGCTCAGAGAGGATGGAGTTTCTAGCATACAGAGTTCAGATTTGCAGCGTACTACTGGGAGATCACCTCTTCCCATGCATGAGGAATCCAATAGTCCCTGTGAGTCTAAGCCCAAGAAGACCGGAACGGTGAAAAAGGAGAGTTTATTCTTTTTCAGATCCAGAAAAGATGCATCCACTGTTGAGGAGGTCAAGAGTTTATTCTTTTTCAGATCCAGAAAAGATGCATCCACTGTTGAGGAGGTCAAGAAGGTTGAAGAAAAAGAAGAGGAAGTACCATGCGCTTCCAATGCTCATCAAGAAGAAGAGATTACATCACCTCTTGAGGAGGCTTGTGAAAACGCTGTCACACCCATGGAGGAGCAGCCACATGCATCAACAGTTGGAGCAGCCAACGCCTTTGAGGATGGGACTCTTGCAGCTCTACAAGAAGTTCCTAATGCAGATCGAAAGCAACTTGGTTGCACTGCGTTGTGCAACATGGAAACACTCAAGAAGGAATCAGACACTCATTCTCATGAGCCATTGTTGGATTTTACATCACATTGGAGATTGGGGTTTGAAGACTTGAAGGTTGATAGTAGACATCTTGGAGTAAGAAACCTTTTCTCCCTTCAAGATGACACTTTCTCAATGAGCTCTTCTCAGCTCAAAGAGGAACTTCTACTTTCAGATCCAAGACCTCATTGGTTTTGGAAGACTATGGATGAAAGGGAGGTCTCAAGGAGAGATATCATTGGAGATGCACTTCGACACACCATGGAATGAAATGCTTTCTTCCCTTCTCACAAGAGTAGATAGAAGATGGAGGACATCTTAGGATGGATAACATCTCTCATGTTTGTGTTGGACATCCCTTGAGCCATACACATCATTATGGGAGGTTTTTTCCTACCACCTATTTGATTCTTGATAGGGTCTCATTGATCCTTGAGAAGTTTACATTTCAAAACCCTATGAAGTGCAAATTCAGAAATTTGATTTTGGAGGATGGTAACCCTCATTGGAGGAGTATCAGGATGAGGAGAAGAAGGAGGCATCCACAAGTGATTGAGTGGATGTGGTTGATGAGCAAGGAGCTAGGAGGCTACTTGCAGATCTGTGATACCAGGCAGCAGGAGGCTTGGCTGCGCTGGTTACTCTTGAGGGAGTTTGGCCATCACTTGTACTTGCAGATCTATGATACCGGGCAGCAGGAGGCTTGGCTGCGCTGGTTACTCTTGAAAGAGTTTGGCCACCACTTGGCAAACACTCTTCCTAAGAGTCGGAGGATGAAGGAAAGATGGCGGGATACTTGCATCATTGAGCAGCATAGAGTATGGATGCATGGTGTTGATATGATACTCATATCATTCATTATGTCTTCATCACATGATTGGTATGATGGAGGTATGGGGAGGCAACACAATTTCTTGTTGCTTTGCTTGGGAGAGCAAGGGCAGATTTGCTCTCACACTTTGTATAATGTTGCAAGAGGAGGAGATGGCACTATCTCCTTGATCTTTGATGATGATGGGGAAGCACTTCCATCTTGGGGAGTATTCCACATTTGTTGCAGCATTATTAGAGGAGTCTTTGACAAGGAGCATGTCAAAGAACAGAGTCTTGTATTGACAGGAGCTTATTTGCATGAGCTCACAGCATTGTCACCTTGGAGCAGAACATTATGGATGAAGTGTGCGCAACAGAGATATGGTGGATCTATAACCCATAGGTCCCAGGATCACTTCATATTTGTTGCACTTGATGAACAAAGAGGAGGTAATGATGATAGAGATATCTATGGCATGTTTTTCTTGACTTGGGGTTCCAAGCATCTTCTTGCAGCAGATGGTTCAGTCTTCTTCATAGCATGCCAACACATTACGCATAACTCATTCATGGATCCATGTACCATCTTACTTCGAGCATATGGTGAGGGATTTGTTTATACATTCATTGATTTGCACACTCATGCCATTCCTATGCAGTGCATTGCTTCACAAGGGGGCAAGTTTGTCACATTGCCCCATGAGTTGTATTGGGCCAATCTACATGATGGAGGCAGCCATCTCTTTTGTGGCCTTGGGCAAATGTTTTATCATCACATGTATGTTCATTTTCTGCACTATAGCATGTATCATATAAAGACATGCATGATTAACTATGTAACAAGAAACATTTTGCCATGTACTTTCATCAAGCAACAACTTGTAAAACTGCGCTGTACTTGTTTGGGAAGCTGTTGGTACCTTCTTGCACCACATGAGACCTTCAGCATTTCCTTCATTTTGCTGCTGATCATGTCTTCATTTGCTGATATATATCAGATTTGTATGGGAGGCTTGATTATGAGGGAGACACATGAGCTGGATGTGTCTTTGAGTGGGAAGAATTCTCACATTCTCTGCACTACATGTTCTAATGGGAGCATGGGAGGAGGCATGGCCACCACTACTACATATGTGTTCTCTTTTGAGGTGGGCCATGAGATTGATATTCATCCATTGTACAACCATGGGCAAGTGTTTGGTCTTATGTTGTTGTCATATTCAGCCATTTACTATCCATTAGTAGATGTGATGGATCTTGTACATTGCTTGCCATGTGATTTTCTGAAGTTGCAGTGGACGAGACTGCGCTGTATCCTTGTGAGAGATTGTTTGCATCATGTATCATCATGTAAAACCTTCAGCAAACTTCTCATTAGGATGTTCCATGATGACCATGTCCTATTCTTCATTGATGGATTGTTTTGGGCCAGCTTGTTCTTCATTGATGGAGGAACCTTCTCTGGAGGATTGTTCTTCACTTTGCCATTGGAGGGCAATGATTTTGCAGCCCAGGATCAGCATACACTCTACACTTGTCATGAGTGGAGAGAAGGACAACATGGGGTAAGCTATGATGCTTGCCAAGTTCAGATTTTCAGCCCACCTTCATTACCGGAGCTTGAGGTGGAAGGAGATTTTCAGGAGTTGCCTTGTTGGGAGGTGGCTCATTTTGTTTGGATGATTGCTTGGGGATGGAGGATCCACATGAGAGAGATGTTCCTCACTTCATGCCTTGAGTGGAGAGAGGTGATGAGCTGGTACACAGTCGATGGGACAACTTACACCATGACAGATATAGCACAGCCGGAGTCATGGTCTTCATCAGTCATAGCTAGAGGCAGTGCACAGTTCGAGCCATGGGACTTGGGCTATTATTGGCCATGGTGGCGATGGGATCCGGGAGGATTGTTGGTTGGCTGGTACCATGAGAGATCAGTTTGGGATCCTGGCATTGAGAGATCCCTTCATATCAGGATGATGCAGAGTATAGGGGAGATTCAGTGGCGCATCTGGGACCCAGGCATATTTTGCAACATCGATGGAGAGCATCCGCTAGGAGGAGACTTGCTCAGGCAGTTGCTTGAGGGCAAGCAACATTTTTCCGGGGGGGACTGTAATATTCCTAATTTGCGATAGCAAATTGGAATATTCTATTTTGTTTATTTTGCCACCTATAGTTTGTAAGTAAATAAAAAGTGAGTAAAGAGGGTCTAAACTCACTTAAATGAAATAAGACATCCACAAAGTAGCACAACGTTGTGAATTAAGTAGGAGTCAAGGGGGGACCCAACACCACGTGGAGGAGGGGGCCTATGTACACTCTAGAAGTTTCTCCAAGTTTCTGCGCAGATAAGGATGATAATGTGGATAAGGATGAGGATGTGGAGGAGAGAGAGAGGCTACATTGGATTTTGGAGGGAAAACAACACTATAAAAGATGGAGGAGCCTCCTCATTTGATTCATGCTTGGATTCTTGGATTATTGATTATTGAGTGAGACATTTGTCTTTCTTTGGCACGCTGGCTGTTTAGCCCGTCTGCTGCACTGTTTAGTGCACCAAGTGTCTCCGTGCGGAGATCTCACCCTTAGCCCCGGGGGACTTCGAGTGCCTGCTCGGGCAAGGTTATTTTCTTAGCATCATCCTCCATTACAGCATTATTGCTGCAGCAACGTAATTCTGTGTTGTAGGGTGTTGCCGTGGTGACTTTGCGACACCACCTCCTTCTCTTATTTTTCAGAGGGAGAGTCTTTCTTCTCTTTGGAGGATTAGATTGGGAGACTTTGGAGCTGATTTGCAAATCTTGGCACTTGGCCAAAGAGTTTTATTCCACTACTGCGCAGTCTCTCTCAGTTACTGCGTTATGGTATATCTGCAGTGAGGGTTTGCCGGTTGATTTGTGGGGAAGATCTCAAGTGTAAGGATCAGCCTTCCACTTGAAGATCTATTGGAGGAGGTATACTTCAATTGCTCATCATATTCAGCCTTCTCTATTTGGATTTAGTTTGGAGTTGCAGTAGCTGCCCAGCAACTCCGGCATTTTTGTTGTATTGTGCATTTAAACCAATCCCTTGGAGGATTGAGTTATTCTTGCTTATAAGGGTTAGAGCTTTGCTCCCCTATTTTATTTGGGCCATCTATTATCATATCTGTGTGTTGGAGCAACATTCTATCTTAGACTGTGTTTTTCATAGCCTGGTTTTATGCAGAAATAGCAGTGTTATTCATGATCATGTACTTGTGTTGTTGGAGCTTGTATTGCTTCTCTTGAGAGGTTGCTTCCTCAAGATTTGTACTCTCTCTTACTGCTATACATTATTATTGGCTATATATGCATCTTCTGTCCCATAGCTGCTGCAGAAAATGCTGTAGGGTTTCTGGTTTATTCTCTTGTCTTGCGGCACATCATTCTTGAGGGGTTTCTATATAAAACTGTTGTTTATCCTTGCTGAAAGCCTATTCCATGCTCCCAAACCCATTCTCTGATTATTTATAGTGTTATACATCATATTCCTTCAGAAAATACGCTGCCCTTGCTTCAGCAAATTTCTGCATACTCAAAGTCTTGGGAAATCAGGGTTTTTATTGACTAGTCGGGAAGGAGGAACTGTTTAACTTAGCAAAACGCCTTTGTTTGAGCTGAAATTCGACATGGAAGTCCCTCTTGACCTATTCTAACATATTCCAGAACCTTGACCTGTCATTTTACGCAGATTTTCTTATATACCCATTTTAGGGCCAAAATCCTCACTTTTCCCCACCTTTTTGCCCCTAAAAGCTGAGTAAAGGTTGCAGGAGTATTTGGAGTGGGTTGCTGAGTGTTTATAAACACTTTTTATGATGGCTGAACCTTTTTTTGAGCGGAAATTCGACATGGAAGTCCCTATTGACCTATTCTAACATATTCCAGAACCTTGACCCGTCATTTTACGTATATTTTCTTATATACCCATTTTAGGGCCAAAATCTTGACTTTTCCCCACCTTTTTGCCCCTAAAAGCTGAGTAAAGGTTGCTGCAGTATTTGGAGTGGGTTTCTGAGTGTTTATAAACACTTTTTATGATGGCTGAAGCATACTTTCCTGAAGAATGCGTTTTTGAGTCATGATTTACTGATAAATCCATTTCCGGGATATTAGCGTGAGTCCCTTTGACTGCATGAACCCTTCCTTCGATTCATGCAAGATCCTCCCTTCCTGTCAGCTGCATTGTCCCTTCAGATCTACAATTTCTCCAATACCATGTAGAAATTTCTGAATCTTATATCTTGTGCAGAAATTCTTATTGTTAATCCGATTAAACTCCTCCTACTTAGACAAGTTATCAACTGAATAAATTCAAGTTAACATCGAAGCAAAACATATAACAAATATCTACCAATTCAGATCTAGAATAAGCACATGCACACATTGGCAAAGTGACATAGTTATTTCTGAACAAATAGTCCCTGGAAAAACCCAATGCGGGAAAACTGGTGTCTGGCTACTAGAGGGTTCTATTACTAAGAATATGTCTGAATACACAACTCTGGGTTCCAGATCTGGAAAACCCGACAGAGAAAACACTAGATCTACAACTCACTGGCTGATCTAGGGCCAAAATAAAGACTGATCCACACCCTCAAACGGGATTTACAGAACTTAGCCTATACTAGGGCCTAGAAACCCCAACGTTGTCCCTGAAATGCACAACGTCAGCCTCTGAAGCCCCTGAAAGCCTCTGCGTCAACCTTGGATGGCCTCCAAACCCTCAGTGTTTCTCCGGACGAGACTGCGTTACCCCAGAATGGGTGACGCAGTCACTACGCTGCCCCTAAGGGTCTCTGCGTAACCCCTGAAGGGTTTCCTAAAAATTACTATGCCCTTGCTGCTGCTGTTGCTGCCTTCCTCTGCGCTGTCCTTGAGCTGATCCCTTCTCTGTCTCTTGTGTATTCTAGACCCTGGGATCAGATCATCCCCTTGTTCTAAATTCTCCTCTTTGCAGTTGAAACACTTATGAATATTCTTAGCAAACCCTGCCCTAGAATCTTAGCTTAGCTTCATTGCTCTGCCTCTATGTCCCTTTACAAATGACTCCAAGCCTTTCCTTTATACTTTTCTCGTTGACAAATCAACGGCCATGATCAGATCTTGAATCAATGGCTAATATTAAAAGAAAGCTTGATCCGTGTGACTTAAGCCAATTTCATCACATGTTTAATTAAATTCACTTTAATTATTTTATTTTCCTAATTTTTAACTTAGGAAATACATTAAAATAATTAATTAATTTAATATCTCCTAAACCAGATGAAATTTCCCAAATCCATTTATGGGTCTTGTAGATCAGGTGAACTCTAGTCCTTCCTCAAAATTTGGGACCTAGAGCACAACTGATGCTACCCCAAATACACAAAATATCAACATATAGTTGTGTAGGCTGCAGTATATTTACATTAATATTTTCTTGATGTTTTCAGAAAATAACTTGTTAAATTAGTGAAAACAAGTAGGTAATGTAAATCAAATTTTTGCAGTAGACTTTCTATAACTTAGATTTTAAAATTTTCACAAATACTGCTAAGGAAATGTGGGAAGCCTTGGCCACACTGTATGAGGGATCTTCTGAGCAGCGGAAGATGTACCTTGAGCAGCAATTGATGATGGCGCAAATGCGAAAAGGGGAGTGCATTGATCTGTTGTTGTTGAGACTTCAGGAGATTCATGACCAACTTGCAGCTATAGGACCTACCCCTTCTCCTACAGCAATGGTGAGACTGGCATTGAATGTAGTCAACGATAATTGGCAACTATTTGTCTAGAGAATCTTGGGTAGAGCAACCTCGCCAGGCTAGGTGGAGATGTGGGCTGCTATTTAGCAAGAAGAGCTAAGGAGAGACTTGGTCAAGTACAAACTTGATTGCAACAATGGCAGTGGATCGAAGGTGAAGCAGGAGGAGGAAGAAGCATCCCTTGCATACAAAAGGCAGCAAGAGCAACGAAGATATAAGAAAGACGTCTCGAAGATCAAATGCTTCAAGTGTGGTGAACTTGGTCACTACGCTTCTCAATGTCCTTTGAAGCCTAAGGACAAGGATGAGAAGCATGATCTAAAGGCTGCAACCGTGAAGATCGATGAAGATGAGTACACCATGAGTGCTCACACATCTCCAGGAGGGAGATGGGGCGACATTGAGCTGTGGTTCAACAAAACTGCAGTTGGGCAGAATCTTGTATTGATTTTTGGGCAACATCGGATGTGCTCTATCTTCGAAATTTTGTGGAGGGACTAGAACATATGAGATCTCAAAGACGCAAAAATCATTTTGAGAAATTCAAATGAAATGAATGTTATTCAAATAATTAATTATTTTTAATGAAGCCTAAGTTAGAACTTATGGAATTAAAATAATTAAAGTGAATTAATATAAAATGTGGGTGAGAAGCTTCTAAATGATGAGGATCAAGTATGTTTTAATCCTAGCCGTTGATTAAGGATTATGTTGATTTTTGGGTAGCATCAGATGTGCTCTAGCTCCTCCGAAATTTTGTGGAGGGGCTAGAACACATTAGATATCCAAGACCCAGAAATCATTTCGAGAAATTCCACCGGGAGTTCAAGTTATTTAAATAATTAATTATTTTTAATAGAGCCTAAGTTAAAACTTAGGGAATTAAAATAATTAAAGTGAATTCATTTAAATATGGGTGAGAAAGTTCTAAGTGAAGAGGATCAAGTATGTTTGAATCTTAGCTGTTGATTAACGATTAGATCACGGTCGTTGATTTCTCAACAGGAAAAGTATAAAGGAAGGCTTGAGGGTCAGTTGGATTACACACACGGAAAGTGAATCTGGAGGTCGATTTCTTCCGACAGAGTAATGCTCGGATGAAGATAAGATTTGAGTGATTCAGCAACAGTGAGGGATAGAAGTAGTTATTGGTCAGAGGACCAAGAGTACATAGCAAAGAGGCAACAGAGACAGCAGAGGAAGTAGTGTAGCCACTAGGAGAGGTGACACGGGCCCACATAGGGCTCACCTAGGGACTGCGCAGAGCTTCCAAGGGACCGTCAAAATTTTGCAGGAGATCGGGGTTCTTGAGCTAGGAGGGCTGAAACTCGATTTTTTAAGAGGCAGATTAGCGTAGAGAAGAGGTGACGCAATCATTGAAAATCCCCACCCAGGTCTACGCATTTACTGTGCAGAGGCAACAAAGAGGGAGATGGGGTTTTTCCAGATCAAATCTTGGATCAGTCGAGACTTGCAGTGTGAGGTAAAACACACTATTTTACCTATCTGTCGAGGATTTCCTCTGTTGGGTGAGCTGGATTTGGCACCTAAGTTGTGCTCAGAATACTGCCGCTTACTAATATAAACCCTCAAATCTGTTGCACTTGTTTTCCCGCATTGGGTTCTTCTGGGGACGTTAGTCCAAAAATAAGTGTGTCCTTTGTGTGATTGTCTCATTTATTTTTCAGTACTTGATCTGTATATTGGTGTAGGCTGCTTGGTATTTGCATTAATATTTGTTGAATAATTTTGTAAATAACTTGTTAAAGGGAAAATACAAGTAGGTAATGCAAATCAATTAACTGCAGTAGGATTTATGTTTGTAAGATTCAAAAAATTTCATAGATTAGATCACGACCGTTGATTTCTCAATAGGAAAAGTATAAAGGAAGGCTTGAGGGTCAGTTGGAGAACACACACAGTGAATGAATCTGGAGATCAGATTCTTCTGACGGTGCAGTGCTCGGACAAAGATTTGATCTAAGTGATTCAGCAACAGTGAGGGGTAGAGGCAGTTGTTGGTCGAAGGACCAAGAGTACATAGCAGAGAGACAATAGAGGAAGTAGCGCAGCTACTAGGAGAGGTGACGCAGGCCCATGCACAGGCTGTGCAGTGCTTCCAAGGGATAGTCCGAATTTTGCTGGAGATCGGGGTTTCTGAGCCGGGAAAGCTAAAACCCGGGAAAGCTAAAACTCAATTTTCCGAGAGGAAAATCGATTCAGAGAAGAGGTGACGTAGACATCATCCATCCCCATGCAGGCCTACGCATCTACTACACAGAGGCAACACAGAAGGAGTTGGGGTTTCGCCAGTTCGGATTTGGATCAGCTGGGACTTGCAGCGTGAGGTAAAAATCACTATTTTATCTGTCTACCGGGATTTTCTCTGTTGGGTGAGCTGGATTTGGCACTCGAGTTGTACTCAAAAAAATGTTGCTTAATAATACAAAACCTCAGATCTGCTGCACCAGTTTTCCCGCATTGGCTATGTTCGGGGACGTTTAGTCCAAAAATAAGTGTCCTTTGTGTGATTGTCTCATTTATTTTTTAGTACATGATCTGTATATTGGTGTAGTCTACAGTGTATTTGCATTAATATTTACTGAATAATTATGTAAATAAACTTGTTAATTGAAGAAAACAAGTAGGAAATGCAAATTAGTTACTGCAGCAAGATTTCTGTTTGTTAGATTCAGAAATTTTCACATGGTATCAGAGCAATTGCAAATCAAGGAGGACGGAAGCCATCAGCGAAAGAATAGAAGGAAATCTGTTGCAAGAAAGCAGTTGTCTCGAGAGACAGCGCAGTTCTGAACTAGAGAAGCAAAGGAAGGGTGACGCACTCACCAAGGAAGACTCACGCAGAGCCTGCATCAGCCTGCTAGGGTGACGTTGTAGCTGCAGAAGGCAGCACAGTGGTTGCTAGGCTAGCGCAAAGGCTATTGAGTTTCATTTTTCCGGTTGTCGTGGCTGGAGGTGCAGTGCGTTTTTTTTCTGAAATTGCTAGTGGGGGGTTGTTTCAGTTCGTGCAGAACAATGTCTAGTGGGGTAGAAGCAAAGTACAGGGAATCAATTCCTCAGGAGATTTCTTGCCATGAAATCTAGATCCAGTGTTGAGCAGAAGCAAAGAGAGACCAGAGAGGAGTGCTTCGACATTTGTTGGCAGAAGGAATTTCAGAGGGAGCTTGTTCCTTTGAGGATTTCTAGCGCCAAAGAAATCCAAATCCGAGTTTTGCTGGGGCAATAGCGGAAGAGGGAGAAAGGAACTTGTTCGACATTCAGTTGAGCAGAAATGGCCGCAAGTGGACTAAGGGATCAGGATAGGTTGGACAGAGCATTCCACTTTGTCATCTGGAACGCCAGGATCTTGGAAGTTTTGGATGAACATCACATCAAGGATCATGCCTTGAACACGATTGTTGTTTCGATAGATGTTGATCCTCTAAAGAAGTATGAGGAGGCTCAAGTGAAAGTGAAGCACATGATCATGGACGGGGTCAAGAATCATGTGATCCCACACATTGCTGAGAAGAACACAACAATGGAAATGTGGGTAGCCTTGACCACTTTGTATGAGGGATCTTTTGTCCAGCAAAAGATGTTACTTGAGAACCAGCTGAGATTGTTTCAGATTTAGAAGGGAGAAGAGATCGATCCCTTCCTTATCAGATTGCAAGGGATCCGAGATCAGCTTTCTTCCGTAGGGGCTACACCAGATGTTGGATTTATGGTCAGGGACTGGGAAACCTTTGTCCAAAGAATTTTAGGCAGGTCTACTCTTCCTAGTTGGGAGGAGATGAGGGCAACTCTTCAAAAAGAAGAGATTATACGGTGGACCAAGGTAGGAAGCAATGGTAAAGGGATCAAAGTTTAGAAGGAGGAAGAGGAAGATGCGGCTCTCACATCAAAGGGACAACAAGGGTAGCAGAGAAGGAAGAAAAATGACTTCTTGAAGGTCATATTCTTTAGATGTGGAGAAATGGGACATTTCGCCACACAGTGCCCTCTGAAGAAGAAGGGAAAAGAAGAGAAGTCTGACTCGAAGGCTACTCCAGCTCAGGCTGATGAGCAAGATGACGATGGATGCGCCATGAGTGCTCATACACCTAAGAAGTGGGGTGATATAGAGTTCTAGATTGAAGCTACAACAGCAGGGTAGGATTCTTGAGGTGCCAAACTCTTGGATCACATATGGCTACGAGAGCCCTTAATGACAATAGCAGAATGACAGGAGTCAATTGGTGCGGGGGATGATGGAGCGACAGTGGCAGAGCTAGAGCGCTTATTTCTGGAGCAATGCAGAGCGGAGGCAGCAACAGTGCAGTGCAGAGCAGCAATAGCAGCAGAGGGTCAGCGCAAATTAGCAGCAGAGGAAGCTTTCTGCATCGAGGTGCATCAAGACTGACTAGTATGTCAAGATTTGGGATGTTTTTTAGTTGCTTAATGATGCAGGGAAACCCTGCAAACCCAGAATCTTTCCAACTCTATGCATATAAAAATGCATCTCAATAACTGCCCAAATAAAAAATCCAAGTCCGGGAAATTACATACACAATCATTTGTGGAAGCTTCATCTCACAATCATTTGCGCTATGATTATAAAACCATTACATAAATAGAGAAATTCTCTTTCAAATATGACCTTATGGTTATGGAACCATACACCACCCAATGAATTCTCAAATGAAAATCTTTCCCAAAAGTCCTAGGAAAAGACTAAAAACCCCAATGGTTTTTCATTCACATATCAACCATAACATATATCCGTACTCCAAATTTGTTGTGAATATTTAATAAGCTTTTAAAACTCACCATTCAATCCATGACCAAACCCAATACCTCTCATTCCTCAATTTCCATTTAAATCCCAACATTCACATATGGCTGGATTTTAAAATCAAAATTCAATAAAAAGAATGCGCCCATGCTTTAAAAGCTCAACCTGGAAAATTCATACCACTGCACATCGATTTCATGCATCACAATATAAATGAGATTTGAACTTGCTTGTTTTAATGCCAGTGAGATCGTTTAAAAAGAATGCCAGCCCTCCCAATTTATATTCAATCAGAATTCAAAGTCCAACATAACAACAATATGGCCCAGGCAATTTAACTTACCTCTCATCCAACCAATAACGCAGGACCCATCGCTCAGTAGTTTGAGACCTTCACTACTCAACGCCTTTGATTTGATAATCAAATTGGGTTTTAACCAAACACTGCCTTTGTTTCTAGACCTGCGTTTTCACTCTGTTCCGTTCAACATCATCGATTCCTTACCACTGGATCAATTCTACCTTTCAACGCTCTTGCTCTGCGTTTGACCAGATCGGTTTCACTATTCGATTTTTGTTAATACTGCTCAAGGTAAATAGAGTTTTCACGCTGATTCCACTCTATGTATTTGCTGGATTCTGTAGACTTTTTCATCACAGCTTCCTTTCGAGTTCTGCATATCAACAATTTGCCATCGCACTACCAAATTTATGTATTAATTCAACTGAATTTAGAATAAGGAATAGCACACGAAGACTTGCAGAAAGTTTCAATTGCTTTCAATAAACAAAACCGATATTTTAATTGCACAAAACCGCTTATCAAAACCACTTCAATTTCAGATTGCTTGAAATTGGATTTCAACAGAATTTTAGTTCGATTTCCTTCAGAATTTCATCACTCCTCTGATCACCCCTCTCTCTTTGTACTAAAGATTGAAATCGACTTCATTCCGCATCTGAATCATATCACCACTTTAAGTTGAATAGCAGCATTTATTTCAGTGTATATCGTTCTGAACAAACGATATACTCTACGCATGGAGCAACATTGACATCAATCGATTTTCAATGCAAACAACCTTGCATCTTCCACAAAAAATGTTAACGCATTCTATAATCAGATATTAATATCTGAGGCGTTCTCCATAAACAGTTAAACCCTCATCATTTACCATTCCACGCTTTGATTCAGGCCAACGTTGTATCATTTTACCGGAATGTCATTCAATCTAAACTCATGGGTCGATTTATTAATCGATTCTCATAAACAGTGTTGTGCCATTAAACAATAAATGTAACCAGCGTTCCATCATACCTTTTCTTACACGCTCCCACACATTGAACATACAACTCTTCACGCTATATATATTCTACATACACAGGCCTAATATTAAAACTCAACCCACACACTTAATTTCTCATTTAGTTTAAACAGATTTACCATTCCAATTAACCACTACAGTATCGATATTGATAATATCGATTCCTTCACCCATGTGCAGAATCACATCACAAAGTCTATTAAAATCCAACATATTCATACAAAATCGAATTAACAATGTGCATATGGCTCAAAAGTCAAATTCTACATAGATATATATAAAAACAACAATTACAAAGAACCTCTTGTTCACGGCCAGATATTCAAAATCCATGGCCCTTTCAGCTGTTCATAGACTTACAGGAGAAACACCTATCTCTTACCTCTCTCCCTATTCTATTCTACCTGATCTATTTGCCTTTGAGGCATATTAATTTATACAAATTGAATTGAACCAAATTTGGTTCACATCCCTTTAATAACTCAACAAATCCTACAATCTAGATTTATCCCTTAAATCTTGAAACTAAAATCTAACTTAGGCTCCATAATTAATTCTCAAATATCTCAAGTCTAATTTCTCTCAAGTTTTCCAGTTGTTTGGAAACATTACAAATCCTCACATATAATTAATTAAAAATATAATTTAATCACTCAAAAATCTCTTTAATATTTACATGAAATTAATATTTCCTCTCAAACATAAGACCCCTTAGTTTAAATAAAATACAAGGTATTTTTCTGAGCTAATGCTCCTACATCAGACTTCCAAGGTTGAAAATGATCATGATCTCCTGATCATGCGTTTTAAATCTTTGTCTGCCTGGATCCCACACCTTGTTCTGTAACTCATCATCTATGTCTGCTGTCGTACGCTGCTTTTCTCTAGGTCTCCATATCTTATGTTGTCTTGCTCCACTGGCTGCACTTTCACAATCTGTCTCTGTCTTCATTTTGCTGCTGCTGCTTCTCTTCCTTGCTGATGTCTTCCTCTGAGACACTTTCAACATGATTCTTCTGATTAATTCAATTTCTCTGTCCAATAAATTTCCAAGCTGCTGATTTCTTACTGCCTGCTGAGCTCTGGCTTGCTCAGTTCTTTCTCGTTCAATTTTTACTCGCTCAGTTTTTACTGTCACTTGCTGACTTTTTGCTTCCACCCAATCATCCATACCCTCTTGTCTTCTACAACGGAAAACTTCTTCTTTGTCTTCTCCTATCAGCAACTTACTGGACTGGTACATTGTATACTTCTTTCTGCTATTTTCATCTCTTTGCCTCTGTAATTCCCAATTCTGAAATTGAGATTCTTCCTGCACTGAATTTCGACTATTCAGCATCATTTCCAGCAACATAACGTCCTCATCCCATGGATTTGAAATTTCCACAGAATTCTCGTCTTCCTTCATTTGACTGCTCAACTGAGTCAAATGTTCTTCAGTACCTGCAATAACACCTGCATTCACAAAACACTTGTTAAAATAAAAATCATAAGGCCTCAGTGCCTTACTTTCCTCTGCCAGCACTTCAGTATGCTGTTCTGAATTCTCCTCCACTATCAGCACATCAGTATGCTGATCCAAACTTTCCAAAGAATTCTCGGAAGAATTCTCAAGACTCACAACCAGTCTTTCTCTCACACCATCTCTCTCCATGATGTCTTTCTGTTCTCATTCACTGTAGTGAACTCTTTCTTCCGCTGCAATCTCCCTGTAATACTCTGAATTCTCCAACAAATATTCCAACAATGCAATTTCTCTGTGGCATCGCTGAAGCATTTCATCATCATGTACCATCTCTGCATTCACACACAAACTTTCAGTTTGAAAATCACAAAGTTCAACAGTCTCAACTACTGGTTCATATACCAGCTCTTCAAGCTCATCCTCTTCTTCATTCACAAGAACTTCCTCTTGTACTGCAACAGCTTCATGTACAAATGCATCACTGCTTTCTTCTTCAGAGTACTTATCTCCTGAAAAATTCTTTTCCACACTTGTGACAGCTTCACAAGATTGCGTATCCTCCTCAGTAAAACCTGTAATCACATCAAAATTGTCAGCTACAAAAATACAAGGTTCTACATTATCCAGCTGATCTGGATCTGCCCAATAGTTCAAGAAATCATCAATGATCTCCTCTTCTGTTTCACCAATGGAAACCTCCACTTTCAACTCAGCTGCTCTGAGTTGTGTACACCCCAACTGTACATCCATCATCTGCTTGAGCTCCCTCAGCTCTTCTATTAACTGCATGTTTATCTGTTGATCCCTCTTTACTTGTAGTCTCTGCCATTTTACTTTCTTCCTCATGGTCCAACCATGTCTCTGGTCTTTCATATTTTCCTGTAACAACTTCATCAATAACTCAAGATGAACCGCTATCTCAGCTTTCTCTTTCTCATACTCTTCATCAGTCCACTGCTTCAATATGCCATTTGCCTTGGCATCTTTCTCCCTCTTTCTACTGTGGCCTCTCTCTGAACCTCTGCTCTCTCCTTTATGACTTTCAGTAGTCATCTCCTTCGCCATGAGTTTCTCACCCATGAGTTGCACCAAGCCTCTACAAAAACAAGCTCTCCTGCTGCCACTTACCTCACCAATCCTTTCCTCCGGATCTGGTCTTTTGGTAATCCCCGGTCTTCTGTTGGAACCTTTTGAGCATTTCTCCACTGCTCCTTCAGGCTTCACTCTGTTGTCGCACAAATTGTCCAGGCACCGCGACAACGGCTCAGATTGGGGCTGTCACCTTTATCCCCAATCTCTCTATTTAAGCTGTCTCCTTGCAGGCCAAGGGAGGTAGACCCTTCTAGAAATGAGGATGACAAATCCAGGAGACACAGCTAAAACATCAAATACTTATAAAATGAACGAGATTCCACATATCTAGATTAGATATTACGTTTAAGACTAGTGCCTTATGGAGTCAAACAAAATCCCGTTATGCAATTAAAAAAAAAAAACAAGTAAGTAACGCTTAACTACTGCTTATTAAACCATGATTGATCACAATGATATTTTCTTGAGAATGCCACAACCATGAATAACAATATTATGAGAATGCCAGATACTTGAAAGATTTCCGAAAATAAAATTATTCCAATTATAACGCAGCTCGAAAATCAAAATGATCCACAGTCAAACTTAGATAAAAATTTTAAGGCTCAGTTGACCATAGAAAATTCGAAAATTTTTTAAGTTTTGTATTTTCTAAATTTTTTTTAGGATTTTAAAATTTTTATATATTTTTTTAATTATTTTTTATTTTATAAATCTAAAAAAATATAAAATATAAAAAAATATAAAAATATAAATCTAAACTCTAAATAAAAATTAAATTCTAAAACTAAAATTAAACTCTAAAGTTAAACTAAATTAAAACTAAGACTTAAAAATCAAATCCTAATCCAGGGACTTAACTCGCTGCGCGCGCTCATGCTCGACCTGCTGCTGCCCTAGCAGCGCCTGGTCGGTGCCCGCCTCCCCTCCATGGATCCCGGTGGAGGTCCTGCGGCCTCCCCCCCCTCCCCGGAGCTTGCCGCCTTCATCACCCTCGTTGCTGGCTTGGGCAATCGGCCCCCTTCAGGATCCCAGCAGAAATTTGTGAAGAAACTGGACAGTATTCCCACGGTTTCTTTGCCTGTGGAGGAAACATGCAGATCTGCCCTGAATCTGGTAGAGAGGGGCCTCATTGGCCAGTTCACTGGGCTTTGGCCCTCCCCGAAGGTTGTCGAAGACTGGGTGAATAGGAACTGGATTCCCCTGGTAAAGGAGAACATCAAGAGTCATTTCGTGGGGAAAGGCTTTTTTGTCTTCGTCTTTGATAATGTGGAAGACAGAAGTTTGATCTTCTGAAACTGGCCATACTTTATGGGCCCTCGAGGTCTCTATCTGAACAAGTGGTCGCCAGACTTCGACCCCGCTCAGGATGTGCCCACGGCAGTGCCAGTTTGGGTGAGACTCCCCCACCTTCCCCTCCACTGCTGGAATCAGAGATCTCTGCAGTCGATTGGCAACGCCCTTGGGAAGTACATTGATCAGGCGCCAAGGAAGGATCAGTATTCCTACGCTCGCATTTGTGTCGAAGTTGATCTTGAAGTCGGGCTGCCTGAAGCCATCAACCTCACGGTAGCAGATTGGTCTCATATTCAGGAGCTTGACTATGAACAGCTCCCTTTCAAGTGCCGACATTGCCATGAACACGGGCACTTCGCCAGGTATTGCAAGAAAAAAAATGAAGAGCTAGCAGAGAAAGAAAAAGGAGATCACTGGAACCAAGTCAAGAAGACATCAAACAGCCGACAGAACAACAAAAACAAGGGCAAAGGAGCGGAGAACAAAGCTGGGCAAGAAAACGCAGACAACCAAGCAGCAGGAAGCAAGGACAAAGCCAGTATAGAAGCAGATAAGAACCCCTTTGAATCTCTAACTCCACAGCCAGACCCTCCAGAAGCAGAGACGGATGGATCAACCCCGCCGAACAACAACTCAGCTCCAGAAACTGGTATTATCTTAATCCCCTCTCAAGGTAACACCTCCTCCCCTTCTTATGCAGATATTATAAAGTCTAAAAAGAAGAACACAGAAACTATGGGATCCTCGGATGATGAGACCTTTGAAAGGCCATCCAAGAGAGCTGGTAGGAAATCTAATAGAGAAACTAGGGAAGAGGAATCTGAAAGACAAAAAACCCTAGGCAGTCAGTCCACCATTGAGATGACTCTAGGAAGGAATACCAGACTAAGGACCCCCAAGGGGGGTGGACCTATCCCCTCCAGTTTTAAATGATGCAGATAGTCTCTTGGAACTGTAGGGGTCTGGGGAATCCCAATAAGGCAGAAGCAATCAAAGATCTACTGAAAACGGAATCCGTAGACATCCTAATGCTTCAAGAGACAAAAATAGAGGGGGAGCATCTCCTGAACATAAGCAACAACAAGTGGAAATTTGACTCAGGAAAGGCAATCAGTGCAAGAGGAACAACAGGGGGAATAGGCACCTTCTGGTCTCAAAATCTCTTTTCACTAGAAAGAACCCATGAATCTCAACACTGGATCTTTACTGAACTTATTGATAGCAAGAATACGCTTCCAGACTGATCAATTTTGAGGATGGAAAACCTCCAAGATTATTTAAGAGGAGTAAGAGTGCCTGTCACTCACTCCCTTCTAGAGCTTCACCATTCAAGAAACTTAATACTAGGGAGGGGATTCGTCATAGTGTCAGATCCTAATGGCTGAATGAGAAGAGAGGAGGGAGTTCTTCGAGGGATCCCTTCCTTCCCATTGTAGAAGACCTTATTATACATTGGGACCTTGTAGACTTCAAGCCTGTTAAAGGAGCATATACGTGGACCAACAATAGATAAGGGGGAGACCACATCTCAGCAAGATTGGACAGGTTCCTTTTCAGCAGCTCCATTATGCTGGACAACAGAATTGTGTTAACCAAGATCCTTCCAAAACTCACATCTGACCATAAACCAATTCTTCTATGTATTAAAGATGAAGAAGATTTAGGACCTCTGCCATTTCGATTTAACCCTCTCTGGGCAGAAATAGATGGGTTCCTCGATACAGTTCAATCTTCTTGGAGAACAGAGGTCACGGGCTCTCCAAGCTACGTATGGGAGCAGAAGATAAAGAGCACAAAAAAGGCTCTAAAAGACTGGATTAGAAATGCCAACAAAACGCCCACCTCCCAGAGAAAAGAGGCTGTTCTCCAGTTGGAAGAACTGCAATTTGACTTAGAAAAAAAAGACATTTCTCCAACAGATCTAATAGTGGAAAACAATGAGCAAAGGAGAGTTTACAATTCTTTCAGAAATGAAGAGCAGTATTGGCGCTTGAAGTCTCGCAGCCTTTGGCTTAAAGCTGGAGACAGAAACACTGCGTATTTCCACAAACAGTACAGGGCCAGACTTTCAAAAAATCATATCAACGAAATTACATTAGCCAATGGCCAGGTATGTAAAGGTTTTGAACAAATTAAGGCTGCTGCTGAGGGACATTTCCATAATCTTCTCACTGCCGAAAGAAATGGGAGCGAGGAGGACATTAATGAATTCCTGTCAAACATTCCGAAGCTGGTCAACTCTGAAGACAACAACTCCCTTTTGAAACTGGTCTCGGAGGAAGAAATCTATAAGATCGTGTGGTCAATGGAGCCGGATAAAGCTCCTGGCCCCGACGGATTTTCAATACATTTTTACAAAATATGCTGGGCGCTAATCAAATCTGATCTGCTACAAATGACTCAAGGGATCATGAGAAAGGCTAAGGTGGGTGGTGGAATCAATTCCACATTCCTTGCATTAATCCCCAAGGAAGCAAACCCTGGCTCTTTCGACAGATACAGGCCAATTTCACTATGTAATGCCTCCTATAAGATAATGGCCAAACTCCTGGCGAACAGACTTAAACCTCTTCTGCAAAAGTTGATCTCTCCAGCTCAAGGAGGATTCGTGCAAGGCCGCCACATTCTGGACAATGTCATTCAAGTCCAAGAAGCTCTGCACTCCAGCCACGCCCAAGAAAAAACAAGGTAGTATGCTCATTTAACTAGATATGTGTAATGTTTTTGACGCTTCACCGTATCCTTCTTGTACAGCTTCAGCTCTCTCGTGGGTTTCGTCAAGAGTTCATAAATTTGATCAAAGTCGTATAGATAAGACCCGGATCTTCCCATTGATTAATGGCGCACCGCCGAACTTCTTCTCGCCACCGTATGGGGCCGACAGGTCGCCTCTCTCTCCCTTCCCTCTTATATTCTCATGGCGGACTCCTTAAGCAGAAAAATCACTAAAGATAAAAGCAATGGTAGCAGGGAATAAGAATCGCAAATGGCATTGAACCAGTGAATCATGCCTTATTTGCTGATGACTCGATTCTGCTTGGGGGCGCAACAGTCAGAGTGGCAAGCTCCTTCAGAAATACTCTCCAGAAGTTCTGCAGTATTTCCGGAGCGCTAATAAGTGAGAAGAAGAGTGATGTTTATGGTTGGAACACCGATCAATTCACCATTAACAAAATTGCCAACGACCTGGGCTTCATTGGCTTTGCTGAATGGGACAAGCTGAAATATCTGGGACTGCCAATCACGTTAAGATCCAACAGAAATCAGCTCTGGGAAGACGTCATAACGAAATTTAAGAAGAAGATTGGCGCGTGGGGAGGATTCTGGCTCTCCACGGGGGGCAAACTTACTCTTATTAAGGCTGTCCTCTCAGCGTTGCCCACTTACCAGGCAGCTCTGATGCTCGCCCCCAAAGCTATCTCAGATCAGATTGCAAGACTTATTCGAATTTTTTTGTGGAAGGGAGGTCGCGGCAACCACAGCAAATTTCACTTGATCAATTGGGAAACTGTGAAACGCCCCCTTCTGGAAGGAGGATTGCAGATTCGAGACCCCCAGAACGCTAACCTAGCTCTGGGTTGTAAACTTCTGTGGCAGCTAATTAATAATCCCCACCATCCGGTTAGTCAAATCTTCAGGATTAAATATCTACAGAATCGACCTCTTTCCTCATACACAGCTGATAAACCCTCAAAAGGTTCGCAAGTGTGGAAACTCTGCAGCAGAGGTATTCCCTTCTTCATTTCTCATTTATACAGAGTGCCAGGCAATGGGGAAAATATCAGGATTTGGAGAGACAGCGTTTTGGGTCACCCTCCTCTTAACGAATCTAATGATGTAGATCCTGGAGAGCGGCTCAAGCGCAAGGTGGAAACTGATCGGCATCTACGTACCGGGACACACGGTAGCAGAAATTTGGACACAATGGAACATCCCCATGCCACCAGCACACTTGCACTCACAGCTCGCTCTATTCAAAAGAGCAATCACTGACTATGCCCCCGTGCACTTAGATGATACAGATCAATGGGGATGGGGGAAAACTGGGGTCTATACAGCAAAGCAGGGATACCTTCAACTTCAAAGTAGGAAAGATTCGACTCATCACAAGAGTACATTTGGAAACTAATTTGGGATAATCTTAGCATTCCCTAAAATAAAATTCTTCTTCTGGATCCTGTTCCAAAACAAAATTTTGACAGGAGAAAACTTGAGCAAGAGGAATATTGCTGGTCCCCATCGTTGTGCTCTATGCAAAGCAGCACTGGAAACTTCAGGTCATCTGTTTCTGGAATGTGATTTCGCGAAGGAAGTTTGGTCCTTCTTTCTAGCTGGACTGAATGTGCACACTCCATCTCAATGTGCGATAGACTCCATGTTTCTCACTTGGAATTCAGCTTACCCTTATAAAACTGCTAGCAAATCTTTATGGCATAAGGTGTGGACAGCCTCCCCCAAATATGTTTGTTGGAAGATCTGGCTGGCCCGAAACGAAATAATCTTCAGCAATAAATAAATGACAGTAGCTAAAGTGGCGGATCAGGCCAAATCTCTCCTAATAGAGACCTTGATTCACTCCCAGAACAAAGAGGATAACACTCTTCGGCCCGAAGAAAGGATGTGGTTGGCTCCTTTCACCGGCAAGACCAGCTCTCCAGCAAATCTTCGCCCTGTCTACATGGAAAATTGGGAGATTCGCATTCCGGAAGACAGATTTCACCAGTGGTGGAAATCTCAAGGCAAGTATGCTGTCTTCTTTGATGGTGCCTAAAAATGCAACCCGGGAAGATCCGGTGCAGGAGGGGTGATCTATCATCCTAATGGGAATAAAGAAGAATTCAGTTGGGGCCTGGGACTGAAATCCAACAATCAAGTAGAAATTCTAAGTTTATGGAAAGCATGTCAAATTGTCAAAAAAGAAAATCCAAGTGAAATAGCAGTCTTTGGAGACTCAGAGGTGTTGATAAAAGCAATAGCTAGCAAGCAGGGTCTCAAGAAACCGGTGCTCAACAAACAACTAGCAAGAGCTAACAGAATACTGAGGAACTTCTCCTCAGTAAATGTCTTCCACATACTCAGAGATCTAAATGGTGATAGATTGTGTCCTCAGTACATTTCAGCTACGAAGGAATGATAAGTCTAAATGCGAAGCTCAGCACATAACCATTATCCCATAAAGGCTCTTGACAAACTTGATGTAATTTAACTGTCGAATGAGAATCTTTGTATATTAGCTGCAATACTCCCTTATATCAGCCTCTTTTCAATAATATAACGATTCTAGTTATAAAAAAAAAGTGGTTCTAAATTCCAAGCTACATGCGTGGGTGTCAAACATCTACTGTTTCATCATCGTTTGATAAGGATTCTGGTTTTGAATGAGCTTCGGAAATAAATAGAGATTGGTATTCCTTTTTATTTATGAGTGGATTTGAAATGGAAGCCCTAACCCCAGCTAGAAACCCTAAGATTAAGGGGAATCCTTCACCACCAGTAGCAGAATCGAGTCAGCTAGTGGTTACTAAAGAAAAGAGGTTTGTAAAGTTGAAACCAAGGAAACAGGTTGAAGATAGAACTGAGAAAGAATCAGTGCTTGTTGCAGAAACCCCATCACCTACAAAACAGAAAGTAGAAAGGGTCAAAGAAACAAAACAAAAACAAGTGGCCAGTAAGCAGGAGATCCAGAGAAAGATAAGAAGTCAAGTATCAACATCAAAGGGAAAAGCAGCTGTTTCAGTGATAGAAGACAACCCAATGATGAAAGGTAACTTGGATGATATACTGCATGCAATTGATATAGAAGAATCACCCATTGTGCAGGCAGATTTCATTGAAGTGAATGAACCCAAACATAGAAAAATGAAATTAACAAAGAAATTGGAATTTGAAGGTGAGAATGAAGCTTTTGTTTTTCAAAATAGGAAACCTTTAACCAGGCATGAAAAGAAACTCCAAGAAGGCAGTAAAGATATCCAAGTAACTATTGAAGCAGCCAAAGTCCTTGAAGAGGTGGTTGATCTCTTATCACCTATAGTGGAGCATGCATTCAGCAATATAATGAAGGGAAAGGAACACATGTCAGAGTGTCAACTACTGGAAGAAAGGTTGAAGCTAGAAAATCAAGAGATGGAAATGATGAGAAAGAGGGCCAGAAAGCACAACATTGAAAAGATAGAATTCAAGAGGATGAAAGCTGTTTGGGAAGGTCAAACAATTGCTACGTCAAAGATCCCAAGCAGTGCACAACAGTTCTTTACATGGAAAGTTCCATCCATTAAAGAAGAAAAATTCGTTAGAGTGATAAACACCCATTTGAGAGCCAGTAATAGAAAGCTAAGAGGCCAAGTGGATGATTTGGAGCTACAATTAAAACAGTCTCAAGATGACTAAAGAGCAGAGGTACAAAATGAAAAATTCAAAGCAAACTCAAAATGGAAAAAGAGGATTAAATTTTGTAAAGGTTATGTTTTTAGTTCATATAGCTGATGGTTTTGATGAGGCTAGTGATTTTCTAAAGTTATATAATATTTTTGTTTCAAATTTTGAAGAAAAACTGGTTAAAATTGCTTACACAGTAGTTTCGTAGCGCCTGTAGTGAAAAAAGGGTGAAATGCGCTACGAAACTGGTGTAGCAACTTTTTCACCCTTTCCTTATCAAATTTTGGAGGGAAGACCATGTATTTTGACTTGAAATTTCTAAGGAAGCTATTTCAAGTGAAAATCAAAGCAACCCTGAAGGAAAGGAAGCTAAATTTTGAAGAAAAATGGGTAAAAAGACTGCGCTACGAAACTGTGCTGCTTTCGTAGCGCAGGTTTGTTTTCACTATTTTGAGAAGTTCAAAGTGGTTTTATACAACTGACATGAAGGTATGACTTGGGACATATGCTAATAATTTTCCTAACATCAATTAGCCTCGAATTTATGGGTTAGAAGTGGTCAGAATATCTCAATAAACTAAAAGAATCCTAAGCCTAAAAACAGGGGAGCAGTTTCCTAAATTGCAGGAGATCAACATCATCAACATTATGGTCATAACAGATTGGAAATCATCATCAGGATTCGACTTAATGGAAAGATAGGTGGAAAATGATGTAATTAATTTTAGATAAAGCTGTTTTGAGTGGAATCAAAAGAGTTCTAATTCTATTTGTAATAGAACTCTATATTAGTTGTACAACTGTGTTTGTAATAAATACCATGTTTTATGGTTAGAATAGGTGTCAAAGCATAGGAATTCGATGTATCTAGTTGTGGATAAGCTTATATTATGATGTAAATGATATATAAAAGATCAAGGAGTCGAAATAGAAAGGGTTGGACATTTGTTAGAAAAAAGACTCGGTTTATTGTAAGTGACTATTTTCAGCTTAATACAGAATTTCTACTTAGACAACTCAAGATTCATAAGGATTTATTGTATGTTCTTGTTCTGATGGCATCTTTTCAATATTCTATTGCAGTGGTGTTTGCTTATGTTACTAAGAATTCATCAATGATGCTATGACTTCCTTCATAGACAAACTGACTGTGTGTTTCACTGTTTTACATGTGTATTCTTTGACTTGAACTCTGATATGCCTGGACTTCCATGCTAGGTTGATTGTTTTGGTTTTTCTGAAGCTATTATGACTCCATAAGCCCAATGTACACTTGCTAATGTGATTTACAACCAGTTTATATCATTTATCTGCTTTTATCCCATATAGAATTAGCCATCTACATATTTATCAAAAATCATAAACCCTTGAGAGAGCCCTCTCAGGTTGGAGAGGCTAAGCCTTAGCCAAAATATTGGTCTGAAATAGTTACATGAGATTATCTTAATTGGCATCCTATCAGGTCTGATTTTGTGATAACATTATACATGCTTTTATATCTAATAGAAGATGGAAATTTCTATCATTGTTGGGAAAAAAATTAAGTAAAAAAAATGGTAACATCAACAATATTGACTAGCTTGCAAGATGTTTAATTGAGCTTTAATGGTGTCATGGGGAATTATATTTTCGTAGCTAGAGCATAAAAGTCCAAGCATTCCTTCCAAAAAAATTGTAGTATTCTATTTCTCTATTTCTCATACTTGTTGGCTCCTCTTCTTCTATTTAGTCATATTACTAGTATTCTAAACAAAGGGAAATGGAAGGAAATTTGTAGCATGTATGTGTGGATTCAAGTTGTTGAAAATTGTAACTAGGTTCGATCTTCATTATGATTTAGCTGTAATCATGACATTGTATATTCTTTATAATTAAATAAAGAAAAAAATTATCTTTTATTTTAGATTATGAGTTTCATACTCAAGTTTGAGTCAAAAGCATGTTCTTCATGCTTTTAGGTCTTCTAGGTATTTCTAGGATAAAAAATAATATTTCTCATGTGACATAGTCCCATTTGGACTCACTGTAATGAAGAAAAACAATAATTTTTTCGAGGAAAAACCATGGATAAGCCCGAGACCAAGTCGGTCCAAGGAGCAGATCAAGTCGGCCTCAAGGGAAGGAATTCAATCCTCAAGAAAGGTTATATAAAGGAGTGAAGCTCGACTCATTTGGCCACTCATCTCAAGCAAGTTCGATCTGCAATAGCGAAGGTGAAGAAGAGAATCTGGGAGGAAAAATAAGAGGATAAAAAGTCGAAGTTTTTCGAAGAATCCATTTCCTTATCTCGATAGCGTTTGTGAAGCTACTAGATGCAGGAGGTTGAAATTCCGAAGCAATTGCGAGAGTCCAAAATTGCAGGGACTAAATTTTGTTGCAGGGGCTGACGTTGCAGCATCAAAGAAGTAGAATCGATGTTCTGGAATCCATGTCAAGGAAGATATTACTAGGGGTTGGCTTGGGCTTGGAGGGTTTGTTGGCTTTGTTATTTGGGTCTTGGAAGTCTCATTTGTAAGAAAATTATAAAGAAGAAGAGAAACATTTTCTGTGTTTTACCGCTTGGAGGGATTTTTCCCTAACTTGGAGTTTATATATTTTGTACTTTGTCTCTTATGATCTTCATTGTTTTTGGTAATTTCTTGATGAACAAATATCTAATAAAGCAATAAAAGGAGAAAAAATATCACGAGTAATTATCAAGTTAAGGAAAATCATCTAAATACATAAGTCTCCTAATTTTCCAACACAAGCTATGAACTTCACAGAGAACAACTGGACAAATTTTATGGTAATTAGTAGGTATTTGTCAACCCTAACACTCTTACATAAGTTGTAACAGCTTCTAAAGACTGAGATTGTAGTTAAAATTATAAGATGTAAACAAATTAGTTGATGCATAAGTCATGTTGGCTTCTTAAGGCTAGGAATTATAGATATTAGTTATAAGATGTAAATGACTAAGCTGTCTAGATAACAAGGCCATTTTATGAAGTTTCGATTATGGGTCTAATTTAATTTAGGAATGAACATGGAGAAACATACTTGTGAAGTATGACCCACAAAAAAAGGATAAATCTTTGGATAGGATTTCACACACTTTTGGTTGCTATTGATTTTGAAAACCAATAGAGGTTTTCTAACTCTTGTCCATGAAAGGATTTTGAAAAAATAATTGAAGACCAAGTTGTCAATGTGAAGTTTTTTTTCTCATATTTTCCATCTCATAAGAAGCATAATGAGATATGTTTTATTTTTAAATATAAAAATATTATTATTGCTTATATATATATATATATATATAGAGAGAGAGAGAGAGAGAGAGAGATGATTAACCTTTACTAGGGTTAAAAATGGTTTATTGCACTTTCAAAAAGCAAATATTATTCAGATTTTCTTAGAATTGTATTTCTATGATTGAAAAGCATTAAGAGAACATTTTTAAGATCACCCAAGAAGTTTAATAGTGTGACAAATATTTTAAAAACTAGATCTAATTTGAGAATATGATGGATAATTTAAGAGAAATTACTTTTAATTTTTGACCCTTTTACTGTTATTAAAATGATAGACTAGAGGAAACCATCTCCGACTCGTCGGTGAAAAAATGGAGTGCATGCGAGAGACTAGGGTTTTATTTCATTGTGTTTCTATCCTTCCTGTTGCCAAGATGCTAGGTCTTGAACGCATCTCTTAGTATGTTCCATGGAGCGGATATTTTCCTCCTTGGTTTCTCATGGGAGTGAAAAAATGTTTTCCTCCACCCTCATTTATAGTGGACTGGTCTACCCTCTGTTTTGACATCTTTCTGTCCTCAATGGGTGCCAGGAGATAGGGTTCTAGATGTTCAACAAATGATTTTGTTGTCTCTTCACATATGGTAAATAACATATTTTTTACAAAGATTCCTATTGTTGTATGTTCCTCTTAGTTCATGTTTTAGTTGAGGTCGGAGTGATGGGAAAGCCATTCTGAGATGCTT
This sequence comes from Pinus albicaulis, assembly GCA_034641835.2. NCBI lineage: Eukaryota > Viridiplantae > Streptophyta > Pinopsida > Pinales > Pinaceae > Pinus > Pinus albicaulis. Next base: position 1,709,974,397 of record CM076580.1, on the reverse strand, counting down.
TTCATTCCCATTCTCTCTCTAGGTTTGGTATCTCTAGGATCTCTAGGTTTGGTATCTCTAGGATGTTGTGAAAGGGAATATTTCAACCTCATCAGAACAAATTCAAAACATTTTAGGACCCTATCTTGTAGATCAAATAGAACATTCTCTAGCCATGTTAGTATTACGAACACCCCTAAAAACCCAAAAAGGGCGATAAACTCTATAGTCTTTAGTTTACAACTTCAGATATGAAAAATTGATTATAGAAAATCCTGAACACGAAAGCTGAAAATGAAAAGAGAAAATCACACAATGTTACTCAATGGAAATGAAATAATTTTATTATATTAAAAGGATGAATACACCTGATGGAAGAGAGTGGAGACTTGGGTCTAGAGCACCCCCCTCCATATGATGCTTTCTTTTATCCCTCACATTTGAGAAACTGCTCTTTCTGTCAAAAGGTTGTAGTGGGCAATAGAGGATAAATCGTTTGAACTCAATGTGGGAGCTCGAATGTTTTAGGACAATAGTGACGAAAATGAAATGGTCATGTGTGTAAAGTGAGGGAAAACCTCTCTATTTATAATAAAATACTAAGATAGATCTAGATATAGAAAAATAATAAAATATTATCATACTAAATCAAGATCTAATCGTTATGAGTATTTTATTATATTTGAGAGAGGAAAATATTTTTGAAATGGTCAAAATTAATTTATTTAGTAAAAAAACTCAATTATTAATGATTTATTAATTTAATTAAGGAAAATGGTTAAAGCAATTAATAAACAAAAATGATCTATTAATTACTTTAAGGAGATATGGTCAAAGTGAGTTAGAAATAATTATTTAATAATTATTTCATAGAATAAATGTCTAATGATTAAGAAATAATAAATAAATAATGATTTAGTTAATTATTCCTATGGGTGAAAATATTTTTAATTATTTCCACTAGATGGGTAAATAGGAAAATAACATGAAATTAATTAAATGAATTTCTGAGTTATTTTCAAGTGGGAAAACATAAATAATTTAGGAAAATGGTTCTCTAAATTATTTCCTAAGGTGAAAGTGGGTTTATATGTGTAAACCCCGTACTACATGGTGTATTTTGACCTTCCTATTGGAAAATGGCTAGGTGATCACTTTTTAGGTGATAACAGGTTTCCCCCCAATCTATGAGTGTTAGGAGTACATCGTATGACCCCGAAATACATTGTAGGTTCACTTTCACGAGACACCGAAGGGGAGTTATATATATATATATATATATATATAGAGAGAGAGAGAGAGAGAGAGAGAGAGAGAGAGAGAGAGAGAGAAATAACGTTGTTGCAACACAGGGAATAATTGTAATATGAGGAGGTGAGACCTACTTGGCAGATAGAAGTCTCCTTTATGGTGTGTATATGACCTCAATGAGGCTAGGGAGGCATACCTATATCCACCGAGATAACTCAGTACAAAGAATAATGGTGTGCCCAATAATGTGGGTCTAAGAAACATAATACATTATGTATAGTGCGTTGACATCAATGGGCCATAAAATGATACAATGATACAAAGCGTCTCATACACATGTGCATGGAAAATAAAGGTCAGGACTGATACAATGAATATTTTTGAATTGAGTACATAGGATGGAATGCCCCCAAGCTGACTTGAGGGGGAGATCACAACCAAAGAAACCATGTTGAACAAGAAAGGGCTCTAAAGATATGAATGAAAAATCCGAAGATGAGGCTCATGTTGTGAGCTTTCTGATCAATTGAACATTAGAGGAAATTTCAGCCTAAATGTGCCCATGAAATTTTCATGTACATAATATGTAAACCAATCAAAATCCTTTAAATTCAAAAAGAGGTAGATGTAAATATTTTGGAGGGTCTTATCAAAAGTATGCATAATGGGTACTTGTTGGATGTGGAATTTAATTATGCATCCAACGAGTGTCTACACTTGAAATTTGGGTAAACCTATAGGAGGTAAGCAAAAAATACAATTGAAAAAAATAGTTTTCTTATTTTCCCTCCAAAATTCATAACTCTTATTTTATTATTTTCCTATTATTTTATTATTTTTCCTTAGGAGACCACTCATGAGGGGAATTTTTAGGTGCCTCCTAAGGAAATTATAAAATAATAGTGGAAATAATAAAGTAATATTAGATTACATCATCAAATTTTAGAGGTAAAAAAGAAAAAACTATTTTTTCAACTCGTATTTTCAACTTATCTCCCTATGGGTTTACCCAATATTTGAGTGGGAAAACTTGTTGGATGTATAATTTGATTCCTCATCCAAGAAGTACCCATGTTGCATAATTCGATGGACCCTGTTACACGAAAAATGAGAAAGACATGAAAAACGTGATTGCAATCATGTTGTTTAATGTATTTATCATTTTTCGCGTTGCAGGGTCCTCGAAAGTATGCAACATGGGTACTCCTTGAATGAGTAATTAAAATTTTCATCCAACGAGTACTCCTGCTTCAAATTTGAGTAAAAACTTAGGGAGATAATTTGAAAATACAAGTTGAAAAACTAGCTTTATTATTTTATTATTTTTTAATATTTTTACTTTTTTACCCTAAAAATGGTGAATCATCCCCCACGGTTGACATCATCATCTTGAATTATATTGGTTCTTATAAAATTTATTTTGGCTGTACAATTTTTTTAGGAGGCCCATTTTTTACCTCAAAAGTTCTCTAATGTTTAGGCTGAAATTTCCTCTAATGATTGATCGAGTAAAATCTACGAAATTGCATCTAAGGTTGGATCACGAATTGTTGGCTCTTGGGCATGTGGGGGGATACCTAAAGGGACACCCCCTCATGATTTTTGGAACATCTCTCACACACCCAAAAAATATGGGGATAATCTACTGGAGCATGGGACCATCAACTGTATGATTCTTGAATGTGTGAGAATGAGTTGGAGTCGGGCAAATGAGAAATAACCAAGTCAAAGGGAAAAGTTGATTCCCTTTTTTTGATCCAAGGCACCGAAAAATCAAGAAGATGGAACCAGGGTACACCTCCCTCTAGACCATTATCCTGGAATAGATATGCTGAAGTCGACATGAGAGAACTTGCCAAAGTTGAGGCAATGAGGAGTCCTTAACAAAGGCACGAGGAACATAGTAATGTGATTGAAAAAGATTAACACCAAGGTAATGAAAAGGAATGAGGGGTGGAATTATGAATTCCCTTGTGAGAGCATAATATGCAAGATTTACCTAAAAATGATTGACACAATTCCAAAAGGGATGGTCAATAACTTAGACAAAGGATTTTCAAAGACAGATCCGAATAATTGGAGGCCAAATATGAGCAAGATAAGATGAATGCAATACATGGATGGGATAAAATATTTTAATAGGAATCAATGGGATGTTGAATAGACTCTATGGTATATAAGGTTGAATCATATTTGATGCTCTGAACAAGGGTGACTCAATAATACTGCCACAGGGAAAAAATGCCCAAATGGGACCATAAAAACATGAGTAAACAATGGTTACTCATGACTAAAATCAACACATAAGTTGACAAGTGCAAAGACAAAGTGTTTCTAGATTAAGGGCGACTCATATGAAGAGTTATGATTTTAATGGGTGACAAAGTGGGGCCTCATGGAAAAAATGGCTTCCCGACAAAGTTTCAAATTACAAAAAAAGAAGGAAGACCCATGATAGAGCTCAGTGAGAGATTTACAACGGTGTAGATGGTTCATCAAACCTAGCTACAATGAGCTTAAAATGACAAAGGGAAAAATTAAGGTTTCCTATATGATCAGGAGTTCATAAATTTTTCTCAAAATTCAAAGTTACAAGATTGGGTTGAAACCAAGATGGTTACATAAATCTCGTCTTCATGATTCCGGCGCCGTGAATGGTTCGAAAAACCTATGTTGTATGAGGGAGATATTATGTTTTGATTGAAATTCCAAATAGGTAAAATTGTGACAGTTTTACCAGGTTTGACTGGGATGCACCGTCAGCAAAAGGGAATATTTTGAGGAATATTCCTTCCTCAGAGCCAACCGCAGGTTGACAAGTGTCAGCTTCTTATTCGAATGAGTTTGGAGAGGGCCAATAAGAAGGTGACACATGGCTAGCCCTAAGGCTGCCATGTGTCCCTAAAGTGGTAGTGTAAAATTATTGAGGGGTCTGTAGGAATCTAACCCTGGACCACTGGCAGGGCATGCACAGGTCTCCATTTCCCAAGCTACATGTGGTTCTTAACATTCATGGGTCACGATTTATATCTATGTTGTATAGGATCCATGTATGGGGGTTAGGGACTGCCGGCGGTCCCAACCCGCCAACGGTCCCTAGAGTTATGGTCACATTGCAAACAATATATTCCAACCAACCGATGGTCAACCTAACTGATAGTCTCCACCAGCAATTCATCGTGTTGTCACATGGCAACGTTTGTTGTTAATTCCGCGTGGTTTATACGCTAACCAACTACCATTCAGCCAACAGTTAAACCTCCGACTGTAGTTGATGCCGTGGGTTCCGCCCAACTATTACTGTAATTGCGGTGTTTGGGGTGGCATGTGCCCAACCACCCAAACCACCTTTTGAGTGGAATTTCCTAATTTAACTCGATATAAGTGGAGTCCTCCACTTTTAGTGGAGTTTTTCTAGGTGTAACTGGGAAAAAGAGTAGGAGACTCAATTTTCGCCCATTCTGAGTGAATGAAGAGTAATTTTTGACTGATTGGAGCATTCTGGAGCCATTGGTGCAGAGAAAACAACCATTGGAGCACTGTAACTACATGTATTTGCAAAATTTTGAGCATAATGAAAGATGGACATGCCATTGGGAGCTGGACCGGCAGATGTAGCCCAGGAGGGGTGAACTGCTTCATCATGCCAGCTATGTAAATTTCATGTAGTGACTTATTTCTCTATTTTACACTATTTTTTAGTGTTATTTAAGCTTTCTTTATGCTTCTAATTCACCTAAAATAATATACAATTCATGGAAAAACACCTCAATCCTTAAGGAAACTAATGAATTGGTTATGCACATGTTTATAAATATAAAAGACACTTAGTAGAGAAAAAACAATACAATCATTTCACAATCAGATTGGTATCAGAGCTAGAGTTTATTCTCTGGCGTTGTTTAGGGCAAATAATTGTTTAAATGTTTGCAAATTTTAGATGCTTACTAGGCTCAAGCTCAAAAAGAGCTTACTAGGAAAATTGGTGGAAGCAGAAGAGTCTCAAAAAGAGCCAAAGAAAAGGAGAGAAAGATTGCCACAATATCCACCACCTAGTTCACCTCCTAAAGAAGCAGAAGTTCCATTAAGCATGCCTCAAGAGGAAGGAGAAATTCATGAAGAAGTTGATCCCAAGGAGGAAGAAAGAGTGTTCAACAAAGAATTTCTTGACATGACTAAGATGGTTAGAATCCTTTATCAAGAAAGGAATGAGAAAACGGAAGGAGAAGGATCTAAACTTCACAAGGAAGGAAAAGGTTATTTAGGAGGTCATAATGATGAAGATAAGTCAAATAAGGGAAATGGAGGAAATGGATGCAATGGAGAGCCATCCTCCTCACCCTCATCATCATCATCCTCTACTTCTTCTTTAGTACATCAACCACACAAGTCAAAGAACACTGGTAAAAGTCATTTTTTAAAACTTGATGTTAAGTTTGAATTGCCAATTTTTAATGGTGAAGTCAATGTAGAAAAGCTTGATAATTGGATTAGGCAATTGGAAAAGCTTGATGATGATACCAAAATCCAATTAGCTTAATTGAGAATGGAAGGTGCAACACTTGTTTGGTGGGAAGCCAAGACAAAGGAGGAGATCAAAAAACATGGTAAGATTATTCTATCATGGTCATATTTCAATACTGCTATAAAACAACGGTTTTATCCATTAGCTCATATGCAGAAAACCATAATGAACTGGTATAACTTTAGGCAATTGAAGGGACAAAATGTGCAAGAATACACCTAAGAATTTAGGAGAAGATCTATCTTATTAGGGGTATATTTGCAGAGCCAAGATACTTTGCTCAAGTACATAGGAGGGTTACATAGCTACCTAAAACATATTATTCTCATGTTTAACCCCACCAGTCTAGATGAAGTATGTGTTCAGGCCACACATCTAGAAGCTAGAGGGAAGAACATTTCGAAAGAGGGTGGAAAGAAATTTTTTAAGTGTAAAGCCAAAGAAAAGACCTCAAAAGGTAAAAACAAAAAGAATGCATCTATTAAGAAAGAGGGAGAAAAATTGGTTTGTAAACATTGTTCAAAAGAAGGCCATGATGAAACTCATTATTGGAAATTACATCCTGAATTGAGGCCAAAGAAACCCAATAACAAAGGGAAACAGAAAACTGCTGCTACAACTCAACATGATTTAGGAGACGATTTAGCTGATGAATCTAAGATTACATCCATGGGATTGAAGAACATGAAGGGAAAATAAATTGAAACTAAACCCAGTACCAGTACATCAAACTGTCACATAAACACTCCAAATGAAGAAGAAATAATTGAACTGTTTCATGTGAGGGTCATATCCAAACATACCAAGATTGACACATTGTTTGATAGTGGGTCACAAGAAAACTTAATCTCTGAAGAATTGGTCAAGAAACTTAACCTTGAGACCATACCACATAAAAAACCATATCCATTAGGTTGGATTTGTAAGGATGCAAATCTACAGGTTTCAAAGAAATGTATATTTCGGTTTGCAATCACTGCAAATTTTGTCGACACAGTTGAATTAGATGTGGTTCCGCTTGACATAAGGGGTATTTTCTTGGGGAGTCCTTACTTGTATGTCAGGAAATCGATATTCCATTTCCATGAGAAAAAGTATCATTTATTCAAAGATGGAAAGGAGTTCATTGTAAGATCACATCGCAAGAAGACAAGCATTGCTATGATAAATGTTGGACAGGTAAAAAGGTTGGTAAATTCAAGTAAGAATTTTGTTCTTCTAATGATTAATCCTAAAGCTGATGTTAATCATGAATCATTTGAGGGATGTTGTCCTAAGTTGAAATCAGATTTATACAATGTAGTTAATAAACATAATGAGATGTTTCAGGAGCCAACAGGATTTCCTCCAAAAAGAGAGATTCAAAATGAGATTCAGTTGCAGCAATATTGTCCTCTTCCAAACATCGGTATGTATTGCATGTCGATAATGGATAATGCTGAAATAAAGAGGAAAATCAAAGATATGTTGGACAAAGGAATCATAAGGCCAAGCACCTCACCATGCAGTTCACCCATAGTCTTGATACCAAAGAAATATGGGACTTGGTGCATGTGTGTAGATTTTTGAGCTTTGAACAAGATTACGGTAAAAATCATTACCCACTCCCAAGAATAGATGATTTTCTTGATCAGCTAAAAGAAGAAAAGTTTTTCACTAAGTTATATTTACGAAGTGGATATCATCAAGTAAGAATTGCAGAAAGTGATATATGGAAAACTGCATTCAAAACCAAACAAGGACTCTTTGAGTGGCTAGTTTTTCCATTTGGTTTGTGTAATGCACCGATAACTTTCATGCGTGTTATGGATAGTTTTTTGTGTCTATTCCTTGATGAATTTGTTATTGTTTACTTAGATGACATATTTATTTTCAGCAAAACAAGAGAAGAACATGTCTTGCATGTGAATAGAGTGCTTGATATTTTGAAGAAGGAGAAATGATTTCTTAAGATGTCAAAGTGTGAGTTTGGAAAGACTTCTTTTGTCTATTTGGGACATATTGTAGGAGGAGGATAATTGAGGATTGATCCTGCTAAATTGGAAGCCATTTTGAATTCACCCGCACCCAAAATAGTAACCGAGGTAAGAAGTTTCTCAGGTGCAGCTCAATATTGGAGAAAATTTATTGCTAACTTTTCTTTCATCGCAGCTCCTATGCATGTAGTGACAAGTGTGAAGAAAGGCTTCAAATGGGGGGGAAAAAACATCAAGATTTAGAATCTTTAAAATACAAGATCAGTTCAGCTCCAGTCCTTGCATTACGAAATTTGAGATAGCCATTCGAGATTCAAATCGATGCTAGTGATTATGCCATGGGCGCAGTACTTTTGCAACATGGTAAGCCTATCACTTTTCATTATGAAACATTTAATGGTGTTGTGAATAATTATCCTACATATGAAGTGGAAACACTACTTTATGGGTAAAGAGACTATTGTACATACCGATCACCAACCATTACAGTACTTGCAATCACAAACAAAATTGCAGCAATCAAGACATTTCAGGTGGATGGGATTTCTTTAATAGTTTCACTTGGTTATAAGGTACAAGAAAGTTATTTTCAATAAATTTTCAAATATGATTTCAAGACAAATCATTAGTGCTTCTACTTTACTCAAAAATGATTTTGTTGTACATGAGAGTTACATAGAACAATATGCACATGACATTGATTTTCAAGATGTGTATGCTAGTTTGAGTGAAGGGAATCAAGTTGAAGAAAAATATTATCACATGCATAAAAATTTGATGTTTCATTTGGGAAAGTTGTGTATTCCACAAGGAGAGAGGCTAAGTGTCGTGAGAGAAGCTCATTCATCTCTTATCGTTGGACAATTTGGGGTAAGAAAAACAGTGGTGCATCTACAGAGGTATTGCTATTGGCCTCACATGGTAGATAGCGTGTCACATTTTATAAGAGGTTGTTCTATGTGTGAAACAAGTAAGCCTAGTAATAGGAAGCTTGGGTTGTACATGCCACTACCGATACCATCAAGGGCATGGGAGAGTGTCTCCATAGACTTTGTTGGATGTCTACCTATGTCAAGAAAAAAACATGATTATCTTTATGTAGTTGTGGATATATTCAATAAAATGCGTATACTTATGCCATGTGAGAAAACCATTACTGTTGAGCAAACTGTTGAACTTTATTTTCAACATGTTTGGGTTCATTTACGATTGTCGACTTCTATTTTTAGTGACAGGGATTCCAGGTTCATTGGGAATTTTTGGTCAAATCTATGGAAGATGATGTACACAAAGTTGAAAAAGAGTACCGCTTTTCATCCACAAACAAATGGACAAACCGAGGTGGTAAACAGAACCGTTGTGCATCTATTGAGAGGATATTGTAGCAAACATCCTAAGTTATGGGATGAGAAACTGCAGTACATTCATCACACTTACAACCGGGCAAAGAACTCTTCAACTCAAACATCACCTTTTGAAGTATGCTTTGGGTATTTTCCAAAATTGCCATTAGAATTCATCTTTGGGAAGGATATTTCAATAGATGGGCATAGTGATATTTACAAGGCTCGAAAGTTGATTGAGAAAATTCAGATTATACATCAAGAAGTTCAAGAACAACTTGAGAAAAGTCAATGAAAATACAAAGAGAGGCATGACAAACACCGAGTTGATCACAAGTTTCAAGAGGGAGATGAGGTATGGTTGCACATTAGAAAAGAAATGATGCAAGGGGAAGGTAAAAATATCAAATCCATTCGCTATGGTCCATTCAAGGTCATAAAACAAGTTGGTAAAAATGCATTCCAACTTGAATTTCATTATTATATGCAAATGTATTAAGTTGTCAATGTTGAAAACTTACATTTGTATGAGCCACCTTTAATCAATGATCAAGGAAGTGATGTTCAAATACCTTCTATTGAATATTTATCGCCAGAATTTTTGGATGAGCTCAAGGAAGATAAAATTCTTGATAGGAGAACAAGAGCATCCAAGAGGGGAAGTGATGACTACCTTCGATTTGGGCTCAAAGGAACTAAACCAAGCAAGGAAATATGGATGGAGGTTGGAAAGGTGAGGGAATTGTACCCTCATGTACTAAACAGGTAATCAAGTCTTTTGGGGTCTAAAAGCTTCCCAATGGGGAGGAGTGATCAGGAGTTCATAATTTTTTCTCAAAATCAAAATTATAGGATTGGGTTGAAACTAGGATGGTTGCGTAGATCTCGTCTTCTTGATTCCAACACCGTGAACGGTTCAAAAAATCGATGTTGTATGAGGGAGATATCGCGTTCTGATCGAAATGCCAAATAGGTAAAATTGCGACAGTTTGACCAGGTTCAACTGGGATGGACAGTCAACAAGTGGGTGGATGCATAGTCAAGAAAATGGAATATTCATTTCTCAGAGGCAATCATAGGTTGAAAAGTGTCAGCTTCTTATTTGAATGATTTTAGAGAGGGCCAATCAGAAGGTGACACGTGGCCATCCCTAAGGCCGCCACATGTCCCTGAAGTGGTAGTGTAAAATTATTGAGGGGTCCATAGGAATCGAACCCTGGACCATCGGTAGGGCATGCACAGGTCTCCACCACTCGAGCTACATGTAATTCTTAACATTCATGGGTCATGGTTTATATTTATGTTGTATAGGATTCGTGTATTGGGGTTGGGGACCGCCGGCGATCCCAACTCACCAGCAGTCCCCAGAGTTATGGTCACAATGCAAATAATATATGCCAACCAACCGACGATCAGCCTAACCGACAGTCTCCGCCAGCAGTTCATCGTGTTATCACATGGAAACGTTTTTTTCAATTCTGCGCGGTTTATACGCTAACAAATTATGGTTCAACTCGCATTTAAACCTTCATCTGTAGTTGATGCCATGGGTTCTGCCCAAATATTACTATAACCACGGGGTTTGGGGTGGCATGTGCCCAATCGCCCAAATAACTAAAAGTTATTAAAAACATTTAATTTCTATGGAAGGTTTGGAAAACACACCTTTTGAGAAGAATTTCCTAATTTAACTCGAGATAAGTGGAGTCCTCCACTTTTAGTGGATTTTTTCTAGGTGTAACTAGGAAAAAGAGTAGGAGACTCAATTTTATCCCATTTTGAGTGAATGAAGAGTCATTTTCAACTAATTGGCACATTCTGGAGCCATTGGTACAGGGAAAACAACCATTGGAGCACTGTAACTACATGTATTTGCAAAATTTTGAGCATAATGAAAGATGGACATGCCATTGGGTGCTGGACCAGCAGATGTAGCCCAGGAGGGGTGAATTGCTTGATCATGCCTACTCTGTAAATTTCATGTGGTGACTTATTTCTATGTTTTACACAGTTGTTTAGTGTTATTTAAGCTTTGTTTATGCTTCTAGTTCACCTAAAATCATCTACAATTCATGGAAAAACACCTCAATCCTTAAGTAAACTAATGAACTTATTATTCACATGTTTATAAACTGAAAAGACACTTAGCACAAAAAAACTAATACAGTCATTTTAGATCACTATAAAAGGGTTCTTTTCCCCTAATTCCAATCCATTTGTGCATTGTGTTGTTGGAGAAGTTTGAGAGGGGGAGAGAGCCCTAAAACTTGGTGAGCTCATAGTAGAAAAATGATTAATGGATTATGGATCTACGACTTTCAGGTTGGTGGAAGTACTTGTCTAAAAATGGCTTAATGCTTCTTGGAAGGATGGATGTTAGTGAAGAATTAAGGAAATAAGAATAAGTGGGTGAATACTAGGGGGTGTAGAGTCATCCCCACCCACTAAGAAACATGGTGACCGAGTGGTAATTATTGCATCACATAGAGTAGAAATTTTTAATGTATGGTATGAATCATCTACAATATGTGATGTGTATATGGCTCGTCCGAGATATTTTTGGAGTCCCGTAATTTGGCAAATTGGTAAACCAAATGACAAGGTAACATCGGACCAAGCTTTGGAGCCTTAGGACCTAGCCTTCCTGGACTCAGAGAGGGCTCTCTATATTATGCAAAGGATGTAAACTTGTTTGCTTCTGTATGTTTGATTTTAGGCTATTTGTTAAGTATGTTTTTTTGTTTTTTTTTTTAGTTGTTTGGAGGTAAAACTGATCAAGTGGATCAAAATAGAACAAGAAAATGAGATCAACTGGGCTATGGGGTCAAAATCAAGCCAAGGATGTCAAGACAATGGGTAGGGTGTACTGCAAGGCCGATTTAGTATAGTGAATGGATATTTCAGATGGTTTATGAAGTGAAATGAACATCAAGTTGTGCAAGACAAAGAGGTTTTAAGCATAAATAGTTTTAAAGAAAAGCATTCATGTGGTAGGGCTAACCATTAATCACTATGAATGAAACTCAAATTGATAGATGCAGAAAATAAACAATCAGGTGATGCATAGAAGTATAAGATCCTCTAACCTTGTGAAAATCACCTTTAGTGGTTGAGAACACATGTAAGACAAACCAAAAGCTCAAAATGCGGAAAGGAAACTCCTAAACAACACATTCAAACTGATGAGAACTTTGAAATAAGTCTGCAAGTGTAGGCAGAGGGTAATATCAAAACAAGACCTCTCTGATTTAAACTAGATAGTCAATACTTCAAAGGAGATTTCATTAATGAGGTTTAAACATCTATAAGTAAGCAGGGCATACCATGAATCAAACAAGATAGCATGTCATAATAATCATTAAGGAAATAAATAACAAGTTCTTAGTGGACCAAAGGGCAGTTAAGAATCCTTTGACATGACCAAGAAGGATGAAAACATAGAAGCTGCAATGAATAAGGAAACTTGAGGTGCCTCCATGGGCATATCTCAAATATATTCTTTACTGACCTACAACAAGCAAGAAGCATGGATACATATGTGAAAAACTAAGAGAAAATAACTGAAAAGAAGTACAATACCATTTACCAAGCCATGGAATCCTGCACATAGATCTTCTCCATCATTTAGGCAAGCAAGTCAAACTATCCACTCCATAAAACAAGTCTGACCATCAAAAATCATAACATATATTGCTCTAAGCTCAGTCAAGTTCTTAAGATCTTCAAAAATCCAACTTGCTAATCAAATCTCCCTCACCTTTACAATGAGTCTTCATAAGTTATATAGGAAATGAGTAGATAAGCTCACAAGAGCATCTAGAAGCTCATTGGCCTAATACAAATATTTGATTTTGTCCTTGAGGCCTTACAAGGCCCAAGGCACAAAATATCTTCAAAAAATATCTATTTAAGCTAAAAATAGTAAGAAAATTGACTTTTAATCTCTGACATAGAGTTAAAAATAGCTTAACACACATTTGGATGGCCACCTTCAGAAAACTGCCTTTTCAGCAAAATCCTACAGGAGTGTAGCACCAGAAAAAGGTCTGTTTTGAAAAGGAATTTTGAGGGACTTCCCGATGTCAAAACAAGGCCCGTGATGGCTCGTTGGAAAGCCCTGGATGTCTACTTTCTATTACTAGTTTAATTTTTCCAAAATGATGCCGAGAAGTCTGTAAAAAAGTGGAATGAGTTAAAAAACCTAGGAGCATAACACATGTTGATATTTGAGGCAGAAAGGTAAACATTGACTGTTTTCATTTTCTTCTTGAATTTTTCCAACTTATTCATTACTGTGTTTGCTGACATTGCTTTTATTATCATCATGTGAGCTTTTTTGATTAGTTTTAGTGTCACTGCTGGTTTTATGAATGTCACCTTCATCATGTTTGCTGTCTCTTGGAGGAATACTTTGCCCTTCATCACCACCTTGCTTTCCTTTGCCACTTTCCTTCTTTGGAGGCATATTTGTTTTTGATTCCCTTCACTCACTTACCAAAACAAGTTTTTCTTCTTTAGCATAAACCACTGTTTTCCTCCTTGTAGGACTGTGTTTCACTTTAACCATGCCAACCAAGCAAGTTTTAATTGACAAAGGTCTTTCTTCTTCAAACACTGGCTTTTGGTAAAAGGTTATATTTTGAAAACAAACTATGTTTTATCCTTTAACTCACTGTCTCCTTTATCATTGATCAAAACAAGTCCTTTTTGAATGAAAATGAGTATTTTTCCCTAAAACTGTGTTTCTTTTGATCACTTTGCAAACATATTCTTTGACCTTGAAAACAGGTTTTTTCTCCTTTAGCAGAACAACTGCTTTCCTCCTTGTAGGACTATGTTTCTCTTTGAAACCTCCTTGCTGTGTTGAAAAACCCAAATTCTGAGCAAAAACCAGTTTTTGGTCACCTTTGGGCACACTGCTGTGGGCCCCTAGGCGCTCTTCCAGGCGCGTCGCAATATCCCATAGGCGCATTGCACCCCTTCAATTTTCCTTTGGAGAGCGACTACAGGCACGTCGCGTCCTGCAACAAGCGCGTCACTTCTTAAAAAATTTGCACAATAGCTTTGAAGAACAAAAGTGGACATCCTTTTTCTCTTTGGAAGGAGGCCTTTTAAAATGATTGTGTTGATCTTTGAAGGAGGCTACTTTTTACCAAAAAATGGGTCCTGTAAACTGATTTAAGGAGGCATCTCAAAACAATCCTTGCCATGTTGTGTCTATCATTAAATGAGGCTTCTCAAACAAACTATGCTGAGATCTATTTATCATTGAAATTCTCAGCCCTTTATCAAAAGTCTTTAACTCATTCTTTGTTTATCAAATGAAGGATGTCTTTGAACAAAGTGTCTGTGCTATGCCCTATCTCTGTTCATTATTTGAAGAAGCCTTTTTAAAACTATGTCTTCACCCTCTACTTGTGTTTCCTCAACACAAGCTGAAGGAGGCAATTTTGACAAACTGTGTTAATCTTTGAAGGAGGCTACTTTTCACCAAATACCGTGCCCTCTGCTATACTTTTGCACATTCACTCTATTTTTGATAAGAAACTCTTTGCCAATTATGAAATATTCTCTTCATCTCAACTTTTTTCTTTGAATGGGTGACTTATAGAAAAATAATTCCCTGTACTTATCTTTCTCAGATAAGCTTGGAGGATGCATCTTTAACATGTTATTTCCCTTTCTTATCAGTTGCAAGAGGTTTCTTTTAAACAGAAACTTGGCCTATCTATGTTTGTTAGTTGAATGAGTGCTTTTTAACCAAAATTTTGGCCTTCTAAGACTGTGCCCTTTATTTTCTATGTAATGGTTTTAAAGAGGTAATGCAAACACAATGTCTGTGTCATGCCCTTTGCTAGCCTTTGTTTATCTTTTTAAATAAAATCCTTTAAACACACTGTCTTTCATCTCTGTCTACCATTGAAAACTTTCTCAAACAAAATATTAAACCCTGGTGATTTACCCTCTTGTCATCTTTTGGAGGAGGCAATTTGCAAACAAATCTTCTTAGGCCCTCTGCTTATGATGAAGGAGACCTTTGTAAACACAAAACTGTTGTTACCTCTGTTTTTTATTTGAAGGAGGCCTTTCTAACTTGTTTACCCTTTACTTGTCATGAAAGAGGCTTATTTAACAACTGTGTGGGGCGCCCTTTTTCTCTTTAGAAGGAGACTATTTAAAACCATTGTGTAGGCCCTCTTCTTATGATTGAAGGAGGCCTTTTAAAACCACAGTGTCTTTATCACTGTCTATCCATTGGAAAATGATTTTGAACAAGCTGTCTATGGGCCCTCTATTTGTCATGAAGGAGGCCACTTGCAAAAAAAAATTCTTTTACCTTTTGTCCGATTTGCTTATGAGATATGGTCTTGTAGAGTTTTACTGTGAAACAAATGGGGAAGAAATTTGTTTCAAAATCATAAATGTCTGTTGTGTTTGTTTTAGGAGTAACTCTTCTTTGCATTAACTGTAGCTTCATTGATGCTGATAGTGCCTTTGATGTTTCAGAGTCTAGGATGTAGTAGGATAAAAAGGCAGCTATTCCTTTTACACCTTTCATGCTGATGCCTAGTCTACTAGAGGCTCACTTTTGCCAAAGACTTCCACTCTTAGCTTCATGAGACTGTTTTTCAAAGGTGGCCTGCATGTTTGGAATAAATGAAAAAATGACATTTTGAGTTGCTGGATGCAGACATTTTCCAAGCTTTGTATCTTTTGCCATGATGGGGGATTTCTAACTTTTTGGTGCTTTTGAGTTTGAATCCTGTAGGTCTTCTTTCTTAACCATCTGCATTTTCTTTGATTTCCCAAAGTAAACTGCCACAACATGAAAAATTTCTTGAAGTACTATTTGGCTCGCACTTTTCTTAGTGTCATCACTCACTATACCTCTACAAAGATGCATTGATATATTTCTTTGATCTTTGGAGAGCTTTCTTGATGTATCATGAAGATCGTGCTTGAAATGATCATTTTTCTTCAGACATGGAATTTCTTTCTCTTTTCCCTGATTTGAACCTTTCTGAGCTCTGCTGAAACAATATAGAGTGACTATTTTAGTGCTGTATGACCTATGGATAGACAAAGGATTTTTTTTTCCAGAAAATGAGAAATGAAGGTTGACTGATGTTGAAAACATGGTTTTTGGCTTAGAGACAATTTTGTCAAGGTATTTTCCCTAAACACCACCACCTAGACTTAGAGATTTTGTCATAGATTCTGAAGAGTTTCTCAAGCATAATCAGGTCATCATATGACAAAATAATTAGTGAGAGAGGGGTAGACAACTTGTCCAATGTTTGACAGTGAGCTGTGTGGAAATAGGGGATTTTGAATATTCAGAGGTACAAGGCTTGTGACAGCTATAGACAGGGAGGTTTTGTTGATTTAGGCCAGGACTGAAAACTGAAGACCACTTTCATCACAATATGAAAGAGAGGGGTAGGAAGGCAAAAAATTGTTTGAGGGGTTTTCTAGATGACAAATTGACTGATCGAGATTGGTCTCTAGAAAACCTAGACAAGGGATCTAGTCATCAAAACAGGAAAAAATACTGATGACTAACAGAGACCATTAGGAAAAAATATAGAAAGAATGAAAGGATAATCAACCATAACTAGATCATTGGGGTCTAGGCTGAGACCGGTGGTAATCGAGTGAGAAGGTTGCGAGGGGGTCACCATGCCCCCAAGCACGAGATATTCCCCCCCAACATAGGATTATGGAGGGGACTGATCGAGTATGAAAAGGTAGGAATGATGCCCCCAACTGGATGTGTATGCAAGATGTTATGGACATGTTGAGTGTATTTCGAATAATGGATTCCAAACACGTATATTAATGAATTTGGTACATAATATGGTTATGTAATTTGGTTTTCAATCACCATTTATTGGTATGATTGTCTTCTTACGAGAATAATGGATGAATATAGTTGGACAAAGGAAATAGTGGAGTTCCAATCTCTTTTGGACAGAGGACCCCTCGATAGAATATTTTGAGAAAGACTTTGCAGATCGAGGAGAGGAGCGCGCAATGCAAAGCTAAATTAGAGTCTTAGGGGCTTTGGGGTGGGTCAAAGCCTTTTATTTTGTAAAAATATGGGAATATTTTGTATGTATTGAGCTCCGCCCATGGTTTTCATACCATGGTATTGTAAATGTAAAGACTATTTAAGGAGTCTAGGATAGTATTGATATATATGTAATAAATGATTCTTATGTGATGCAATTAGATGTAATATTGTCTTGAGTATATAATTTGTGGGTTGGGTTAGAGGGAAGGCTCCTGATGCTAAGTGTGTGGAGACCTTAGGAATTCTGCAGCTGAGTGTGCAAACCCCTGTAGCTGAGTGCGCAAGGTGGAATACATTCTATTGGGGAAATTTGATCATTAATGAAAGAATTTTGAAGACAGATTTATGTTTTGAGTTTATGTGTTGCTTTACTTGCATCTTATGTTATATATGTGTTTTTACTTATAATTGCATTGTGAAGTCCTGTTTATGGTTATTTATACTATTTTATATTTGTTAAATTAAGATCGTGTAGTCCGCAAGATAGTTCAACATAAGTGTTGAACTGTGACTGTATAATTAGTAGATCTATTCTACGAAGCTTTGTCAAGTTCTAAAAAGAAGATAAGCCCTAAAGCCACACTTTGTTATCCATCTGGATGTAGAAACCTGGTTCTATCATCCCCCTATATTGCCTCGGGTGAGACTTCGGTCTGCGCAGCAGATCAATGCCGAAAGGGCCGGTAATAGTGGGTTTTGTTGGTTCGTGCAACCATATCTGAACCTGGGTCTAGGCCCCATCAACCCAACAGGTCCATTTTTTATATTTGGTGGAACCTCTACCTTAGGTGGAGGCATCTGTAAGGCATTGTTTGGTGATGAAAGAGGCTTTATGGATGCATTCAATTTCACATCATTGGATGAATTTTTTAGAGATTTTTATATTAACGCAATTGAGTTTGGAGGTTGATATCTTCGGAATTAATCACAAGAATCTGATAAGACCCAGTCCTAGGTTGTTGAGGGGGACCAAAAGGATTTTGAATAGGGGAGGTGGCCACATGTCTGTAACGATGGAAAGGATTTGTATGCACTTTCAACTGCATGGAAGGAGGAGCAGGTGGAGCAATAGGCTACTTCCCTCTATAAGAATCCTCTTGATCTTTCCATGTTATGCATCTAAGGGAGAAGGGGACACTCATGAGTATAGTGATCGTAGGTGCTACAACAAGCACAAGGATTATTTATTCGAAGGGCCTTGTTCTCTTAGGTTGTCTTCCCAATTTTTGGGTTGTAGTATTATAATTATCACTCTTATTGGCATTAGGATGTGTTACACAACATTTTGTCATGATCCCTTCAATCTCCATCCCGCACATTGGAGGGAAATTTATGTGACTTATATGTAGTGTCATGCCTTGAAAAATGTGTCATTGCATCCCTTGCTATGAGGATAAAATTTCCTCTGTTGAATATTCCTGGAACAGACCATAAAAAAAAATGATTTTGGGTTGACGCTGGCAGGTAGTTATGGCCTTACGCCAGTAAGGGAAATTAGCACTGGGCCATGCACCCATTGGTGCTTTGTCTCAGTGGACTGCCTGCGCCGAGCGTTTTTGGAATTTTTTTTAAATATAGAAGCGAAGTTTCCATTGCCAACCACTTCATGAGTGAGTCATCATGGGTTGTTCAACTGAATAACGTCGAGCACCTTCCTTTGGCTTCTTGTTTCCTACATTTGGGGCAACCTCCCAAAGGGTAATGCCTCCCTTCCACCATATGAGGGATCCCAACCTCCTCCTCCCCTTCTATAAATACATCTCCCTCACATAGATGCAGCTAGCTGAATGGTTTGGATAGCTGAACATTCTAGAGAATAGATGAAACATTCTGATATAGCTGGTGTGAGATAGAGCAGAGAGAGACCCCTTGTCGAGAGAGAGTCTAGGCTAATTGCCTCGCCAAGTCCAAATTCCCCGAAGAATGTTCGAGACACATTTTTACTGGACCCGCTGAAGGAGGCTGCGACGTCAAGGCTCATTTGGTTGTAATCTCTTTCTTTCTCTTACTTAATACATGGATGATGTTTTGGTTCCCGTCTTGTGTTGATATGATTAATCTTGTGCAATATGTTTAATTATCCTTGACCATTTAGATAGTTATGAATGAAAATATTGTTTCGTATGCTGCTTTTGTTCTCTGATCCTTGTGCAGGCACCTGAGTACCATTGCTGAAGGACCGCGACATGTCGGGACGAAGATCAGGAGACCGCTGCCACAGCTACGACAACTAAGTTGGAACAAAGGTAGGACATCGATCCCGACTCAGTTTCATTCATTAACTAGGAATTGACGCATTAGCATGTCCTCTTACTGCTATACCCACCCTAGGGCTAGAGGGATCACCTTTGTCTGCAGAGGGGATTTACCTACACAAAGAGTTGGCGACTTCGCTGGGGAATTAGTGTGTGTTTTTCGTCTTGTTGTTTGTCGAGCATTTGGCTTGTCGAGTTGAATTTGGTCATTTCATCATTTTTATGCTTTGCTTGACTTGTCTGACTATTTTAAACCATCCTGTTTAGTTCCATAGTGTCAAGTCTGACCTCTGCTCAGTGGTTTTATTTTCTTCCCTTGGTTTTCTAGCTCAGCACGACTTTTCTTTGAATAGTTGTGCCAATTGGCACATGTTGCTCTTGTCATAGGTGTGCTAACCCCTGTTTAGTGTGGATTACAGATAAACAGTCGCGCCGAATCCTGTAGGATTTGATTTGACCTCTTTTCTGAGTTTTTGTCAGTGTTTCTGGGCTCTGGATTGGTTTTTTGCCTTGCAATTGGTCTATTGAGATTGTTTTGACTCTGAAGTCTCGATCTTCTTAGTTTTTTTTCCATCATCTTATCATTGTATATTGTAGCCCTAGGGTTTCTAGGTGCCTTGTATTGTTTGTTCGACCCTCTCCTCACTGAGCCTTCTGAGTTGAGTTTGAGTCACTTTGATCTTTGTCGTTTCAATTCATTGACTGATTGCGTTAGTATTTATCTCAATGCTTTTTAATATTCCTAAATTATCATGTAGCTAATTGGAATATTAAAATCTAATTTTTCTTTCTGTTTTGATGAATAACTGGGTAGGGATACCCATAAATCTCTTTATGAGGAATAAAACCACTTCTAATGTGAAAGTGGATCATATTTTCAGCTTAATAAACCACCCTAAGGTGTGAACAGGGCCTAGAGCATGTGGACTGGGTCAACTTTGACCAAATCAACAAGCTGTCATGGAAAAGTGGCATTCCATGAGGGATAACACAATTTTAGATGGAGACACATTGCATGGAAGTAGTGTCATTAAGGGATGGAGCTTAGGGTTTGGAATCTCATTTCTTATAAAAGGAGGAGGATGGCAGCCATATTATTCATGCTATGTTTTTTATTATATGGTTTGTTTAGACATATAAGCTTTCTTCAGTTGTTTAGCTAAGATTGCAGTGTTGTTTAGCACCGGGTGTTCCTGATCGGGAATCCCACCTCTATCCTTGAGAGGCCTCTTGGAAGAGCTTTGCACTACATTTCCACATTTAGGTTTCAGACCAAGCTTTAATCTTGTGGTACAACTCAGTTTCTGTTGAGAGATGTGCTACGTTGCAGGGTGCAACAGTGGAAGATCTTGTTGGGTGTTTTCTGAGCTATTTTTTTAGTGGAGGAAGGTTTCCTTCCATTGGGAGACCAATAAAGGAGCCCCTTAGGCTTATTTGATATATTTGGAATCAGGCCAAGCTGTTTTAATCCCCTACAACATATTTCCAGTCCAGATCTGCGTTATTTTAGTGCACTGTTGTAGGGGAAATTTCAGTGCTCCATTTGGAGTGTTTGCTTTCCATTGAAGGGATCAACCCTTCATCGAGAGAGTTCTTTGGAGGAGTCATTTTAGATCTACATCAGATTCAACCACCTCCTTTTATGTGCTTCAGTTTCAGTGCATCTTAAGCCCTAGGGCTTTAGATCCACCATTCTTATTTTGTGTATTTCTGGAAACCCTTCCTGGGTTGTCTAGGAAAAGTGTATGGGAGAATATATCTCCATTTTTGGCCTTGTAGGAGTATGATATTTTCAGAAAAATTTATTTATATGTTCCAACAACATTATTAGTCACTAAAAATATGTTTCTCTTGCTTCATTATTTTGTGTAGCAGTGTATTACATGTTTTGGGTGCATTTTGGCATTGAAGGCTTCTTTTGCCTAGCTTGAGGGGCTTCAACCCCAAGATCTTGTACTTATTTATTGTTGTTATACATAAGACCATGGATCTATAATTTGGCTCACATGTAATTTGTTAATACTTGCTTCTATTTCCATGTTTTTTCACTATAATCCTACTTTTCTCATTTGGGAATATTACAGTGGTATTAGAGCATAATCTTGGCTCAGCCTGTGAAGACATTGCATCTATGTTATCAGAAGAAGAATAAGATTCTCACAGAAGTGTAGAAATTATATAACTTATGTGTTATATGTCCAAGATTCTCCTGATCTCACACTATTTTAACTTCATGCAAAATACAGAATCTATTGCACCATTGATCATTTGCGGAAATTAAATCAAGATTGCAATGCACACATGAAACAATAAAAAATCACACACATTAACACAGTTGTTTAACGGGAAAGCCTGAAGCTGAAAAACCCAACTATCTATATATAATATATGTCACAGAGATCATGTAACAATCCTCATACAAATCTGATCATATCAAGCTCTCAATACAATACAATCGCTACACACTAATCAAGCCCGATCTTGCAAATCCATGCACCGATCTTTGCCACCTGCTAGCTTGCCTCTACTGCGTAATCCCTGCTGAAGAATGGCTCTAAATGAACTCGAATCCACCAAGCTTGCACTGTGCAATCCTCATTGGCATCTCCACTGAGTGTTGGATGCAATCAATGCATCACTATAGTCACACTTGCTCTTTCACCTATCTCTCCACTGGTCTCCACTGAAACTGCCATGCACTGTAGTTAACTGATGTATTCTTCAGTTGATTAATGAGTTATTATTTAGTGAATTAATTAAATAATTAATTCACACCCCTGAGCAGTATCAATCGATTGAAGAAGATACAACAAGCTCATGAGTCCCTAGCGGGTTAAGCCAGATACAGCTCCATCCCAGCTACTTCTCTAACTGCACCAGAACTGCAATCATAAGTTCCTAGCCCCGAGTCCTCGTGTACTCTAGCAAAACCTCAAGAATAGCGTAATTCCTTATTGATTGTTATTTGTACCACATCTATGCATGGCGTGATAAACCAAGAGAATAAGATAATGTTTAGGTCCAAATATTATTAAGAGCTAATAATATTCGACATATCTATTTTTAGACTGGAAATCTAAAAATAGATTTCGCCCAATATGTCTAAGAATAGAAATCCATCTATTTTTCCAGCTTGACTAGCCATCCACAAATAGCATCCTGCAACTCATAGAATATGATCGACATGTCTAAAAATAAATATAGTCTAAAAATAGACTTGCGCCAAAAATAGCCTGCGGGCCCACTTAGTGAAGGTGACTCTTTTCACTAAGCTCATCATCTCGTTGCATTCTCAAATCTCCCTCTCAACGAATGAGATTTATCGCCACCAGATCCTTGTCTCTATGGTATTCGAATTTTCTCCTGGTGAGCGCCTTCGTCAGAATATCTGCATCCTGATCCTCCGTAGGAATGTAAGAAAGCAACATGATCTTCCGCTGCACACAATCTCTGATATGATGGTACCATATGTCAATATGTTTAGATCTATCATGAAATATTGGATTAACTAAAAGTTTAATGGAAATCTGATTATCACAATATATCACAGTAAGATCTAAGTGAGAACCGAACAACCCGACCAGGATCTTCCTCATCCATATAGCCTCGCATGCAGCTAAAATTTCTGCCATGTACTCGACCTCCACTGAACTGAGTGCCACGGATCTTTGTTTCCTGTTGTACCAAGAAACTGTTGTAGATCCGATACTGAAAATACTTCCAGATGTGCTCTTTCTATTCGTTCAGCTTCCTGCGCAATCTGCATCCGTGAAGCCATGCAGCTTCAACTCATCCGACTGTCTGTACCACAATCTATACCCAGATGTGCCCCTGAGATACCTCAGTACATGCTTTCCTGCTTTCCAAAAGAGCTTGGTATGCTTAACCATAGCTTGTGAAATATGGTTAACAACATAGCATATGTCCGGTCGTGTATTGACTAAATACATGAGCGAACCAACCAACTGTTGATAAACAGTGGCATCCACTTCCTCTGCCGATGTAGCATCCTCTTTCCTCCAACCACCAGGAAGAGGAGTGTCGATAGGCTTGCAGCCTTGCATGTGAAACTTCTCTAGTATCTCTCGGGCATACTTGCCTTGAGACACAAACAGTCCACCCTTCCCACTTTGCCAAGGTATCCAGAAGGGCTCTTAAAAAGAGGACTTTAGTCTTCATCTCAAACTCCTTTGCAAGATCTTCCTTGCATGAGTGTATCAACAGTTCATCACCCGTTAGTATTAAATCATCTACATAAAGTACAATGATCAACAACTTACCCTCCACCACAATCTGGTATAGGTTCGGATCCGCCTCACTCTTGGCGAAACCAAGTTCGGTGAAATAACTGTCTATCCATGTGTACCAAGCACAAGGTGCTTGTTTAAGCCCATACAACGATCTTTTGAGCCTGCACACATGCGACTCGCTGCTGAAGATTTCGAAACCTTCAGGCTGCTCCATGTACACCTCCTCTTCAATGACTCCGTTGAGGAACACAGTCTTCACATCCATCTGATGAATGTGCCAACCCATCTACGCTAAGAGAGCAAGGATGGTCCCTATGGAAGAATACCTTGCGACAGGTGCAAAGGTTTCTTCATAGTCGATCCCCTCGATCTATGAGAAGCCCCGGGCAACAAATCTTGCCTTATACTTCTCGACGTTCCTATCAGTAGCTTGCTTCACTTTGTAGATCCATTTTGATCCTACCATTGATTTCCCTTCCAGCCTTGGGACAATCTCCCATGCATTGTTTCTGACAATCGAATCATACTCTTCCACCATGGCATCTACCCATGCGGGATTATCCACAGCTTCCTCGAAAGAGGATGGTTCTGTCATGATACACTTGCTCATTAGAGCCATGTATCCAATAAATTGGTCAGGTGACTGTCTCTGTCTGTGCTGTGGTGTAGGTGCTCCTACATTTTGCGCTGCATCAAGATTTAGTCACTTAGCTTCTGTAGTGCGCTTCCGCCCTCTGATGTTTGGCGCTGCATGAGTGGTTTCTTCCACTCCATGAACCTCCTCTTGTGGCTGATCCATATCTTGAGGCTCATATTTAGGAACAAGTAGCATCTCATTTGCATGAAATTGTAGCTCCCTCTCAAGCAACAAATTCATGGCTTTCTCCTCATGAAATTTGATATCCTGTCGCACAACAGTCATCCGACTGTTTGGAAAATACACACGATAATTGTGGGGTGTTTATGTGTACCCCACAAATATCCCAACCTCTGCGGTTAGCTCCAACTTCTTCTTGGCATCCTTCTTCACATGAATGTAAACAGGTGAGCCAAAAATCTTCAAATGAGAAACATCAGGCTTCTTACCAGAAAATGCCTCTTCGGGTGTACTCATGCCAAGTACTCTATGAGGACAACGGTTTTGCACATAAACCACAGTGTTGCATGCCTCAACCCACAAGAGTATGGGAAGGCCCTGATCATGCAACATCGCCCGTGCAGCACCCACGATCGTTCTTTTCTTTCTCTCCGCGAACCCATTCTGCTATGGGTTATGAGGCGCTATGAGTTCTCTTCGAATTCCTTCTTTGCTGTAGAAATATTTGAATTTTCCAGAGATTTATTCACCACCATTATCACTCCTTAGATATTTCACCTGCTTCCTTGACTCTTTCTCAACCAGTGCCTTGAACTCACATAACTTTGAGTATGTCTCGCTCTTCTTCTGCATGAAGAATATCCAACACTTACGAGAAAAGTCATCAACAAAAATCACATAATACCTATGCTTTGCTATTGAAGCAACTGAGAAAGGTCCACACACGTCTGTGTGAATTCTCTCAAGGATCGTCATGACGTGACTATCCTTCTCATGAAAATTGGTCTTCACAATTTTTCCCAAAGTAAATCCCTTGCACTGATCTGACTGCGCAAGTGTACCCTTGGGAAGCCCGGTAGAAATCTGCTGCAAAAGTTTCAAAGCGCCATGGTGAAGATGGCCCAATCTCCTGTGCCACAATTCGCCCTCATCCCGGCTCACCACTCCTTCTACTTTGCCTGCCATTGTTGCGCAGCCATCTACCTACAATTGATAAAGATTCTTAACTCGAATCCCTATCTTCCTAGTTTGACCCATTTTTTTACTGCGCAGGAAGGCTTTTCCCTCGCTAAAAACAACATCATAACCCTTGTCTTCCAACATCGCCACAGAGATAAGATTCTTCTTCAATCCTGGAACATGCATGACATCCTTCAAGATGAAAGGTTTTCCAGACTCCCTCTCAAAGGAAGTGGTCCCAATACCAGTCGCATTGTATCTACCATCATCGCCATCTTGATGTGCACTCCAAGATCCTTTCCATCCAGATCACTAAACAAATATTTGTCTCCTTTCATATGGAAAGACGCACCACTGTCAAGAAACCACATTGATCCCATCACACTTGAAACCAAGCATGCGATCAAAAAAAAATATAGCTCAAAATGTGAGGCTAAGGCCTTTACAACTACAGATCCAGCAGCCTGCTTATTCTTCTTCTTTTGTGGACAATTGGTGGCGAAATGCCCGTGCTGGTGACAGTGAAAACACTTCACCTTGGACAAGTCCTGCTTCTTTCCTTTCGCACCGGATTGAGAAGGATTTTCTTCCCCTTCCCTTTCCTTGCTTTGGCAGCCAAAGCACAATTTTCTTCATCTTCATTATTCTATGAAGATCCATCCCTGGTACCCCACCTTATCTCCTCCTGCACAAGATTTGACCAAAGTCGCTCCCATCCTGGCAGTTTCTCTTGTCCATTGACAGAGTCTTCGTAGCTATGCCAACTCTTAGGAAGCCCAAGGAGAGCCAAGCTCACCAAGTCTTCTTCATCAACAGTAACCCCCACACTTCCCAGCTCATCCTTGTAGTGGAAAAACTTCGTGAGGTATTTTGGTATACTGTCGCCTTTCTCCATTTCTATTTTCGTGAGCTTGTCTTTAAGCACCAAATTCCTCTGGTCGGTTCTGCTTTGGAACAAGTCTGTCAAAGCCTTCCAAATTAAGAATGGAGTGGATTTACCGTCAAGGTTGGAAAAAATGTGGTCCTTCACACCTTCCAACAGAATTATTTGACACTTTGCTACCTTCTTTTTCCATGCGTCAAGTGCGGCTGCATCGCTAGAACCAGGCTTTGGAATATCAGCATCTATGAACTCCTTCAACCCATTATCATCCAACACCACCTCCATCCTATCCTTCCATGCAATATAATTCGATCTGCCATCAAGGGCATACTCCAATCGCATCCGTTGAAAGACATTTCAATGAATGCTCAACTTCGACACCAAGAAAACACTGTAGCAAATTCGAATTCCACCAACACAAAACTCAACCGCTTCAATAATTGCAATCTGCTCCAATTATCAATTGCTCTGATACCATGTAGAAATTATTTATCTTATGTGTTATATGTCCAAGATTCTCCTGATCCCACACTATTTTAACTTCATGCAAAATAGAGAATCTATTCCACCATTGATCATTTGCGGAAATTAAATCAAGATTGCAATGCACACATGAAAAAATAAAAATTCACACACATTAACACAGTTTTTTAACGGGAAAGCCTAAATCTGAAAACCCCAAATATCTGTATATAATATATGTCATAGATATCATGTAACAATCCTCATACAAAGCTGATCATATCAAGCTCTCAGTACAATACAATCACTACACACTAATCAAGCCCGATCTTGCAAATCCATGCATCGATATTTTCCACCTGCTATCCTGCCTCTACTACGCAATCCTTGCTAAAGAATGGCTTTGAATGAACTTGAATCCACCAATATTTCACTGCATAATCATCATTGGAATCTTCATTGAGTGTTGGATGCAATCAATGCATCACTATAGTCACAACTGATAGTCACACTTGCTCTTTCACCTATCTCTCCAATGGTCTCCACTGAAACTGTCATGCACTGTAGTTAACTGATGTATTCTTTAGTTGATTAATGAGTTATTATTTAGTGAATTAATTAACTAATTAATTCACACCACTCTCACTAGTGTATCAATCAGTTAGACTAGATACAACTAGCTCAACTGATTCTAACTGAGTTAAACTGAATACAACTCCATCAACTACTTCTCTAACTCCACCAAACTCTGTCACATGAGTTCTAACTGAAGTCCTCATGCATTAGCTCCAATAAACCCTCAGGAATAGCGTAATTCCTTTTTTCAGCTGTTGTGCCACATCTATGCACTTAACTGAAGTGCTCCAAGAGAATAAGATAATGTTTAGAGTCCAAATATTATTAAGAGCTAATAATATTCGACATATCTATTTTTAGACTGGCAATATAAAAATAGATTCCTCCTAATATATCTAAAAATAGAAGTCCATATATTTTTTCCAACTTGACCAACCATCCACAAATATCATCCTACAACTCATAGAATATGATCGACATGTCTAAAAATAGACATAGTCTAAAAATAGACTTTGCGCCAAAAATAGCTTGCGGGCCCACTTAGTGAAGGTGACTCTTTTCACTAAGCTCATCATCTTGTTGAATCTCAACAAAAAGGAGAAGAATCACAAAAGAGACAGACAAGTCTCCATTATTTGGAGAAATAGAGGGAAAGAATTTTTCAAATCTTATTCTCCAAACTATGCATGAGCTTAAAAGATAAATCAAGGGAATGAGGAGGGAAAGAGATGAAGGTCCCTCAAGAATATTTGCACATGAAGAAAGCTGCAGTTCTTCATATTATGGGTGTGAGAATTCAACCAAAAAATCATATCTACAACATGGTACCATGCCTACATTCTTAGCAAGAGAAGAAGAGGAAGGAGAAACACCAAAGGAGGAGACTCTTGGTGACTATCTCCAAGAATATGAATCTCAGTCTAGAAGATTCAAAAAGCATATAGGATTCCAAGGGTTTTTTCAAATAAAATAAGATAGAAGACCCAGTAGCTACAATAGAAGGGGAGAGTGCATGCATCACACTTTGGGTAGATTCTTTCTACCTAATTTTGATGGGTCACCCAAGAGCACTGCCAAGACTCGGGTAAAGAAGCTAGACACATATTTCCAGCTGCATCAAGTTTCAGAAGAGGAATCCATTAGAGTAGTAGCACTGCAACTTGAAGGTAAGGCTTATGCCCGGTGGTTATTTGAATATTCCTCATTGAATAATGCAAATATATCTACTTATGCAGAGTTCACTAGGGGGTTAGTGTTTGTGCTCAACCTAGTCTCCTAAATTGAGTTCATTAATTGTCAACCAGGGTTGGTAAACTGCTGAAGTGTGGTGCACTATATGTGCCTAGGTATTTGTTTCTCACTACGTTGTGTCTAGTGTTTTTATGATTTTTTTGGTTTTTTTATGGTTTTATGTTCACAAAGGAAAGAACTAAATGCTGGTGAGAAGAAGCTATTGGTTAAAAACAGAGTGAAGCCTAAATTATGGATGGCAAATGGAAAATGAAAATACTAAAACAGAACAAAGCCTAACTATGGCTAGCAAACAACAAATACAAAGTTTGATAATGACTTCAAGGAAATAAATCACAACATGAGCTTAAAATTGTCCAATTCATTCATTAACGATGTTTTGGAAGAGCTTGAGAATTGGGCAAGTTAAGTGTAAATGAAATTCTCCTAACTAAACAATCAAAAAATCAACTTACAATGTTACAACATCTCATCCATGTTTAAAGATCTATTGGAATATATTTGGAAAATAACATTTGTAGCATCATAAGATTTCTATTCTAAACTAGCTTCTAATTCTGTTCTGCAACTCAATTTAACACCACTAGGCCTCACTCAGAAGTTATAGATTTCCTTTTTAGAATGGTCTTTTGAGAAAAGGCTTGTTTGTGAAATGGTAAAAAGGTTGCAAAATACTCTAGGTCTTAGACTGATACCAACTCCTGTCCAAATGATTATGTATTAATATGAGGTTGGAACAAAAGAAGTTTTGTAAATAATGAAGACTGTGGTATTTAAATTTAACAACTAATATGATTTAAAATGCAATGGATGGCAACTAAACTGGAGTGCTAATGCAGCGAGCTAAAACTAAAATAGAGTGCCACTAGTCTATTTGAAGTACAGTGAACAATGTTAGACTTAAAAGCCATTATCAAACTAGGAATGAAATGACAGAGCTGAATCACATGCATTCTACCTCCGGAGTGCTATAACTAAGTTAACATGCAACTAACCTAAGGAATTCTACAGCCCATATCGTTCAGTATGAATGATGTTTTGGAAGAGTTTGTGAGAACAAGTATGGCTGTATTATTCAAAGAAATTGAACATAAACACAAGACTGAAAGCAAATACAACTAAAATCTAAGACACCATAGCTACTTCTTACTCATTGTTATGATATTTTGGAAGAGCTTTGTAAGAGTAAGACTGGCTATGCCACTTAGTGTAAACTAGCAACTAAAACCTACAATACCACAGTTATGCCTTATTCATCATAATGATATTTTGGAAGAGCTTATTAGAGTAAGTCCAACTGTGATAATTAACGAAAGAAAATGCAATAAAAACCTACAATACCACAGTTATGCCTTATTCATCATAATGCTATTTTGGAAGAGCTTATTAGAGTAAGTCCAACTGTGATAATTAACGAAAACGAGTATGAACATAAACTTCAGAAACTTGCCCAAACTAGAACTAAAAACAAGACTAAAATACTTATCTACTGTATAAACAAGGCCGCTCAGGAGGCATGGGCCCTCTACCACCAGAGTAGCATGAAATCTATTTCAATATTGAATCAACACGTTCAAGGAAATGCTGCTTCTTTCATTAAAGAGGAATCACTTTGAAACAAAGTATTCTCAGACTTCAAAGATCTAGCAGTCAACCATAAAATCTAACAAAAATATAACCTCGTATCTCAGTTTCCCGAGCTACATTTATAGCAAATTTACATAAAAGAACTTGAGATAATACAAGGATTATTGTCTTTCCATATTAAAATCGAACTAGAAATCTAAAGGTGGCATCGTAATATGACAAAGGACATCTGGACTGTCCTTGTCCTATTAGGAGTCTATCTCCTTGTTTTAGTTCTCACGTGCATAACCACGTACAGAATTCCGTTCAATCTTCATGGAGAGAAAAAAATGCTAAAGGCGTGATGTGGAATATGACCATGTGTGGTTTTCTCTGAGAGGACATCTGGAACTTGCTTAAACATGAAGACAATTGCAGAATTGACAACTAGCTACAGAATTTCTGCATTCTGTAGCTAGTCCTAGTTCAAAAAGCACTATAATGACAAAATCATAAAAACATAGCAAGTTAGTCATAATATTCATTCTTAAAGCAATTTTAACTAATTTCGTTGATCATTTGAGCCTGGGATTAATAATGGACAAACGAAATGGAGTGGAATGTGGTGGAAGAAAGAACATTCTTGGAGCTCAACATACCCCCACTGCTAGATTCTTGCATGTCCTCATGCAACTATTCCATGAACTCAGAGACCTCTGCAAGAACATCCAACCCTCTTCTTCTGCTCTGCCTGGTAGTTAAAGGCCTTCTGGGCTTCCTGATGACTAACTTGAACCTTAAATTGGTAAGTGCCCTGATTAACTTTTTGTTCCTCTTTTTCAACTCTTCATTGGCCTTTTCCACTTTGTCCATTTGTAGAGACATGGTTGAGTTCATACTGGTTTTTAGTTTAACTTGCTCCCTCAGAATATCATTCTCAGTCCTAATATGTCTATTAAGTACTTCTAGCTCATACTTATCTCTTCTTAGCACATCTATTTCAGACAATGGAGGACTAGGGGTTCTGTCTCTACTCTCTGAAGCTTTCCTCTCCAATGTTTCAACATAGTTGTAAATTTCTTGTTGTGCAGGATCAATTTCTGGAACTTCTTCATCAAAATCCTCCTCAGTAGGTGTTTCTTCGTCTTCTATGTTTATAACTCCAGTTTGTTTAACTTTTTTTTTCTTTAGTATCCCCCTCAGTCTGTGGCTCCTCCTCGGTTGAGATGGCCCTTCTCCTTTTTCTCTAGAAACTTTTCTTATGATCCTCTCTTTCTTAATCTGCTTCTTAATCTGAACTAATTTTTCAGAGATCATTTCTTCACTACTTTCTTGTATTGTTTTACCAGTTTCAGTTTTGGAGGATTTCCATCTTCTGCTTCTTTTTGTAGGTTGATGTTCAGGTGAAGGTTCTTTTGGTTCCTCAAAGTGATTTCTCACCAAGAATTATTTCCAATTATCCCCTATTTTGCTCAAATTATGTTCAATCAAAATCTTGACTAAACCATGGTGGTATAAGGTTGTCTCCAGAAATTGAATTCTCTTTTGAACACTTGAAGCCATTTTCTTTAAACTTTGAAGCAAGAAATAGGGAAAATTAAGTTCTTCTTCTAGGAAATGCATTATCAACCTAATATGGTGAACATAGAAAGTACCATATCTACCTTCACAAGTGATGAATTTTTGTAGGATAAGCAACATGTTTCTCCATTTGTTCTTTAATGCAGAACTAGGGATACCCTTTTTAAAAACAGTGACATCCATACCTGGTGACTTGAGTATATGTTTCCATGCTTTGTTATGGAATTCTCTGTTCTTAAACCACCTTTCTCCTTGTCTAGGCAGTCATGTTGCTTTTGCAATAAAAGCCTCTGTGATAGTGAATTTAATATCTCCAACTTCAACCTTGGCCCCATTAAAAGATCTTGCAAAAGTTTTAGTAACTTCTTTGTGGAAGCCACTGAATTTTTCAAGGAATTGCAACCATCCTGCTTGTTGTAAGATTTCTCGGATTTGGGGATAGCCTTCCAAGTATTTAGTACCAACTGGTTCTGTTCTCACGATGAGGCCCATAACTCTTCTTCAATCTTCAATTCACCAGCCTTCTGCTCACGGTGAGAATGGTCGTTAACAAGTTGTTTTTGCTCCCCAAATGTTTCCTCTGTTTCACAGTGGAAATGGTTGTTACATAATGAAATGGTTAAGAGTTGGCTGTGGGAAGGAGTGATATGGAATGGTTACGAAATGAATTAATGAGGTGAGGTGAAGAAAACGGATCAATGAGTGAAAAGACCGCGGAGATATTTTGTAACGAATTCAAAAATCATCATTAAATGCTTAGTGACGTGACCAATACAATCACTTTAGCACTTTAACCATTTAGATTTTGAAATGATGATCGGATATGGGTTTTGAAGTGGTGGAATCAGAAGGAGTTTTATCCAAATTTTTTGCGGGCGATTTGTTAGGCAAGATCAACAAAATTAATTAAAACACTTTTTGAATAATATAAAACTAAACTACGCTAAAATTTTTCATGATATGTCATTATAATCACTTCATACCTTTGCCTTTGCTTTGATTTTCTTGTGATATTCATATGCTTTGTTTTCTCCTGAAAATCATTAATTTTTGAGTCTTCATAACCTTCTTAATCTTGGCTTGTTCATGGATATGCAGGATCATTTTGTTGCAAATCAAATGATTGCTAGCCAGTGCTTTCAGGCTCTCTGGCTGGAGAATGTCTTCCTGGTTGCAGAATTTTTGTCTAGCTGCAGAATGTCCAACTGATTGCAGAATGTACCTGTAGAAGACTTGAAATATGGTTTGAAGCTGGAATGATGAAAGGTTGTATGAAATGAATAATGAAATATGGTAGGATGGAGTATGAATGAAATGAATAATGGAGTGGAATGGATCACAACTTATGAAATGGAGTGAAAAAGTGCCCTGCAATTTCTGCTGTGTATTATTCAATTGCAGAAAGGAGATCAAACTTAAAGATCTGAAATTGAAATGAAGTGGACCATGAAGTGAAATGGATGAAGTGTGGATGAATGAATGGGATAAGATATGATATGAATGAATGGAATGAAATGAATGAAGTATGGAATGAAATGAAGTGAAATGAGATGGATCATAAGTGAAATGGATCTGCACTTACGATTTTGTAACAACTGCTTGTAAAAAAAATAAAAATGGAAAAGTTAGAGTGTCAGAAATATTATGATTTTCACTCTATCTTTTCTGTATAAACATGCCAATCAGTGATTGGTTTTCATATCTATACTTTTTTTTTTTTTTTCAATATGTCTGACTTTAGAAAATTCAATTAAGTTGATGAAGAAGAAAGATTCTTCTTCATTAAATTCACATCACTGTTTTCCTGGAACTTCTTGACAAATTCTTCTCTTGAGAGTGGTTTGTGATACAGCTTCAATCTATGACCATTCACAAGAAAAGTAACTTCTTCTTCATCTATTGTCCTGATTTTTATTGCTCCATTGTCAAAAATTCTCACAATTTCATATGGCCCAAGCTAATGTGTTTGAAATTTACCTTGAAAATCCTTGAACTTTGAATCAAACAAGAGAGCCCAGTGACCTTCTTTAAACTTCTTTTCCTTGATGTACTTGTCATGCCATCTAGCCCTCTGCTGTTGGAATATACTGGTATTCTGAACTGCATCTTGTCTGATTTCATCCAATTGATTAATCTGCTCCAATCTATGCTTTTGTGCCTCTGATAGATCAAGTCAGAAATTTGGGCACTGCGTTTTGAAAGTTTGAATACGTAGCAGAACAAGTTTCACCTTTGTTATATAGTGTCTGAATTTGTTTATGGCATGAACAACAGCTAAAAACTCTTTTTCAGTTACAGTATAGTTTAACTCTGCATGAGTCAAATTTTTACTGGTATAGTAGATGGCATAAGGAATCGGGTCTTTTTGTCCCAATACTGCTCCTAGAGCTATATCTGAGGCATCTGTTGAAATATGAAAAGGTAACTTCCAGTTAGGTCCCCTTAAAATAGGTGCTTGAGAAATTTTTGTTTTCAGGGTCTCAAAAGCTAGCGGCAATCAAATTCATTTGAATTCCACGGTCTTTGGGAAGCAATTTAAAGTGGAGATGCTATCGGTCCGAGGGTGGATATTGGTGGTCACCCGCCTATTCCACTTGGGGGCTCCACCATTGTCTATTTCAGTTTTTCAGTTTCGGCACAGTTTACTATTTTTAGCAGTTTTTCGGGTCCTAAACTTCCGGAGCCGTTTTGAGGCCCTAAACGACGTTTTTGGGGAAAACGGAGAGCAACATGGGTCCATGGACCGATGTTGCTCGTTCCAAATTTGTAGTCCTCGGATAGATCTTTCTAACGAGGTATGGTACGCGTCAAACGGAGATCGTATGCCAAAGTTACGCCCCTGGGAAGTTGAAACACCAATTTACCCAAACGGGGCCCATAGTTTTGGCGCTTCATCTCCTAAGGTTA
The DNA here is from genome assembly GCA_034641835.2 of Pinus albicaulis. NCBI lineage: Eukaryota > Viridiplantae > Streptophyta > Pinopsida > Pinales > Pinaceae > Pinus > Pinus albicaulis. The sequence continues at coordinate 1,709,939,741 of CM076580.1, read as the reverse complement.
GGGTTTTGGCTGTTTAGGATTTCCCATTGTTTCTAAATGATAAATAGGCCCTCGAGCCTCATTGTAACACAGTTCAGAGGCCTGTAGCCGCCACATCTCTTCTCAGAGATAGCTACCAGCGCCCTAGCTAGTTTTATTTCCATTTTGTGTGTAAGCAAATTTCAGTTCTTTGATATTAATGAAATGAAGTGTTATTTCCGCTGCATCTCTGTATTTATGGTTATATGTTTATTCTGTTGCGTTCCTGCATAAATCCGGATCAGTGGTATCAGAGCGGTCTTCTTTTTCTCGATCCTTCTTTGCATGTCCCCAACGAGGTCGGGGTATAAGGAGCTAGGGCTTGATCTGGTGGAACCTTTGCAAGATCAGCCTCGCAAACCTCGACGGACGCCCATGGGGGACGAAAAGAAAGATGAGGGAGCAGGAGATCCTATCAAAATATTGCTCGAGGAGGCCCTCGAAAAACAAAGGAGCGTGATGATGGATAACTTTGTTCAGATCCTTCAACGGCTACCCACCGGCGGCGCATCTGCATCCAGCAGCCACTCTGGAGGCGCGACTCCTTTTAAGGTACAAGTAAATTTTGACATTCCCATATTTGAGGGTCAAATAGACGCAGATGCTATAGATAAATGGTTGAATCTGTTAGAAGGATATTTCTCGGTTCATGACTTTTCAGACCGGGAGAAGATTATTTTTGCACTCCTCAAAGCTACCCCCATGTTAAGGATTGGTGGGAAACCTCTTTGTGAGAAAAGGACCAGATGAACCCTCTTGGTTCTCGACCATTGCCCAGCACGAATTCTTTGCGAGGCGAGTCAGGAACAGTACTATCCCGTGGGGAGCTATGAGGACAAGTACATACAATGGACCACGCTGCGACAACAAAGGGATCAAGATGTGCATGAGCTGACGAATCTGTTCCATACCCTGAGCACAAAGTTGGGTATCAAAGATTCAGAGAAACATCTGGTGCTAAAGTATCGCAGCTGTCTGCACAAATACATTCAGGAGGAAATGGAGTTCCTTGACATCTCCTCGCTTGGTACGGCATACCGGTATGCTGCCAAGATTGAGCAGAAATTCAAGCAGAAGAAGCGAGACTTTGGATCTGCGAATCAAAAGCAAGGGAAAGGTGCTTCCAAACCACAGAACAAAGGACCAAGCCAAGGCATGGTGGCTAAAGACAACTCATCGAAGCCACAAGAAAAGAACAGCACCGCAAAGCCAAAGAAGGACACGGGAAAGTGGTGTGAGTTCCATAAGAGCTCCACTCACAACACGAGTGAGTGTCGGGCCAAGCAGTCGCTAGTGGCCGAGATGAGGGCTTCTGAGTCAGATGCATGCTCCGACTCCGAATCAGAACCTGAAAAGGGGAATGAAAAAGGGAAACAGATTATTGATGCGGAGCCCAACGCCACTGTTGCCACTACAAAGGTCCAGAAGGAGGAACCGGAAGATCGAGAGGAGGAGGAACGTCTCTTCCACTCCCAGATGTGGGTAAAGGGCTCCCCTGTACAGTTCATTGTCGACAATGGGAGCCAAAAGAACCTCATTTCAGCAGACGCCGTGAAGCGGTTGGGCTTGCCGACCACGGCTCACCCACATCCATACACCATCGGGTGGCTTCACCAAGGACGAGATCTCCGCGTCAGCCGGCAGTGTCGCCTTCCCTATAGCATCAAGCCCTTCACGGATGAGGTATTATGTGACGTTGCTCCTATTGATGTTTCTGATGTATTATTAGGACAACCATACTTGTGGAAGCGTCATGATGTGTATGAGTCTCGGCCTCGTGCTGTTATTGTTACTTTGGGAAATAAGTTGTACAGGATACCAGAGGTACCACCTCCTGCTGCTATCTCTTTGGTTACTGCAAAACAATGCAACAAGCTCATTTCCCAAACCAGGAAATTTTTTTTCCTGATGATCCGCCCCCAGGGCAAGAAGAAGACTGTGGCCACATCCTCCAGACAGGGCTCCTTTGCACAACAACAACAAATGGATAAGGTTGTGGAGGAGTACGGAGACATATTCACCTCACCCACAGGGGTTCCTCTGCACTGTCAGGTCAAGCACCCGATTGATCTGACCCCCGGTGCGCCGCTACCTAATGGACCGATCTATCGGCGCTCTGTTCTGGAGAATGATGAAATCAGGAGGCAGATTCAGGAGCTGTTGCAGAAAGGTCACATCAGACCAAGTTCATCGCCCTGTGGGAGCCCGATCGTGTTGGTACAGAAGAAGGATGGGACGTGGAGACTCTGTATTGACTATCGGGCGCTGAACAAGATCACTGTCCGGAATAGGTGCCCAATCCCACGGATTGATGACCTTCTGGACCAACTCCAAGGTGCAAAATATTTCAGTAAGATCGACCTGAAGTCTGGGTATCACCAGGTACCAATTGAACCCTCTGATGTGTGGAAGACTGCCTTCAAAGCTAAGGAAGGCCTTTTTGAATGGCTGGTCATGCCTTTCGGGTTGACGAATGCTCCCGCAACCTTCATGAGGATGATGCACGACATCTTGCGGCCATTCACCAACTCATTCGTAGTGGTGTACTTGGATGACATTCTGATCTTCAGCAAGACTTGGGAAGAGCACCTTCATCACATCCGACAAGTCCTCCAAACACTGCGGCAACACAAGTTGTGTGCCAATTTGGAAAAGTGCACGTTTGGCATGACCCAGGTTCAATATCTGGGATACATTATTGATGAAAGGGGGGTGCATGTGGATCCAGCCAAGATCCAAGTCATTCGGGATTGGCCAGCCCCAACCACTATAACAGAGCTTCGCAACTTTCTGGGTCTTGCTAATTTCTACCAGAGGTTCGTGTTGGGATTCTCTCATATCACTTGGCCCTTGAGTCAAGTCACCAAGGGAGGAGCGAGAGAAAAATTATTTTGGTCGGAACCTCAATAGAAGGTGTTCACAGAATTGAAAAATCGCCTCTGTTCTGCCCCAGTGCTCACTTTACCAGACTTGCAACGGCCATTTGAGATCGAGACAGATGCCTCTGACTATGCTATTGGGGCAGTTCTTACTCAACAGGGACATCCAGTGGCATTTCACAGTGAGACATTGTCTGACACAGTTCGTAAGTACCCCACATATGACAAAGAAATGTACTCCATTGTGCAAGCTTGTCGACAATGGAAGCATTACATTTTGGGGAAGGAAACAATCATCCATACAGACCACAGGCCCCTGCAGATCATACAGACACAAGGGAAGTTGCAGAATGATCGCCATCAGAAGTGGTCTACATATCTGCAACAGTTTCATTTGAACATCAAGTATAAGAAGGTAGCACCAATCATGTTGCACACTGCCTCAGCCGACCACCGATCGTGGCGCTCACCACTGTACTCAACGCTTGTGGGCACGAGACTTCTGATTGGCCGCTTCTCTATGAAAGTGACCCAGAATTCGGCCAAACTTACAAGGCACTCCTGGGGGGTACGCAAGTTCCAAATTTTCACCTCCAAGATGCACTTTTATGTCACATGGGAAACCTTTGTGTTCCTTCAAGCGAACGTGCCAAGATGATATGGGAAGCACACTACAGTCGAGTCGCTGGGCATTTCGGGGTCGAGAAAACAGTAGCAATCCTGCAGAAGTATTTCTATTGGTCGAACCTTCAAAAGGATGTCGAGAAGCACATCAGATCCTGCACTGCTTGTGCCATTGCCAAACCGACCATCAAGAAGCAAGGCCTATATACTCCTCTACCTACCCCTAGTCGACCTTGGGAATCCATCTCCATGGATTACATGTCGGACCTGCCTTCTACTAAGCAGGGAAATGACTGTGTTTTTGTGGTCGTCGACAGATTCTCGAAGATGGCCATTATGGCGGCCTGCAAGAAGAATATCACAGCAGAAGCCACTGCTAAACTCTTCTTTGAACGAGTGTGGGTGCACTTTGGGATCCCATAGTCTATCATATTAGATCGGGATAGCAGGTTCCTCAGCACATTTTGGTCCAGCCTCTGGTCGATGTTGGATACCAAGCTCACCAAGTCCACAGCTTTCCGTCCCCAAACAGATGGCCAGACAGAGGTCGTCAATAGAATGATTGTGCACATTCTGTGCATGTACAATTCAAAGCATCCACGCACATGGGACGAGAGCCTCCCTTATGTACAACATAGTTATAATCGGGCTCTCCACAGTTCAATCGGCCATAGCCCATTTTAGGTGGGCGTGGGATTCCAGCCACTATGCCCCATTGACGTAGCCATGCCATTTGCAGCTGCTCAGGCCAATTCAGCTCATGTCCAGTCTGAAGTTGACAAAGCCAGTAGCTTCATCGAGCGCATTCAACACATCCGCCAACAGGTTCATGATATATTGGACAGAGCCAATGCCAAGTACAAGCAACGCCATGATCAACACAGGGTGCCACACAACTTCCAGGTGGGTGACAAAGTATGGCTACATTTGCAGAAGGAGCGCCTCACTGGACCCCACCGCAAGCTTCGCCCGCTCCGATACGGACCGTACACCATCACCAAGGCTGTAGGGAACAATGCATTCGAGCTCAGTATTCCACCATTCCTTGGTTTGCACCCAGTCTTCAATGTGGATCGTCTTCGTCCTTACTTCCCACCTCTACTGGACACCTCGGACATTGCAGAACAACTCACACCAACTGAGTTAAATCCAGACTGCATGGAACAGGCCACCACGGATTGCATCATGGACATGCAAATCAAGAACACTCGCCAGCAGAAGATCCAACTATATCGGGTTGTCAAAGCTGGCCAACTCTTGCACCAAGGAAAGTGGTTCACCAGGGACCAAGTTCAGCAGAAATTTCCTCATCTCATGGAGGAACTTAACGCAATGGGGACCATTGCTTCCTAAGGGAGGAGGAATGATCCAGGTGGATATTGGTGGTCACCCGCCTATTCCACTTGGGGCTCCACCATTGTCTATTTCAGTTTTTCAGTTTCGGCACAATTTACTATTTTTAGCAGTTTTTCGGGTCCTAAACTTCCGGAGCCGTTTTGAGGCCCTAAACGACGTTTTTTGGGAAAACGGAGGGCAACATCGGTAGTCCTCGGATAGATCTTTCTAACGAGGTATGGTACGCGTCAAACGGAGATCGTATGCCAAAGTTACGCCCCTGGGAAGTTGAAACACCAATTTACCCAAACGGGGCCCATAGTTTTGGCGCTTCATCTCCTAGGGTTAGGGTTTTGGATGTTTAGGATTTCCCATTGTTTCTAAATGATAAATAGGCCCTCGAGCCTCATTGTAACACGGTTCGAGGCACCTTCAGCATACATCTCTTCTCGAGAGATAGCTACCAGCGCCCTAGCTAGTTTTATTTCCATTTTGTCTATAAGCAAATTTCAGTTCTTTGATATTAATGAAATGAAGTGTTATTTCCGCTGCATCCCTGTATTTATGGTTATATGTTTATTCTGTTGCGTTCCTGCATAAATCCGGATCACTATCTTGGTGAAGTTTTCTATAAACCTCCGATAATATCCTGTAAATCCTAGAAAAATCCTAACATCTTTTTGACAACTTGGAATAGATAAGTTAGAGATGACTTCAACTTTTGCCTCATCAACTCTAATCCCATCCCCTGAAATATGATGCCCCAAAACAATACCTTCAGTAAACATCATGAAACATTTCTCATGACTAAGCGAAAGATTTGCTTCTTGACATCTCTTTAAAAAAATTTCCAAGTTTGCTAAAGCTTCTTCAAATGTGTTTCCATAAACTGTGAAATCATCCATATATACCTCTACACAATCATGTATTAGATCTGAAAAAATTCCTAGTACTACCCTTTGAAATGTTGCAGGTGCATTGCATAATCCAAATGGCAATACTCGGTAAGCATAAGTACCCCAAGGACAGGTAAATGTGGTTTTGTCTTGGTCCTCAAGTGCTACTTGAATTTGATTATAACCACTAAACCCATCTAGAAATGAGAAGTACTTTTTTGCAGCTAAGGTATCTAACACCTGATCTATGAAAGGTAAAGGGAAATGATCTTTAAGAGTAGCTTTGTTTAATTCTCGGTAGTCAATACATACCCTCCATTTACCATTTTTCTTTGGCACAATTACCAAAGGAGAAACCCACTAACTATCTGAAATAGGATAGATAAAGTTGACATTCAACCATTTCTGCAATTCTTCTTTAACAATCTCCCTAAGATTTGGATTCATCCTTCTTTGAGGTTGTCTGATTGGTTTACAATTTTCCTCTATGTAATGTGATGAGTGCAAGTCTTAGGACTTATCCCTTTCATATCAGTGTACTCCCATGCATATGCAGAAGAATGTCTCTGTAATATCTTGACTAACTCTTCTTGTTGAGATTTTTCTAGGTTCTTGTTTATGTTTAAAGTTTTTCCTGGAAATATCTCACTTGAAGAGTTGCCAATTTATCCATAGAATGAAGAGACATCTGTCTTGATGACAAAAAATCAATGTTGGATTCTTCTTGAAATTGGTCATGTTTATGTTCCGAAGAGGATTCAAAGTTTTCTAAAGTATTCAGAATTTGACTATCTTCACTAATTTCTGAAATTGTGAAGAGAGGTTGTAAGTCTTCTTCATCCTCTATCCATTGAGTATCATCTAAATCTGTAATTGTCCTTGCTGGAGGATAAAAAGTGAATTTCTTAGTTGAACTACCATCAGAGATGTACATATCACCGGATCTACAACTAATGAAAGCATCAGTTGTAGCTAACCAAGGTCTTCCTAATATAATAGGGTGTCCTCCTAGATTATTCTTAGGAGTTAGGATCATGAAATCCAAAGGATACTCCCAAGAATCTAGGGACATTGTAATGTCTTCTATTACCCCATTAGGTTTAATCACAAATCTGTCTGCTAATTGTAATAATGTAGGTGTAAAGAGAAGATTAGGAAGTTTCAGTTTATCCATGATTTGTCTACTCATGATATTGATTGCTGCTCCTAAATCAATGAGTGTGTTTTGGATCTCAATTCCATTGATGTGAATTTTAACAACTGGATTTCCTGGGTCTAGATACTTTGGAATAACAATCTTACCCATCATGATATCTGCTATTTTTCCTACCAGTTGAATTTTCTTTGTCTCTCTTATTCTTTTTCTTGTTTTCTTCATGCTCAACTCCTTTATTGTCTTCGCTAAAATTGGAATTTCCTTGATAGCTTGTAATAATGGAATCTTAATACAAACATTTCTTAACTCATCTAGGAAATCATAATTAGGCACCATAATTTGTTTTTCTACACCTCTATCAATTTGTAATCTTTCTGGAAAGGGAGGTGTAGGAATGGATGTTGATGGCTGCTCTAATACAGGAGTTGAAATTATTGGTTCTTTTTGTTTTGATTTTTCAATGTTTGGGTCCTGAAAAGATGTGTCTTCTTCAAGACTTTTATTTTCTCATAGAGAATCTTCCTCAGAGTTGTCTTGTTCTTGTATAATCACAGAAGGTTTCCTCTTTTCAAGTATTCTTCCAGACCTAAGTTGAACATCACTAAGATCTAGAGGAGTAATTAAATAAGTTGGAAATTGTTGGCCTTCTATCATATATGTATTCTGAGGATTTTTATTGTTGGGGTTTGGTATGGGTTGAGCAGGCAACCGATTTGATTTTTGAGGAAATGGTAATGGAAGTGGTTGATTTTGATGTTGTGGATTTTGAGGATTTTGTTGTTAAGGAAAATGTGGATATGGTGGATAGGATGGTGGATACTGATAAAACTGAGAGTATCTTCCATAGGGATTTTGTGCCCCTTGTGCCCAAGCTTGAGATTGATTTTGAAATTGGGGCCAAGTTTGCTGCCAAGAATTCCAATTTGGTGGAGGTTGATTATACATTTGATCATGAAATACTTGTATTTGAGGTCCTTTCCAAGGCCTTCTAGAGACAAAATTGAGAGATTCTGTGGAACTTGTAGGAATTTCTTCTTGAAAGATAGCTTTAAGACCAGGAAGTGAAGGAAAAATCTTGGTCTCATGTTTTTCTGAACAAATGACACAGGTCTCTACAAATTTTGCATCCAAAGGACATTCTCTCAGGGCATGCTTCTTTCTACATCTGAGACAAAAGATTGCTAAGGCATCAGATTCAGCTTTTTGCTTGTTTTGTAACTTAAGGGTGTCTATTTGTTCACTAAGACTCCATAAGATGTCAGATTTGAATTCATCAAGCATATGCCCTATCTCTGCCCTACTTACTGTCCCAGAAGCAGACTTGCTTACCCTTGCAAGAGAAGGGTCTCTTGGACCTTTTACAGTTTTAGATTTCCCTCTTGAAAGGTTGATACATAACTCAGCTATTTCAGGTAATGTGAGCTGAGATATATCCCCTTTTCCCATCATGTTAAGGATATCCAACCATTCATCCCTAATTGTTTTCAACAAGAGAGCTTTTAAGGTGTCTTGATATAAGTTTTCCATTTTTGCTCTTTTGATGTTGGAATGAAATCTCTCCAACAAATCTTCGAAGTTTTTATCTTCTTTTTGTAGCATCTTAAACACTTCCTCCTTATGATTGACTGGAATAAAATAATCCAAATACCTCTCTAGAAATTCTTGTTTCATGTCTTCCCATGTCCTAATAGAACTGTTGATCAAACTCATAAACCACTTCAATGCCGCTCCTTTCAATGTTGAAGGAAATAATTTAAGTTTTTGAGCATCTTGTAAGTAGTCATAAGTTCTACATAGGACTTCAAATTAAAATAGGAAGGTTTCAGGATCTTCAGTTTTAAGTCCATAGAAGTTTGGAAGAACAGAGGGTGAAATGTTTTTCATGGTTGTATTGGTTTCTTCATCTACTATAGAAAACCCAAAAGAGCTTCCCATTTCTCTTCTACCTCTTCCTCTACCTCCTTCTCCTTCTGCACCTCTACCTCTACCTCTACCCCCTCCGAATAATGTGTGTTCTCCATTAAATACTCCTCCTCCCCCTTCTTCTGCCATAGTTGATTCTTTTGTGGAAGTGGAAAAATTTGTGTCTCTAGCAGGGGTCCTTGAATCTTCTTCTAAGGCAGGTTTAGTGGATGAAATGGAAGGTCTTTCTAATGGAATATCTGATCTTAAGTCCTCTGGGAGTCTAGGATTAGTAAGGGATGGAATGTGGGTCTGAGTTGGAGATGTGCTAGCTCTAGATCTTGATGAAACAAGTGGTGTTCTAGGAATTAAAATTTTGCTTCTACTTCTTATGAATCTACCCCTTGAGTCTCTCTCTCTACGCATATCATTGTTTTTGGGAGTTAAGAAACAAGGCTACCTAGTTACACTTCCCCAGAAACGGCGCCAAAATGTTTGTGCTCAACCTAGTCTCCTAAATTGAGTTCATTAATTGTCAACCAAGGTTGGTAAACTGCTGAAGTGTGGTGCACTATATGTGCCTAGGTATTTGTTTCTCACTACGTTGTGTCTAGTGTTTTTATGATGTTTTTGGTTTTTTTATGGTTTTATGTTCACAAAGGAAAGAACTAAATGCTGGTGAGAAGAAGCTATTGGTTAAAAATAGAGTGAAGCCTAAATTATGGATGGAAAATGAGAAATGCAAATACTAAAACAGAACAAAGCCTAACTATGGCTAGAAAACAACAAATACAAAGTTTGATAATGACTTCAAGGAAATAAATCACAACATGAGCTTAAACTTGTCCAATTCATTCATTAACGATGTTTTGGAAGAGCTTGAGAAATGGGCAAGTTAAGTGTAAATGAAATTCTCCTAACTAAACAATCAAACAATCAACTTACAATGTTACAACATCTCATCCATGTTTAAAGATCTATTGGAATATATTTGGAAAAGAAAATTTGTAGCATCATAAGATTTCTATTCTAAACTAGCTTCTGATTCTGTTCTGCAACTCAATTTAACACCACTAGGCCTCACTCAGAAGTTATATATTTCCTTTTTAGAATGGTCTTTTGAGAAAAGGCTTGTTTGTGAAATGGTAAAAAGGTTGCAAAATACTCTAGGTCTTAGACTGATACCAACTCCTGTCCAAATGATTATGTATTAATATGAGGTTGGAACAAAAGAAGTTTTGTAAATAATGAAGACCGTGGTATTTAAATTTAACAACTAATATGATTTAAAATGCAATGGATGGCAACTAAACTGGAGTGCTAATACAGCGAGCTAAAACTAAACTAGAGTGCCACTAGTCTATTTGAAGTACAGTGAAAAATGTTAGACTTAAAAGCCATTATCAAACTAGGAATGAAATGACAGAGCTGAATCACATGCATTCTACCTCCGGAGTGCTATAACTAAGTTAACATGCAACTAACCTAAGGAATTCTACAGCCCATCTCGTTCAGTATGAATGATGTTTTGGAAGAGTTTGTGAGAACAAGTATGGCTGTATTATTCAAAGCATTTGAACATAAACACAAGACTGAAAGCAAATACAACTAAAATCTAAGACACCACAACTACTTCTTACTCATTGTTATGATATTTTGGAAGAGATTTCTAAGAGTAAGACTGGCTATGCCACTTAGTGTAAACTAGCAACTAAAACCTACAATACCATAGTTATGCCTTATTCATCATAATGATATTTTGGAAGAGCTTATTAGAGTAAGTCCAACTGTGATAATTAACGAAAGAAAATGCAATAAAAACCTACAATACCACATCTATGCCTTATTCATCATAATGATATTTTGGAAGAGCTTATTAGAGTAAGACCAACTGTGATAATTAACGAAAAAAAATATGAACATAAACTTCAGAAACTTGCCTAAACTAGAAATAAAAACAAGACTAAAATACTTATCTACTGTATAAACAAGGCCGCTCAGGAGGCAGGGGCCCTCTACCACCAGAGTAGCACGAAATCTAGCTCAAGATCGACTCAACGCGTTCAAGGAAATGTTGCTTCTTTCATTAAAGAGGAATCACTTCAAAACAGAGTATTCTCGGATTTCAAAAATCTAGCAGTCAACCATAAAATCTAACAAAAATCTAACCTCGTCTCTCGGTTTCCCGAGCTACATTTATAACAAATTTACATAACATAACTTGAGATAATACAAGGATTACTGTCTTTCCATATTAAAATCGAACTAGAACTCTAAAGGTGACATCGTAATATGACAAAGGACATCTGGACTGTCCTTGTCCTATTAGGAGCCTATCTCCTATTTTGAGTTCCCGCGTGCATAACCACGTACAGAATTCCGTTCAATCTTCATGGAGAGCAACAAATGCTAAAGGCGTGATGTGGAATATGACCATGTGTGGTTTTCTCTGAGAGGACATCTGGAACCTGCTTAAACACGAAGACGGCTGCAGAATTGGAAACTAGCTACAGAATGTCTGCATTCTGTAGCTATTCCTAGTTCAAAACGCACTATAATGACGAAATCATAAAAACATAGAAAGTTAGTCATAATATTCATTCTTAAAGCAATTTTAACTAATTTCATTGATCATTTGAGCCTGGGATTAATAATGGACAAAAGAAATGGAGTCGAATGTGGTGGAAGTAAGAACATTCTTGGAGCTCAACAGTTAGTGAAAACATTTGATTTGAAGCAATCTGAAATTTCCTTGGGAAAGAAAACCAAGCCCAAGAAATCATTACCTTTGCATGAGTTGGAAGGATCCATGAAACCAACTCCATTTTAGAACATTGTTGAGGGGGTTAAATATTTGCAACATTCTTTTCCTACTTCAGCAAGAACTTTCTTCTCAAGAAGAAGACTGTAGGATTCCTCCTTCAAGAGGAGATCAAGACAAAGGATCTCTTAATGATGAGGCATTCTCTAGTGATGAGGGGGAGGAGGAGGAAGAGGAAGAGATGGGAAGATCCTCTAGCACTGTGACAATAGGAGGAGATCTACTTCTATTTGGAGATGGAGCTAAAGCAATTTCTTCAACTAGAGGAGATCTTGTATATTTGCAAGAAGTTCCAAAGGATCTTACATATAAATATCAGAAGCAACATGTGTCTATGTTGATAGGAAATGAGACAAAACAATGGAGGAAGTGTTTTCCAACATTGAAAATAGTCTTGGGGACACACACTATGATAGAGCATTCCTTTGTGATCAAGACTCTTGACACCAAGGAGATTTTGGATGTACATTAGTTGATTACATCTAAAGAAGACGCCTTAGATTGTGAGAGCTTGCAAAAGTTAGGAGAATATGAGAAGGAGGGCCAGCATCCAGTGATTGGAAACATACACCCCCATCCTTTTTTGGAGGTTTATGCATAGAAGCAGGAGGATTTTTTGTGCAGTGAAAGCAGGGAAAATTAGTCCACATGTATACAACCTGCTCTAGGCGTTGATGTTTCATTACATGGAGGCATTCCACCGGGGAGGCCCCCTGATTGGAAGATGACCATAGAGTTATCTCAACATGTTGCACCACTCATAGATCCAAGAGGAATGGGAAAAATGGGAGGTCATTTTACAACGCTGAGAGTCTTGGATGGACTCAAGGAGAAGGCAGACATTCTCCCCACATCATCATTACCCACTATCATCTCAAATATTGCGCTGAGAAATGAGCAACAAGGGCAAGATTGCACCATCCTAGTGTATGACTTTGGCATAGGAAATGTCAAAGAAGAGGGCAGAAACATGACAAGTGCTTCACATGATAGATCAGCAGTGCTGTCATTATTGAGTAATGACCCTTATTGGAAATCCCAGCCATTAGTGGAATACTCCAAGGATCTCTTTTCATGTAGTGTGCTTGATGACCAGTTATCTGATGGGAGATATGTAGTGGTAGATGTGGTTATCTATTTTCAAGATAGAGTCTTCTTGAATAGAGCCTCTAAGCTCAAGGAGAAGCTACTATATGCAGCATATGAGGGTTTTCTCTCCAAACCCACTGGTTTTATAAGAGTATACTGTACTATCCTGGAGGGATTCATTTGGGAAGGCTTGAAAGAGGAGATTCACCATCATATGAGGAGATGCATGGATTATTTGGAGGATGAGGAGAGACATGAATCTTTGGTAGAGTTATCATAGCCACTTCCTTCCTCATTGGGAGTGATAGGAGGCCCATCTATGAGTCACCTTACTAGCTTGAACCAAGTACATGGTAAAGATTGTATTTATCTACATCATGATTCATTTACTATGTATTTTTATTTCCTTATCATACATGTGCAGTGAATTGCTCCAAGAGGGGGCACTCTTCCTTCTAGAATTCATGGTCTACTTAAGGCCACAAGTAGCATTGATAATGGCCACTCCCTAGGAGATCTTGGGGAGATGATATCATATGTAGGGTATGCTCAATCTGCACCATACACCATACACCTTCTAGAAGCTTGTGAGGATATTGGGGCAGCAAACATGTGGTTGGGAAACCACTCATCATGCCTTATTATGATGTGGTTCACTAGTTTCACTTGAGGGACCATTTTCCTTCTCCATTACTACATATGGTAGCTAGAATGACTTTGATTGTGATCCCATATGTTGATGATGTTCTTATTATTATTGGGGACATGATTGGAGGGATGACACATTGGTTGGATGTGGCCATTGGGAATGGAACTTCCCACACTTATTCATGCTTAAAGGGGATCATGGGACATTATGTGGCTAATATATTATATCACTTGTTTCCTTATGAAGTGAGCCATATGATTAGGAGGAGCCTCTCACATGGGAGGAGTTTTTCTATGAATTACCATTCTGGAGGGTGATTCATTTTATATGGATGATAGCTTGGAGGATGGAGCTTCACATGGGGATGAAGGTTCCCTATATTTTTCAGATCTATCCTTTCAGTTGCTTGAGGACAAGCAACATTTGGGAGGGGAGGATTATAATATTCCTAAATTAGCATGCAACTAATTGAAATATTAAAATCTAATTTTTCTTTCTTGTTTGATGAATAAGTGGGTAGGGAGACCCATAAATCTCTTTATTAGGAATAAAACCACTTCTCATGTGAAAGTGGAACATATTTTCAGCTTAATAAAGCACCCTAAGGTGTGAACAGGGGCTAGAGCATGTGGACTGGGTCAACTTTGACCAAATCAACAATGTTGTCATGGAGGAGTGGCATTCAATGAGGGACAACGCAGTTTTAGATGGAGACACATTGCATGGAAGTAGTGTCATTAAGGGATGGGGCTTAGGTTTTGGAAGCTCATTTCTTATAAAATGAGGAGGATGGTAGCCATATTATTCATGTTATGGTATGTTATGTTTTTTATTATATGGTCTGTTTAGACATATAAGCTTTCTTCAACTGTTTGCAGTGTTGTTTAGCACCGGGTGTTCCTGATCAGGAATCCCACCTCTATCCTTGAGAGGCATCTTGGAAGAGCTTTGCACTACATTTATACATTTAGGTTTCAGACCAAGTTTTATTCTTGTGGTACAACAAAGTTTCTATTGAGAGATGTGTTGAGTTGCAGGGTGCAACAGTGGAAGATCTCGTTGGGTGTTTTCTGAGGTATTTTTTCAGTGGAGGAAGGTTTCCTTCCATTGGGAGACCAGTAAAGGAGCCCCTTGGGATTATTTTATATATTTGGCATCATAAAAAGTTGGTTTTATCTCCTACAGTGCAATTCCAGTCCATATATGCATTATTTTAGTGAGCCGTTGCAGGGACAAGTTTAGTGCTCCATTTGGAGTGTTTGCTTTCCATTGAAGGGATCAACCATTCATTGAGAGAGTTCTTTGGAGGATTTATTTTAGATATACATCAGATTCAGCCACCTCCTTTTATCTGCTTCAGTTGCAGTGCATATTCATCCCTAGGGCTTTAGATCCACCATTCATATTTCACTTATTTCCGGAAACCCTTCCTGGCTTGTCTAGGAAAAGTGTATGTGAGCATAGATCTCCATTTTTGGCCTTGTAGGAGCATGATATTTTTAGATCCATTTATTTATATGTTCCATCTGCAGTATTAGTCACTAAAATTGGGCTGTGCTTGCTTCAGTATTTTGTGTAGCAGTGTATTACATGTCTTGGGTACATTTTGGCATTGGAGGCTTCTTTTTCCTATCTCGAGGGGCTTGATCCCCAAGATTTTGTACTTATTTATTGCTATTATACATAATACCATGGATATATCATTTAGCTCACATGTAATGTGTTAATACTTGCTACTTCTATGGTTTTGCACTATATTCCTGCTTTTCCTATTTGGGAATATTACATTCTTCGTGTCTTTGGTTTGTTGGATGATCCTTTTGTTTTCATTTGAATCTCCATTTCGTCACTTCGAGCATAGATTACATTGATCGTCGGATAGTTTCGAAAGCCCTTTGTTTTCTTGGAAGAGTGCATCCTTGTTTTGAGTGCGTTTTATATTTATATTGCATAGATCTATTCATTTTAGATTGTTACATTCGTAGTGCTAAAAACTAGTCTTTGTTTTGATTTTTAGTGTAATAGTGCATTATGTGCTTCATTCATCTAAAAGACAAAAAAAATGCATTCTTTCGCTTAAATTGAAAATGAAAATGTTCTGTTGCATTACTAGCTCTTAGAAAACTAGGAAAGAGTTTTTCGTTTTCTTATCTGGTTGTGTTAGATGCATTAGTGAAATTCTTCTTATGTTTCAATTGATTGCTACTTTGTCATAGATTTTTATCCTTCTCTTAGTTATAATTAATTGAATGGGAATGATGTTATTTTGCATGTAGTGTGTATTTAGGAATTCGAGATCACATTCGGTAAGGCCTTGAAATCAAAACATTAATTCAAGATCAACCTTAAAATGAATTCAATCAACCAAAGGAAGAATTGAAACCTAACACACATATTTTAGAGGTCTAGGCTATTGATGTGTTATGGCGTCGTTAAACCTAGTAGCTGTGATTCGCCACCTGGCATTAGACAGCACTAGTACGGACTTATCTCCCCTTACCGTCGCGTATATAAAGGGAGACCCTCATAGGTTGTAATTCTTTATCCATAGGAAGCCGAGTCTGTTTCCTTGTAACTGTGATACACCGAACACAACATTTGGGGAGACTACCTACACGTACGTCAAGTCCTTGGTCATTTATCTTTAATTTGATCACCAAGGTGTATATGGCAGTTCACGGAAACTTGGTACACCCTCTTGCTTAGATTACCGGAGTAGTTATTTTTATCTTTTTCGTGACTCTCTAAAAGTGAAAAGATCATCAAGCACTTATCCTTTCATGCTCTTTCAATCTGAAAGTGACTAGAGTCATTTTTAACCTATTTCTCGACACTTAAAACATGAAACAACAAAGTTTTGTTTCAATGTCATAAAATTAACTGCCTACGATCACATGCCCACTAAAGTTTTTTACTTGGCTTGTTTTTAGTAGTTCCTTAGTGTTTGATCTTGAAGCCTCGAATAGGCTATCTCGTTTTCTTCCTGTTTTGAAACATTTTCACCATGGTGGAACCACCAGTTTCGTCGTCCTCTTCACTACCTCCTAATGGTGATCCTTTTCCTGAAGTTTCTTTGGAAACACCTCAGTCCACTAGGTCTGTCGAGTTTTGGCAGTCGGTCCTTTCGAGAATATTTCCTCTTGCTAACCAGTCTCCTCCTGAAGGGTCAGTTGATATCAATTGGCTACCTTAGGGTGCTTGGTCTAGTTTTGGGAGTGACAAAGAATTCTCTCCTCTTACTTCGGGATCATGGCTATTAGCCGCTACTTTACCTGTTAGTCCTTATCATCTTCTCAATGATCTTACAGTATTGTCAGACATGGATTCTTCGAGTCTTGTCGGTAGTGAAGAGCTTCATGTTTCTATCGGGGAATATTAGCTCTTCTCAGAATATTTACCGTATGTCTTCAGTCAAACTTCCCCTCAATCAGTGTCTCTTCCACCCGGTTATCATACTTTGGGTCAAATCATTTCTAGTGTTGCATCCATGACACAGTCTAGTACATTGACTCCCATAGGGAGCTCTTCTATTCTTGTATCAGGAATGTTGCCTTCGACACCCATCTCGCCAGCCATTGTTACATCTGTCCCAGTTTGACCTACCGTTTGTGTGGCTTCATCTGCACTGCTTGTTAGTACGACTTAGTCGTCAGGGTATGCTGCTATTTGCAGGTCTATCTTTATAAATCCCACGATGTTGGTTAGGCCCACCATGATTAGATGAAAGCCTCGTGCTATGGAAATCCATCCTACGTGCACTGCACCTATGATTTCTACTTCTATTCCTAGCAGTTATACAGTCAATGAGTATCTGTTAGATATTTAGCGACGATATGCTCCCTCTCTAGACACTCAGCAGCAGAATTCCACACCTTAGAATTCTTATCAGCCACAAGCTTCTATAAATCCTCCACATCATTATGATGTATATGGTAATCCCGTTTATTTTCCTCCGATTAATCCCAATCAAACCATTTACCAGTCGGGACAAACCTCGAGCTTACAAGGACAACCCTTTCAGGGAAAACCTTCGGTCCACAGGGACAACCTTCCGGTCTGCAAGGACAACCCTTATAGGGAAAACCTTTAGCCCAACAAGGAAAACCCTACGGTCCTGCTAGTCAACCTCAATTTCAACCAGGAGCATCTTATGTTCCCAGGGGGAAAATCTATCCACCACAGGGACAAACCTTTATGCAACAGTATCAACCTTACGTTCAGCAAGGCCAAAATTTTGTACAACAAGGAAAAACCTATGGTCCTATGCCGAGTCAACCTGGTTTTCAGGGGCAACCTGGCCCATCCCAACCATCGGGCCAACCTTTTCCACAAGGGAAACCCGGTGGTCCTTAGTATAAAGGCCAAACTTCCCCATAGGGACAACCTACCCAACCTTAGTATCTAGACCAACCTACCCCGTAGGGACAACCTGTCCAACCTCAGCAGCCAATTCAGCCTACTCCGCAGGGAAAACCTGCTTAGCCTCAAGGCGCTACTTACCCTCCTCAAGGTCAATTTAAAGCAGTATATAGTGTGCCCCAAGGTTTCAATTATTATCCTTAAGGTCAATCCCAGATGGTGTATAATCCACCTCAAGGAAATTCTTACATTCCACAGCAAAATCCATATGTTGCTCAACAAGGACCTTAGTGGTATGCTCATAATCAATATCCTGGTCCTCAAGCCTTGTGTGGGCAGAACTACAGGCTTATAACCCTATCGATAGAATCCTCTGTGACAAAACATATGGGGGCAGAATTTCACTCAACCTGGGTGGAATGCTAACACTGGTCTTTATTAACGACCTACAATGCCTTTTAATCCTCAATTACCTTTTCTCGCTACGTTGGAACTGCCTGATGTGTCAAAGTTGACGAATGATCCTTGGATCATTCATAACTCATATTGGCCTCTAGTTCCAACCAAAATTCTTGGTGATTGTCCTAATTTTGAGGGAAAGTCCGGAGAATACCCCCAAGCACATGTTATGACCTACCATCTTTGGTGTTCCTCTAACTCTTGGGTTGACGATTCTATCCGACTCCATCTTTTACAATGGACTCTTACTGGTGCCACTGCCAAGTGGTACATTGAATTAACTCATGGAATCCTCTAAGATTTCAACTCTTTAGCAATGGAATTTCTCACATAATTTCAGTCACCGGTTCAGTATGAAACCGGGACACACCTCCTCACATCCTTGAAACAAGATTGAGCTACTCATATCTCAGATCATATTCATGAATGGAGGCATTGTCGTCGCTTGATTAAGTTCGAATTCCCGATCAAATTCTAACTGATTGATTTACTACCTCCTTCGTTGCTTTGATTTCTAAGGACATTTCTATGGGGGCATGCGTTACAGAGGAATAGGCCATTTCTCGTGCCCAATACCTTGATCTTGTGTACTTTTAGTCCAACACGTTGTACGATATCTTGCCTGATGCTCCTAGACCTGGAAATTCCAAAGCATCGACGATGCCATCTATCAATGGTATCATCGATTCTGTTAGCCCCCTATAAATTCCTTGACAAGCAAGCAGGGGGCTAAAATGTTTTTTGAGCCTTCAAGGAATGCATTTCTTCTGAAAACACATCATCCTTGAAAGCCTCTTCATGCCCTCTGCCCTTCGATTAATTTCCATTGTTGTTTCCATCCACAAAGAACCTCACTGGCTATAAAAATTTGTGCTAAAAAAAGGGCCTTCATCGCCCCTTGTACCCTTGCAGAATGTCCCATTTTAACCCTTTTTCCCTTTGTCAAAATTCCCCTTTTACCCCCCCAAATCCCTTCCTAAATCTCCTAAATCACCCCTCTTCCTTTCTAAGCCTCACAAACACCCTTGGTTCGGCCTAGAAACTCCTTATTCCCCCCATCGTTTCCCTCTTCTGGCCTCAAATCGCATTAAAATGGGCCAAAAAAACCCTATTCTACATATATCGGGCCTAGTCCCCTTCGGCCAGCCCCCTTAACTTTTTACCCCACATGACCCGGGCGCTAGAACCAAGCGCTAGCCCGAAAAGCGCTTAGCACATTTGGACATCGGGAACACTATTAACCGTTGATTTCCCGTAATCCAGCGGTTGTCGAAATCCCCATTTCTCTCGTGTTCCCCGTTCATTCCCCGATCACATCACAACCGTCGATCTGATCCGCAGATCGACGGCCCACGTTGCATCCACCCCGGTGGTCCCCGCGTTGCAGTCACTGTTCAAAATCGCCAATTTCTATCACACCGTTGAAATCGAAAGGAAGGTTGGATCGCGATTTCAGGTGAAGGGGTAAAGAAGAAGCCTCTTTTTCTAACCAGGATAGGGAGGTCTCAGATTACATGATTGAAGAGATGAATGAAATGATTAAGAATTTGTCAAGTAAATTGGTGAAACTTGAGTTAGAAGCAAAGAACGCCTCATCCCGGCCATCCCATACTGCTCCTAACTGAGGATATAATCCACAATACCGAAATCCATTGCTACAGATATTGCAGAGAGATAAAAAAGAGCAACAAGATCACATACAGCCCCCTATGTATTTGGAAGGGAAAATGGAAGGCCCTGCTGAAGATGTTCCTGATGGACAAGATGACCAATATCTCGCTTATTCAGAAGGTGGGGAGGTTGGGTTCTCTATACTGGAAGAGGAGGAGGAGGAGATAATGAACCTTACTGCTGATCCTGATATCAATGATTATTGCAGACAGCTCATGGATTTCATGCAAGCCCAATTCCATAAGAAGTATGAACTTCGGTCTTCCAGGAAGAGGACACGTACTCAAGATCAAGAAGAAGAGTCACCTTCCAAGGAGTCGACTCTCCTAAAGGCTGATAACAAAGGTAAGAAACCTGTTGAAGAACCTTCAGGACAGAAGGGTACTCCCGCATCCTCATCCAAGTCGGCACCCGACCCTCTTGCTCACTCTAAAGGTATGTCCACTGACAAAAAGCCTCATATCTTCATCAAGGAACCAAAAGAGACCTTTGTAGAAAAGGGGCCCACTGTGTTTAATCTCCAAAAAGAGCTAGAGAAAGTTAAAATCCTTGTTCCTTTAGTCGAACTCCTAAAACAACCCTCCTATAAAGCTCAAGTCTCTCAGTTCATGCTTCCTCATGCGGTAACTTCACCCCCAGATTCTCTTAACCTTCAAGAAGAAAGGCCCATGGTATTTTTTGGCCCCCATGTAGAAGAGTTAGACTCTGCAACCCCACCCTTTTACGTCTCCCTAGTCATCCATGATTTGTTGTTACATAATTGCATGTTGGACTCGGGGGCTTCACATAATCTATTACCTCTTTCAGTCATGGAACAACTAGGATTGCAGATCACTCGACCCTACAAAGACCTCTATTCGTTTGGCTCCAAACGAGTAAAATGTCTCGGTATGATTAGAGATTTGGTGGTAAACTTGGCCCAGATCCCGGCCAAGAGTGTCGTCATGGACATAGTAGTTGCCGATATCCCAGCCCGTTTTGGAATGCTTCTATCTAGATCATGGGGTACTAAGATTGGAGGGTTGATCAAGCTAGACTTTACTTATGCAACTATTCCAATGTTTGGAGGACAAGAAATAAGGTTGTATAGGGAGTCAAGATTTGTGAAAATGGTGACCAAAGCTGATGGCTCAGTAAATTCCCCGGTGTATAGCAAAGAGGGGGAGTTCTCTTGTCTAATGCTTGAGGAGGACCAAGATTTTTTGCAGGAACCAACATTCAACTTACTGAAGCCGCAACATTCCACAGGTAATGATGAAAGGGGAATGTGGACCCTGCACTTTGATGGGGCGAATTCAAGGGAAGGAAATGGAGCGGGAGTGTTTCTGATCTCCCCTACTGGACAATTAGCCCCCTTCTCTTTTAAATTAGAGTATGAGGCCACCAATAACATGGCTGAATACGAGGCACTGCTTCTGGGCATACAAACTGCTAAGAACATGAATATTCGCAGTCTTAAAGTTTTTGGAGACTTAGAGCTGGTGGTGAGATAGATTAAAAATCATTGCCAAACCAAACATCCTCGACTAAGGGCATACAGAAACGAAGTATGGGACCTAGTGGAGAAATTTTTCTTAGAATTTAACATACAGTTTATGCCAAGAGATCAGAACAGGATGGCAGATTCACTGGTTGTGGCAGTAAGTAACTTCCATCCACCTCAGAATCCACTTCTGAGATATGAAGTGGAGGTGCGATATCGCCCTTCCATCCCAAAAAATTTCAAACATTTGCAGGTGTTTGAAGACGAAGAACAGATGAAACGCTTCATGGAAACTATTGGAGAGTTCTCTAACTTGGTCATCGATACTGGGGAGGAAGAGGAAACTGAAGAAAAACCCCAAAACAAATGGCAAGAGACGACGGCTGGTCACAAAGTGCTGCAGTTGAAAGGAAATGTGATCCCCAGAGGTTTAGTACCTTTGGAGAGGTTGTTTGATAAAAGTGACGTTCATGTCAGCCCCAATAAGCTGACACCGGAAGCTCAGGTGGAAGATGTTAACATTGGGATGAAAGAAGATCCCAAGATAGTCAAATTATCTAGAGGAGTCTCGGAAGAACACAGAGAAAGGTATTTACAGTTGTTTCACTCATATAAGGACATTTTCGCTTGGTCTTACCAAGATTTGAAAACATTTGACATAAGTATCATCCAATATAAGATCCCACTGAGGGCCGATACCAAGCCACATAAGCAGAAGCTAAGGCAGATTAACCCTTTTCTACTTCCCGCCATAGAGAAGGAAATCAAGAATTTTTTGAAGGCTAAGATCATTGTACCTCTGAGGTATTCAGAATGGGTGGCTAACCTAGTACCAGTCCGAAAGAATAATGGAGAGATAAGGTTGTGTGTAGACTTTCGTAATTTAAATAGGGCATCCCTTAAAGACAACTATCCTCTCCCCAAAATGGATCACATCTTGTAGAAGGTGGTTAGGTCCTCTCGCATGTCCATGATGGATGGTTTCTCTGGATACAATTAGGTGGTAGTCCTTCCCGAAGACAAAAAGAAGACGACATTCACCACCCCATGGGGCACTTTCATGTATGCCCGAATGCCTTTCGGTTTGATAAATGTTGGAGCCACTTTCCAGAGGGTGATGGACATCGCGTTTATAGGAGAACAGGACAAGTTCGTGGTGGTATACCTGGATGATATCACCGTCTTTTCGAAATATGATGTTGAACATGTTGAGCACCTGTGCCAAACTTTCGAAAAATTTCGCAAGTATGGTCTGTCCCTAAATGCTCAAAAATCTATGTTTTCTTTAGAAGAAGGAAAATTATTGGGCCATATTGTAACTAAAGTAGGAGTAAAGATTGATCCAAAAAGGGTGGAGTTAATCAACGACATATCCTTACCCCATAATAAGAAGGAAGTTCAGGTTTTCCTTGGGCGCATAAATTTTCTGAGAAGGTTCATCTCGAGCTACACAGAAATAGTTCGGCATATCACCGAAATTCTTAAGAAAAACAATGAAGTGAAATGGACAAATGAGTCAAGGGAAGCATTTAATAGAATCAAGAGTGCCTTTGCAGAAGCTCTAGTACTAGCAGGACCAGATTACAGTAAGCCATTCATGATCTTCTCATTTGCTTCCCCGCATACTGTAGCCGCAGTACTTTTACAGAAAAATGAGGAAGGGTATGAACAACCCATCGCCTTTTTTAGTCAGGTACTTCGAGATGTCGAACTAAAATACAACATTCTAGAGAAACATGCATATGCTTTGGTGAAATCCTTAAAGGCGTTCTGAATGTACGTCCTACAGTCAGCCATCACTGCTTTTGTGCCTACGGCCGCAGTTAAAGATATTCTGATTCAAGGGGATAGTGAGGGAAAAAGAGGAAAATAGATCGCTAAGATCCAAGAATATGAATTAGACATTCGCCCCACAAATATCATCAAGGGACAAGGTTTAGAAATATTTTGTTTGAGTCTAACTGTCAAGCTCTAGGAATAAATCTATCCATGGGAATTGGGGAGTTGTCTGAAGGCACGGAGGAACAGCCCAGGATAGAAATGGTCGTGCAGAAAACACACATGAAGTATCTGATCAGTGTTTGGTATAAGGATATTGTAGAATATCATTTAACTCTCAGGTGTCCTCCGAACTTCGATAAGGCTAAATATAAAATGTTGAGGTTGAATTCATAGAAGTATATCGTTGCAAATGACCTATTATATTGGAAGGATCCATCAGGAATCCTGCTCCTGTGCCTTACATAATCGGAAGTGGAGAAATTTATGGCTGAATTCCATGAAGGCATTTGTGGAGGTCTACAGCCCATAAGATATTGAAAGCAGGTTTCTTCTGGCCCAAATTGTTTGGGGATGTACATGCTCGAGTCAGGGCCTATGAAAAATGTTAGAGGTTCGCTGAAAAGAAAAAATTTCCCCCTTACCTATGATTCCAGTACATATAGAAGAACCTTTTCAGCAATGGGGGATATATTTCATCGGGGAAATTTAACCACAATCCAGTGGCCAACATAAATGGATCCTAACCGCCACTGACTACTTCACCAAGTGGGTAGAGGCAATACTAGCAAGGAACGCAACTGATGTAGTGGTGATCAAGTTCCTAGCAGAAAATATTATATCCAGGTTTGGCTGCCTGACTAAGATTGTGAGAGATAATGCACAGGCTTTCAAGTCTGTAAAATTCACCAATTTATGTCAGCAATACCATATCACCCTGGGGCACTCCACAACCTACTATCCTCAGGGAAATGGATTGGCTGAGTCTTCAAATAAAATGTTGGTAAGGGTGTTAAAGAAAACTATAAACGAAAGTCAGAAAAATTGGGATTCTCAGCTAAAATTCTCACTATGGGTGAATAGAATCACAAATAAACGATCGACAGGAAAGTCCCCATATGAACTAGTCTATGGTAAAGCGGCAGTTTTCCCAATTCAGCTTGCCTTTCCTGTGGCCAAGTTCCTTCAGGATAGCCAGGAAGAGCCCAACAATCTTACCAGAAGAATAAATCAATTGGTTGAGTTAGAATAAACTTGGAGCTAAGTAAATGATCGTTTAGCAGAATACCAAGAGAAAATGAAAGATCTGTTTGATCAACATGCTACAGACAAGGAAATGAAAATAGGCGATTTAGTACTAAGGTGGGACATCAGGAGAGCCGACAAGGGTAAACATGGAAAGTTCGACCCCCTGTGGTTTAGACCTTTCAAAATTTCCGAGGTCAAAGGCAATAACACCTTCACATTGGAGAATTTGGAAGGTGATGTGATCGAGACGCTCGTAAATGGGCAGTTCCTCAAGCCCTATTTCCAAAATTGATCCAGGTCCTGGTGACCGCTATATTATAGTGTATATATACTTGTCATTTCTACTTTTATAGTTGATGTTTGTTTCACCATGTGAATGTTTGAAAAATTTGAAGAAAATTTGGCTTTCAAAGAATGAGTTACAAGTGGTCTGTGAAGTTCTCGACACGTCCGAGGATGAACGTGCCATCCCCAGGTGGAGCCAATGTTGTCATGATTACCCTCATATTACCGGTTCAGCAAAAATATAACTTAAGGTAAACAAAGAAAAAAACCTTTGAAGTGTAAGCGGACCAAATATATATAAGGGAAGTATGCAAACCCTCCCCTCAGAGAAAGAATGTGGAAAAAGGAGTCAATGCCGCATTACAACAAAGCAAAGGAGAGGCCACGGGCCATACATGGGACAGTCCAAGTAGCGTCGCCACGTGGAGGGATTTCAGGGGTACCAAGGACGATATAAGGAAGGCGGAGCAATACCCCCCGGAACGCATGACGTCACAGGTTGGTGGGGCAGGCTTTGACCGTTCCGTGGGGTGGTGGTGCATCGCGAGGAGACTTCACATGTCCCCGCCAGAACTCTTCAGTGGGCCCCTCGAGACTAACAGGTGGCGCGAGTAAAGGCAAAGGTGGTCATTGCCAAAAATTATATCACTTACCTAAACAGATTGGACTCTGAAGAGTTGGCTGTCTAAGGGATTGAAGACCATTTCAGGGGAGTGATGGAGATTAGAAGGGTAATTGAGAAAGAGACCATGCGTGTAAATTCATTGAGTGGTTTGGAACAGGTTGCCGAGGGAGTGGATAATTTTGAGAAAGAATGGGATGAGCTTGTGAAAGCAGGCATCCCATCATGCTGGGAGCCTGTAATGGCTACGTTTTCAGGTCTAACTAATTACGAAGAGAATTTGATAGTTGTTATGAATCAGACCAATATTCCTTATGAGAAAACCACTCGCCTGAAAGCTGAAACCATAATTGTTGCCCTGGGCAAAGAGATTTCCCTTCTCTGTCAGATCAAACAGTGCTTGGCCGTCCACATGGATTACTCAGAATTGACTGATATGCAGGCCTTAGTGGATATTTTTACCACTATGCCCCCGTCAGGGGTGACCATATGGAAAAAATGCAGCGAGTATGTAAATGTACCAGTCACCACACCATCCCTCCAATCCCCGCCTCCTCAGAAACATAAAGCTGGCTCATCTGCATCATCGGTGCTTCCTAATCAACCGGCAGCAGCTATGCCTCGTCTTTCCAAAAAATGATACTCATGATCTGGCCCTAGTGGCCTTTTTACTTGTTATTTCTTTTACTTTGTAATAACGAGTGAAATCTCCATTTTACCCTACGCATTTTATTTTCTGTTTAAGTTGTTTCGTTTTTAGTTGGCGCCTTCGTTAAGGCGACTACACAGATGATGAGAGGCGTTTTTCCTCATCATCAATTTTGATTTTGATAGAGACAAGCAACAGAAAAGATATTTCTGTAAACAAATATTGGTCTAAAAATATCTTTTGCAAACAGTCAGCAGGAGATTATAAAATACATAACCTGAGTTTATGCAAAGGTTCTAGATTTTCCATAATAGAGATTGTTAGTCGTAAACGCTCCTTTTTGTAAAGTTTTAAGGCTTTCTTATAGTTTATGTTGAAGAATCTCGTTGGGAAATCAAAGTATATTATTCTGTTGTGAGATGGATTCCTGGTGAGATCAATCACAGTTTGTACTCCCTCTATTATACTCTAATATAAATGTTTTCGGCATTTCAATCACTCTCTTTATATTATAAGCTATCGGAATGCGAGTGTTGATTAACTAGATGTGAATTTATCTGTCAAAGGGTACTCATGTCTATTGGTCTATGGTGCTTTAAATATGGCTTGAAGCTTTGATATTATGTTCATATGTTATATCTCATTTACTTGCCTTTCTTCTGATATTAGCTTGCGATAGATTCTTATGTGATAATAAGCCTATCTGTAGTTAATGTTATCTCCATTTTGCTGCTGTCTTTTCACACTCCTCATTTTGATAACTGTGCACGGTATTTCATGTTCGGCCCTCCTCACAACGTTTTAAATCAGGATTCGTCTATGATATGTGCTTATAGACGCTTATCGTCATACTATTGGGCATTTTTGCTGGTTTATGTATGTTCCTGATGTCTCGGTCCCACCCTATGAAGTTTTAAAACCATTTATAAACAAGAGGCTTTATATTCCTAACCATAGAGAGTTTCTTTGAATCCTCTTGACTTTAAGATGTCCTAGGCACCAGTCCTTCACAACTCAGGGCTGTCTCTAGGAGCTACAACAACTTCATAATGTCGTTGCACTAGATATTCTCTTCGTTGTTTCCTCCATTTGCAACGAAGTCCATAATTAAATGATTAGAAGCCCTTGAATGGGCATGCTAATTGTGCTATATGATTTTGAAAAAGGTGTACTCTAGGTGGAGCTGCAATACTTTTTCTGGGTAGTTGAGCCAATGCCTTTAAAAAAGTTTTGTATTTAACATACTTTGATGTTCACAAGCTTGTAATTTCCCTACAATTGAATCAATATGGTCACTATTCTCTTTAATTATCTCCTCATACATTTGAAAAAATCTTGTTAGGCTCTTTCTTGTACATTCGCTAGATAGATACATAATTACCTTGTGCCATGAGCCTCCCAAATTTTGAATGAAACCCATCTGAACTTACCCATTTCTATGAAAATTTCCCCTTTCATGCATAGGAAATCAATCCTATGAACAACCCTCAAAGGATTTTTACAGAACAATACTACAAACATAGCTATAAAAAATGAGGAAAAGACCCAACAAACTAAAGGTGATAGTGACATTCCATGACAAAGAAGGGTAGAGAAAATTGAGTTTCACATCGCAAATTATAGAAAATTATAGAATAAATTGAGCAAAATCCCACTTAAGCTTCAAGACAAAGCATTGTGTTGGAGGAGAAAGGGCATCAGAGTATACTCAAGACCCTTGAAATTTTTAGACCCAAATTGCATTGTCCCATTTGCACAATGCTAATCACCCTCCCAACCTTCAAATCTTGGATAATGTGTTTGTTAATTGGAGCATATGAATTTGGGTGAGTTGTTTCTTCATAATAATGGTTTATCTTGGAAACAATACTCCCTTTTGCTCGACATGTGGTTTCATTGGAATGATTGTTCTTGACATGAGATGAATTTCTATATAAGGAATCGCTTGACCCTTAAAGTCCCAACATTATATTTTATAGCCTTATTGGTTAAACTGTCTACTTCTTGTTTTGATTTTCAATCTAAGGCATAGAAAATATTGATGTTTCTGAAGTGAGTCACTTCCTACTTTACTCTCGAGAGGATCAAATACAACTTAAAAGTTATTTGAGCTTTAATCTTTGATCATTGCTTGGATAGAAATTGAAGAGTCTCAATCACAATTATCAATAATTTCAAACCTTAAAGGACATAGCAAGCCTTTGTCTAATTGTTTGTCTTGATTCCAAGAGAACAAGAATATTACGATTTTGTTTTTCCCACAAAATCTTGAATGATATAACACATATCACTCCTATATATATATATCAATTGGATGTAGTTTGGGTGGTTGGAAGAAATGTTGTTATCCACCCCACCCTTGGGATGCTTAGATTGTGTAGATTACACACCTCAAAGTTATGATTCCAACTAATCCCTTCCGAATTTCAGGGAAAATCCACTGGAAAATATTATATATGTATGGACCTACATCTTTGCAATGAATTGTGGTTGGGAGGATTGATTGTTCTCCCATCCACCCAAGTTTAATTCCAAGAGACATGGTTGGTTTATTGCGATAAGGTTTGAAGAGTAGTTACCCACATGATGTCTCGACTCTTACTAAGTCATAAGCCATTGGTATATTTGACTTGCGGGGTGTTGGATATACTCTTGGTGTTATAATTGCAATAGGAATATTTGATCTTAGGCATTGCCCTCATCTTTCAACATGTTACTAATTCGCCATAATTTAAAAAATTGTGAAAAATTGCAACACATAACTCTGTCTCCACCTTCATGTAAGATGTAGCATTAAACAAACATATCAAACAATCTACAATTTACATACAATCTATATACACTCTAAAATGAAACACATTAATATTAATTTTTATTATAATTAGATCTATGTTATGAAACTAGCTCCAAAAATAAAATAAAAAAGAAATCAATGCCTTAGAAATCAGTCACATTAATTACTTACAATATTTTTCCACTAAACAATAAAAACTATATAAACATTAACTAACCATTTTACATTATTTAAAAAAAAATTCATATAAATATTATAACAAATTAAATTAATGAAATATAAAATTATCATTGTGAATTAAATTCAGTATAATAACATATTCATTAAAAGAAAAGATTATTTAATAAAATACCTCTTAATTATTAAATAATTAGGAAAGTCAAATAGTAATAATTACAATACAACATCCGACCTCTGTCAGTGAAGAATGAATACTCAACACTCAAAATATCTAAAAATAAGTGGCTCAAATTTCCAATCTCCTTTATCACCGACCAGAGTTGAACAAATGGTCAAACATGTGGCTTCGTGACTATGAAGTAAAGGCCATTTACACCGACCAATTTTGAGATCTTTCATTACTTTAATACGAAAGACTAGGTGTGTTTATGAGTCCAATTTGTCTAAAGTCATCGGTTCTAACTCTTCTCATGCTTATAAGTAAGAACTTCTTACTGGTCCTCCAAATTATTTGTTCATTACTTTAATACGAAAGACTAGGTGTGTCTATGAGTCCAATTTGTCTAAAGTCATCGGTTCTAACTCTTCTCATGCTTATAAGTAAGAACTTCTTACTGGTCCTCCAAATTATTTGTTGTCTATTGATATTTGGCCTACCAAAACTTTTCAAAATTTTGAATATTTTATCTCCTTAATCAATGTTGATGCTCACCCATCTATCCCCTACCAAATTTTGAATATTTTATCTCCTTAATCAATGTTGAGGCTCAACCATCTATCCCCTACCAAATTTTGAATATTTTATCTCCTTAATCAATGTTGAGGTTCAACCATCTATTCCCTACCAAACTTATGTAAGAAGAGTGAAGTAGAACTCAATCATATTTCTTTTATTCAATTACCTTTTAAATCTTCAACTATTTCTTATCAAATTTGAGGAGGAAGAGTGGAAGTTGAGTCTCAACCATTTATCTTTTTTTCATTACTTTTTTAAATTATATAATATTTTTATGTTATATTAAATTAAAAATAATAATAATAATAATTAAATGTTAAATTTTAAATTTTATTTTTTCAAATAATCTTTAATCAATGTTGAACCTCAACTATCTATCCCCTAACTAAACTTTTGTAAGAAGAGTGAAGTAAACTTCAATTATCTATTTTTCATCCAATTATCTTTTAAATTTTCAACTATCTCCTATCTCCTCAACCATCTATCTCTTTTTCAATTAAATGATACTTTTATATAGTATTAAATTAAAAATAATAATAATAATAATTAAATTTTATAATTTTATTTTTTCAAATTAATATTTTAATAAAAAATATATGTATTTTTTAATTATCTTTTATAAATTTAGAATCTGGATAAGAAAATAAAATAAGTTTATAAGTTTCAAATTTTTCTAAAAACCTTTTTATAAGAAGATATGATTCTTAAATACCTTTTAATAAGGTATTTATAGGAAGATATGATTTTCAAATACCTTTTTATAAGAAGATAGGATAGGTATATAAATTATAGAAGAAATAATTTTAATATATAAAAACATTTTTTTTAAGTGAAAGATAATTGTAAATTTTAAAATTTCAACTTTTTAAAAATAAATAATTTAATTAAAAAAATGAATTTTGTTTTGATAAAATGGAGGTGAATAACTTTAAAGGTTAGTTTAAATAATTAGTCTAACTATTACTAACTTTGTAGGTGCGGGTCTTTAATTTGGTTTCCACATGGTTATGTATACTAGTTTCCCTTTCAATTTTACCTAATTTTGTAGGTGCTTTAATTTGGTTTCCACATGGTCATGTAAACTAAGTTTCATTTCCCATTTTACCATTAGTGGTATTTTTGAAATGAGAAATATTTGAAAATTTATTTTGAGGGGGAAAAGTATAAATGAATAACATATAGTTGTTATATTCATATTATACATATTATAATATTTATGGTGTATACCATTCTTAGTCCTTATATCGTCAAGTAGAGAATATTGTTTTCATTTTTGACATTAGTCTTTTATTATACAAAAATATTTGCAAAGATACCTTACTATACCTAAAGACGTGGTCTTTTCATTTTTGACATTAGTTCATTTTCGTGGTCAAATCTCTTCAAAGATGCAAAAGAGTATGCTCAGAGGGGTGATGTATGCCAACGAGTTGGGAGGTCTTCCCATCATGATGAACTTCCATTGCATACAGTTAGAGCTTTGCAAACTTTTGAGTTGTTGATTTTGTTGGACCAATAAACCCTCTTGTTCGGAATTCACATGCTCACTACATCATTACCACAACTGATTATTTGACTTGTTGGGCTGAAGCAGCCCCTGTTAAAGGATATTTCCTCGAAAAGAAAAGAAAAAAAACTCTAATTTTTATATATAATCAATTATGGTAACAAATACATTTTAACTTCTTCTTCAAAAAATAAAACTTATAATCTACAACTTAAATATTAAAAAATAATAAAAAATTAATTTTAAGCTCACCATCAAGTTAAACATCAAATTGATGTATCGAGAACTATTTATTTATGAGACAAATGACCCACCTCCATGGTGCAATTTGAACATTAAATTTACAAAGACATACATACTCTACTTCTTTAAATTTAAACTTGTTATCTCTTCAAAAAATGTACATATTCTCATTCCATTAAACCTACTCAAATTATATCTACATAAAATAAATTTTCATTATATAAATATTTTTTAATCAATTAAATATTATACACCCTATTGACATAAAAAAAA
Organism: Pinus albicaulis; assembly: GCA_034641835.2. NCBI lineage: Eukaryota > Viridiplantae > Streptophyta > Pinopsida > Pinales > Pinaceae > Pinus > Pinus albicaulis. Next base: position 1,709,908,084 of record CM076580.1, on the reverse strand, counting down.
ATTAAACACAGTATATTAATTAATAATAAAATTATCTCTCCCCTGGATGCAGGTGACATTGGACGCATGTATGAAAATAGTCTCTCCCACGCTCGAGATGATGAATATCTGCAACACAGGCCTACACTTGACGTGGATCCACCTCCTTGCATTAATTCACATGAGGTGACGGAGGTAAGGCATCAAGAAGATACACAATGCCAGCAATCACCCTGGGTGGCATCTCTCAGCTGCTATCATTTGAATGAGCTCCCGGATAAAAATATGACGCTTTGCCATAACTCGAATCACATACTTCCACATGAAAATTGTCGCAGCATGGACCTGCGCGCGTGTCATAATAATGCACAGCATTTGCGCTTATGCCACAGGCCTACAAAAGGGGTTTCCCTTCTGCATAGTGTCATTCAAAGTTTGCTCCTTTTGGATCACAATGCCCTCTTATCTTCTCTGTTTCAGTTTTAGCCCACCTGCGCACTCCTCCCGCTGTGCAGACTCCCACCCAGTGACAGGTTGCGAAGGACCATCCTGGCTGTGCAGCTCCCTGACTGCGCGCCTCCCTTCGGCTCACCTTTCCTTGCTAGTTTCTCCCGACTGTGCACTCTCATCCTCAAGCTCCCCTAACTGGGCAATCCCCACCTGCGCACCACCTTACCTAACAGCACCATGCTGTGTACTCCTTGTCTTTGCTCTAATAATCTTCTCTATACCTCGCAGCCCCCCATCCCCCCTTTGCTGCACTATCCCATGGGTCCAAGACTGCGCCAAAGGACAATTAGAGGCAGCCAAAAGGTGCATTCCTTGGACGCTACGAGCGAGGGCCTGATAACTGTTTGGAGTCCTTTGAAAGCTCCTCTTTTGGCAGTCACGCCAGGGATGCTCCCTTGAGCCCTGCGCACGACCAGAAGGAGGAAGCCCCTGCTCAAGCATCGCAGAGAGGCAGAAGCAGACCCAGGAAATCCACCATTGCGCACCAGGAGCACCCCAGGCCTCGTAAAACTGAGCCTCTTCCAGTTTAGGAGGCAGTGGGGGAAGACATCGATGTATGGATCATGGACTCGAAGGGCACTTGGACGCGTGTACTGGATGCTGAGTACCCGATTGCTCCCATCCTCTGGGCAACTGCTTCTAGGCCTCCGCGCCGACCTATTGCTGAGGAGGAGGCCATAGCGCAGGAGTATGCCTGCCGCATTGAGGAGGGGGAACCAGACATCGAGGATGATGCAGATGCACCATGACTGCACGATTGCTCAACATTTTTTAGTTTTCTGTTATTCTAGCTCTTATCATAGAACTTTTACTTTCACTAGTGCCATGACATATTTTCTGATTTTCTGTATGATGTTACTACAGGGCTGGTTTCCTCCAAGGAGGCAACCCCATACCTACGCAGCTATGAAAGCAACAAAGGCTAAGATTGGATAAGTGCAACTTACCAACTCAGCCGGTAGCATATGTAATGTCTTATTTCGAATCAATATAGTTTAGCCTAATTTACCAAAAAAAAAAATCTCTCTTATATATATATATATATATATATATATATGTATGTATGTATATTATTATTACACTATTACAATTTTAAGTTAACCCAACTAAACACTATTTCTACATAAAATTAACATATATATTATTACACTATTACAATTTTAAGTTAACCCAACTAAACAAGGTTTCTACATAAAATTAACTTTGAATTGTCATAGCATTGTATTAATTAATAAATATAATATAGTTGTTGTTGGGCCGCGAATACGACCACTTTTTAACACCTATTTCATCCATTTCTATTCTTCTTTATCATGTAATTTATCATAATTTATTATATAAATCCATTTTATAACTATTTATGCTCTTATGGATAAATATTATTTTTCTCCTTTATTTTTAATAAATTGATGATTATTGTGCATAATTTTATCAATGATGGTTTAGTAATATATTTTGTAACATCACTCACCATTTTAGCCTCCAAGATATTTTCCAGATTGCAAATTTGATCTCCAGCACATCATTCAATATTCCAACTCAGAAATTTGTTGGAATAAGAAGTGACAGTTTTGCGGTTGATATTATGGGCAAATGGAGAAGAATATGGAAAATCCGGAACATGGGTTTTGTCTAGAACGGACCGAATTAACTTTGAAAGAAAATTTTACCAAAATGTAGCATGTATTGAGAGAAACAGAAGGTTCTTTGAGCACGATTTTCTCAGATTTACTATTGCGGCCGTCCTTCAAATTATCTCAGCTGCAAATCCAAATTCGACTTGCTCTTGTTGAAAGGTTGATGGAAATATATTTTCTTATTGATCAATTGGTTAGGGACAATCCAATATTGTTATGAGGGATCATATTTACTATTTTATTTCTCCTCTTTCTGACTATAAAAGGAGAGCATGTATTATGTATTAGGGACAAAGATTTGATGATTAAACTCTCTTTTTGTAACTCTGTAATTTCTTAACTCTCGTGATCAGAGAGCAACTGCTGTAAACATTGTTTATGCCTGATTAATACAAGAGTTCATTGTCGTTTAATTTCTTAGCTCTGGAGTAAATCCTAGTGGCGTTTCATCGGTGGTTGAGGGTTCGGCCCTGGTGGATCGATTCGCTATTTGTATCTCTATCTTTTCATTATTGTTGTGAGATAGTTAATATTTTATTTTATTACAGTTTGCAAGTTAATCAGTTTGTTGTTTAATTGCTTATGGATATTGGCGTGTTACATTGATGAATCGCATCGCTGTTCCATTCTAACAAGAATCCTCATGCCTAAATCATTTATCTTGTTACGCTTTAATAGAATTTTGTTGTTCAGCATTTGATTCCATTTGTTGTTCTATTCTGATTGTTGTTCAATTCTCTTAATTACAGATTGATTTTCAATGGGATTTGTTGTTCCATAGACTTTGCTATTCGATTCATTAGTTAGTATTTGTTGTTCGATTCTTTTAAGTTACAATTTGCTACCCATTTACATTGTTGTTCAATTCCAGTGCACTGTTCATTTCCAATTCATTAGTTTACATATTGCAAAGAGTTTGGTTTTAAAGAGTTTTCCTAGTTTACTTTCAATAATAGCTTTAGTTCAATTTCTATTTCCTTTTAATTGCTTTAAAGCAGGACTGTCAACTATAGAGAACACTGGTTATTGCTTCCATGTTCCCAGATTGATTGTCTTGTTTTAGCTTGATTTCAATTGCATCAATTTCTAGAGGAATGAGTTATTGCTACTGTATCCTCGATTGATGTTTGCCGAGTGAATGATTGGATTTTAGAGAATTTGAGTTCATGTTATTGTAGTTAGATTTCATTTTCAAGCATTCGTTTACTTTTGTATTTAAAACACTGTACTACATATTGAAGAGCATTACTTTTGGATAAATTGCCGCCTCAGACTGAGTACACTCTTGAAATAAAAAATTGTACTTGGATTGATAATTAATGTAGGATAAATAGGCGTTAAAAAGACACCTTTTATACCTCAATAGTTATGTTACACAGCAATTTGTCACCGTCCTGCAATCCCCCATCCTGCACATTGGAGGGCTTATTCCGTGACCTGTGAGCAGTGACATGACCTGAAAACACTTGTATGGCATCCCCCTAGACATGGACTTTCATTCCCCTGAAGACAACTCCTTGTGAAAAACCCTAAAAATAGCCTTTTTATCCTTGGCGCGACTGCTCAGTGTCGTACCCGTGCCAATGAGGGAAATCCTCCAAAGAGGGCGCGCCAACTGGCGCACTGTCTCAGTGTTGTACCCGCGCCAGGCTTAATAAGGAGTGTTTTTTAAAAATAAATGGCGGAAGATTGACTCCAACCAACTCTTAAACTGGACTCTAAATCGAGTTGGGACATTTGGCTTCGGTTCTCCATGTAGAGGAAGTAGTTTCCCACCTCTCATGGAAGCTTCCTTGAGGATAGGGCCAATCCCATGATTGTAGGGATCCCAACTCCCCTTCCACCATCTATATAAGCTTTCCATTTCCCTTTGCAAGCTAATCTCCAAGAGCCTTCATAGCCTAAAGAATGCTGCAAGAGCCTTGATAGTCCTCATAGAGCCAAATCAGTAGTAAGGAGATTGACGATCGAAGAGAGAGGCTTGTCCCATCCCCGACTAGCTTTACCGAGACGTATTCCGCTAACGACCCGTTGAAGGAAGATTCAGCATCAGAGCCAGGTTGTATTTTCCTTTGTATGAATTAATGATAAGCAACTTTGGTTATGGTTCAACTCGTATTGTTCATTATGATCATGAGTTGTGTCTTCTCTGACTGATATATAATTGCATATATTGGGTTTTACGCTTGTGTTTGTCGTGTTTCTTGTGTGTGCAGGTGTTCAATCACGGCAAGCAGGAGGATTGTGATCTGCTGGAGCGAGGAAACGGGAACAACAGCGTTGGATTCAAGGTAAGCCTTCTTCGCCATTTGGTTTATTGCAATTAGGAACTTGCACCTTAGTGTGATACGATTGTTTCTAGACCCGATCTGGGCTAGTAGGGATCGCCTCTGTCTGCAGAGGGGATTTACCTCTACAAAAAATTGGCAACTCCACTGGGGATAGTTGATTTGGAGTATTGTCTTGTATTTTCGGTTGATTCTTGACTTTGCTTGCTTGATCAGCTCTTTTGGCTGGCTCTTTCTATGTGTTTGGCTTTTGTTTAGCTTTACCATCACTAGTCTGTTCCTTGGATTGCTCTTTTTTATTTTTCCATAGTAAACTCGACTGGCGCGCTTATTAGCCTGACAGTCGCGCCCATTGGCGCATGTTGCCAGTGTAATACCCGTGCCAATCCTGGTCTGGCGCTAGATTCCGCCTGACAGTCGCGCCAATTCTGTAAGGTGTCAGGGTTTGCTCTATTTTGAGCTTTCTGAGCTTGATCTATGTGTTTGGTTTCATTTTTACGATTGCCTGAGTGTTCCGGAGCATTGTTTGACTGACTGTGACCTTCATCCTTTGGTTGTTTTCTCATTTCTATCGATTTTACATTCTAGCCCTAGGGCATCTAGGTGCTATTGTGTGTCGAGCCTCCCGTGGGAGTTTTTGGTTTCTATCTGTTCAGTCAACTTTGTGATTGCTTCTCTGCATTCGTTTGGTGGTTGTCTATCGTTTTATTGCGTTATTTGAGTGATTGGCTTCTTCTTCATTCGAATTCTGCTTTGTCTCGCTTTGAGCCTAGATTACATGGTTCATTTGAGTCTTGGAGATTCTGCTTGAAGTGGTGAGTCTGGTCTTGGTTGGGAGAAATTCTTTTTTTTTTTCATTTTTAGGCGTTGGCGCTTATTGTCAGTTAGCAACCCGTGCCAATTTTCCATTGGCGCTAGTTGTCAGTGAGCAAGTCGCGCCAGTTGGCGCTAGTTGTCAATGATAAAGTCGTGCCAATTTCAGGGTGTGTGAAAATTGATATTTTTCCCTAAATTCTTCACCAGTGTGTCTTTCCCTTCTATTCTTTTCACTATATGAGCATAGATTACATTGCTCATTCTTTGAAATGTCTTCTCTCCATGATTGCTTGATGTAAAAGGGAATGAATGCCTTGTTTAGATCTCATGCTTTGGATGTCCTCTTTGTGTTTTGTAGCCTTTTGAGGAATTTCGTTACAAATTGTTTGAAACAACGATTGAATTCTTAGTGTTTGTTTACATCTCTTTTGCATTCATCCTTCATTAAGGAATTTTTCAATCTTTTAGTTTTCGTTTCAAAGTTTTATTTTCATGCATTAGATCACATTGCATTGAAAAGTGTTTTTTTTTTATAGATTTATCATTGAACTTAGATCACATTGTTTAATGATTGAAAGCTAAAAATCGCTTTGAGGGCATTCTCTTTCATTAAAAGTATGCATTAAGTAGATTCTCATTTTATCGAAAAATGCATTGAGTGCATTTTTATCATTTGAAAAGAAAAGGAAATTGTGCATAGATTACAATTGCATAGTTTTCGGAAAAGGAAATTGTGCATAGATTACAATTGCATAGTTTTCGGAAAAGAGGATTTTGCATAGATTACATTGCATTATTCACATCGTTGAATGTTTGAAATTACTTTGGATAGTGAAAGTCATCTAGTTTGGAAAAAGCTTCGTTTTCAGTATTGTTGTTTGTTGCATCATTGTTTGAAGCTCTTCCCTTAACTAGATACCATTCATCGAATTGAAATATTTCTTTTCTCATATAGCTGCATATAGGAGATTTTCCGATGACATGCGGTAGGGCCTTGAAACCAAGACATAATTGAAGATCAACATTAAAATTTATTCAATCAACCTAAGGAAGCATTGAAACATTAACTAAATATTTAGAGGTCTAGGCTAGTGACGTGTTCTGGCGTTGTTAAACCTAGTAGTTTTCGTTCGCCTCTTGGCTTTAGACAGCACTAGTACGGACTTGTGCTCCCCATACCATTGTGTATATAAAGGGAGACCCCACTAGGTTGCTATCCTTTATCCGTAGGAAGTCGATTCTGCTGCCTTATACCCGTGATACACCGGAAAAAACATTCGGGGAGATTTCCTGCACGTACGTCAAGTCCTTGGTTGATTTCTCTTTCATTTTTGAACCAAGGTGTATATTGAAATTCACGGATATATGGTACACCCTATTGCCTAGAGTTCCAGAGCAGTCAGTTTGATCTTTACTGACTCCCTAAATTTGAAAAGATCGTCAAGTGCTTGTCCTTTCATGCTTGTTTCCAAACTGAAAGTGATAGAGTCACCTTTTGCTTGTTTCTTGACTCTTAAAATATGAAACGGTAGATTTTTGTTTCAATGTTTTAAAAATTAACTGCCCACGAAATATTCCTGGTTAGAGTTAGTTTCCTTAGGGTGTTGTGCTGATTTGTTTCTAATGGCAACTTTTCCGGAGTTCACCAACCAAGGAATCCCCTTTGATGGGAATCCTGGTCATTTTGCTCCTTTTGGGAATGTTGGTGCTCCTTATATGGAAACTTTGTCCCTTCCTGGGTTAACTGTTGGGTTGCCTGTTTGGTTGTTTTCAATCTCGGTGATCCCAAATGTCTCGACTATTGTTCAATCAGTTCCTCCGCCTGAGCAACATTATGTTGATTCCAAGGTGGACCTCTCCCCTTTTTCGTCTCTTTCTGCGTCCTCCTCTTCTACTTCGCCTGGTGAAAGTCTGGATTCGAGTAACCAGGTGGCTAAGAAGAAGAAGAAGAAGACAAAGAAGAAGAAGTCCGATAAAGGAGAGGCTAGATCTGCGGCTATTGCACCTAAGAAGTCTTCCATTGATAAACCTTCCAACCCTCCACGGAAAGTCAAATTCCCTTACATGTTGTGCCAGGGAGACCATCTTCTTCGAGACTGCCCTGGCATTCCCAAGGTGCTCAAAGTATGGTCCAACGGTCGTCCGTCGTTGCCTATGGCTTCCGGGAGTCAGGTTGGGCTCACGTCTTCAGCTAGTGCTGATAAAACTCATAAGAAGCAGGGTAAGCTTGCCAATCCCTGTAAGTTGTGTGAAGGGCACCATGTCATTCACCTTTGTCTATATATGGATGAAGCCAAGCGAGTTTTGGACAACTCGGTTGTTTCTGCGCCATGCATTTTGCCTGGTTACAAACAGCTTTCTTTGAATCCTCCACTAGCTGATCCTAATATTGGTCAAGAGTCATCCTTGGTCAATCCTGCTCCCTTGGAAATTCAAATTTAGGAATCCGTTCCTGACCAACCATTGGTCGTGAGATTGGTCGAGCTGGCCCCGTCTACGGTGCACCAGGTCTTTTCCGTTGAGAGTGGACCTCACACCCCTCAGGTTCTTCTTGTTTCTTCAGATTCCTCGGACTTGGAGAAAGATTCTCCTGTCCCTACATCTCAAGAAGCTGCTCCTCCGCCTCCTGTGATGGAGGTCCCGGAGGATACTCCTCCCGCCTTCGAGATGGAGGTCGTGGAGGATGCTCCTTCTTCTTCCGTAACACCAGGGGAAGACCATCTCGATTCAATGGTAACCCCTCTGAGTAGTTTGGTTGCTTCCTTTGATTGGAATCGATTTATAGGATACCGCCTTTCGTCTTATGTGCCTTTCGAGATCACGGTACAAGATTTTGGTCTGGTCGTACCCAGCACCATTATAGACGAAGGCACATCTGTTAGTGTTCTATCCTCAACTACTTGGCAAGCTTTCGATTCACCACCTCTTGCGCCCGTTACGCAGAATCTGTTGGCGTTTAACAGGAGAAATAGTCAACCATTAGGGATCCTTCCAAGGCTACCTATTACTTTGGGAGGTAAAATCATCCATATGGACGCGATGGTCATTCCAGGCCCTTTGGATTTCAATCTGCTTTTGGGGCACGATTACACCTATGCCATGGGAGCTCTTGTCTCCTCCATTTTTTGTGTGGTCTATTTTCCACATGAAGGACGGATCGTGACCATTGATCAACTTTCGTTCTTTGGTCCTAATGTGGCAACTAGCCCGCCATCATCCCTTCCTAGTTTTTATCCACCCGTTGTATCTGCCCCACCGCAGGTCAACTATGTGGCTACCTACTCCGTGCCTGTACCCAGTGATAGTGCCATTGTGCATCAGGTGCTAGGGGCATTGGGTCCTGACTTCCAGGATGTTTTCCTTCCATCGGGATTGGAACTCTTGGAAGCGATGACTTCTTGTTCATTATGATGAGGTCAGTCGGAGCAGAGTTCGTTTTCTTGTGTCAAGCTCCTTAAAAAATGAAACAAGGTTTTCGGAGCACAGTTCGTTTTCTTGTGTCAAGCTCCTTAAAAAATGAAACAAGCTGGTTGGAGCAAAGTTCCTTGTCTTGTGTCAAGCTCCTTAAAAAATGAAACAGCGTTGTCGGAGCAGAGTTCCTTGTCTTGTGCCAAGCTCATTAAACCATGAAACAAGGTGTCCTGAGGATAGTTCTTTTAATGTGTCAACCTCATTAAAACAATGAAACACTTTCATGTTCAATTCGAGTCTTTGATAAGTTCTCGTAAAATCCCAGTCGAGTCGGTCTCTTGATCTCGTAACTTGAACCTTCACTCCATATGCCTTTCATATGGAATGAAGCTTGGGGGGCATGTACCTCAAATTGAGTCACCATGCTGGGGGCATGCTTACTTTTTTTTTCAAGCATAGTTTGTTTATGTTTCAAGCTTGTGTAAAAATGAAACCGGTTTCAAGCATAGTTTATCTTTGTTTCAAGCTTGGGTAAAAATGAAACAAACTTCAAGCAGAGTTTTCTGATTTCAAGCTTGTGTAAAAATTAAACCTTTCCCATTTTACCTCTTGTGATTGCCATTTTATCAGCCTGTTTTTGCTAGATGAGCCTTGGTTTTCTCACTCCATCATCACTATCTTCTTGGCCGATCATATGCCTTCACTTGGTTGTTTTACCCGTTCCTGAGGAACCGCTGTGATGAGTGGTCTTGTTAGCCAGCCTCTTGACCTTTATCTTGTTTTGAGCAGTTCCACCATTACCGGAACCAGTGGCTGCCCTTTATACCACTCGTTCCTCCAAGAGGAGTCAACTTTCAGCTCTTTTCTGACTCTTAAAAATTGAAAAGATTGTCAAGTCCCTTGTCGTTTTGATCTCGCTAAAGTGGTTGCGAAACGACATATACCCAGTATACGTTTACCCCTTTTTCAGGCTGGGATAGATTACTTACGAAAAAGGAATACCCTAGCCTATCGCGACTAGGAGGTTTTTTCAGACATAGTTTTCTACCTTTTCAGATCTAAGGAACTATTTACGAGAAGGGACTGTTGGAGTTTACTTTTCTGCTATCTTTTCAAACTCTCTAAACATGAAAAGATGCCGAGTTCTCCCTTTGTCAGACTCGTTAAACCTAAATGACATCGGAAATTGTCAATCATGATGTTATTCGAGTTTCTCCTTCCTAGGGCTCGTTAAATGTACTAGGATGGGTTCGTCCGAAGGACGAACTTATATGACAAGCATATGGTATCCTCTTCAAGCTTGTGTAAAAATAAAGAGGTACTCGCTAGGAATGGTGGGGAAAAATGAACCCAGCATCGTTGTTGTGTCAGCAGTATGTCACTCTTAAACATGGCACTTGTCTGCATTTGTGTCGGGTTGGGGACATCTCATCTCATTTTTTCACTTGCTTCCATGGGTTTGGGTAATCCCTTTTGACCTCTCATCTTCTCTTTGCCTCGTCATCATGACCCCTGATCTTTTGATGTCAAATACTACCAAATCCACTGTCGTGCTGCCGATATGTTCAAGAGAAGTTGACCTCTGCAAGAGTCTCAACCTTCCTTTGATTCTCATCTGATCCTGATTCACAAAGACATTATGTTCCTCTGTCTCGCGTCGATGATGTGGGAAACACTATGGCCCACCTTCGATCAAGGTCACTTCCTGTCGACTTCAGCTCATTATTCGGGAAGCTGATCTAGAGACTCCCTTCTGGTACCTTGGAGCCTGCATGCCTTAATGGCAGGTTCTTCGCGTTCGACGTGAGACTTTCATCATTGGCCTCCGATCGAGTGATTCTACGGGTGTTCGACGCCATCTCACTGATTCACGTGCCGTAGATTGTACCTATAGTACCTTGAGGACCATTGTCATTATTGGTGGTACCTCTCGCGTCTGTTAACAACTTTCATCATTGGCTGGTAATCAGACGATGTTCTTGCATGTTCGACTTCAACTCACTTATTCACATGCTTGAACTTGTACTTTGTTCGAGTCGAGATGGAGCGCAAAACCCTGGATTTTGTCTGTTGGAATCCAGGCTGCGATTTTGTGGATTATTATGATTAGTTACATGACTCATTCATTGGATGGCTGCGTCCATACCTTGGATCTGTATTATTGTATACTCTGTTATGGATGGTTGTGCCCATGCCACATATATCATGTATTTGAGATATCAGTTGTACTTCTCTATGCAGGTTTTCCGACGGTAGTGTTTTCAGTTGGACACGTTCTCGTAAAGCATTTCACCCCTCTCTCTCTTTCGGGCCTCATGCTTTAGGGGGCATCTATTACACAGCAATTTGTCACCGTCCCTGCAATCCCCCGTCCCGCACATTGGAGGGCTTATTACATATTAAAATTTTATATTATTTAAAAAAATAGATTTAAAAATTTAGAAGTAATGTTAATAATGAGATACATAGAATGGTTTTAGTAGATTAGATTTTTAATTTAATATTTTTTTTCTTTTGAATGGAATAATTTACTAAATACTATAAAAAGTATATTTTAGAGTTTTTATAGCTTTATAAAACATTGAAAAATTAAAGATTTCACTAAAAACATAAAAAATATTGATCTAGCTTTGGATTAAATGGAGTTATATTGTTCTGTGCACATTAGCTCTTTAAATTAGTGCACACCATCACCTTTTTCAACTATATTTGAGTAAAGCTTTTTGTGCTTTATATTCGATGTCGTTAAGAAGGAATCCTTAAATAGGTTCAAGGTTGAGTTTCGGATCATGATGCATTCAACTTCTAAAATAGCTAATATTTTCTATTAATAGGTTCATTATGTTTGCATGCTCAAAGATATAGTGGTGTTTGTTCTCTTACACTTTTTAGGTAACAAAAAGAAAAAAAATATTGTTTGATTATATCTTCTTCTCATGACACCTCAAATCTCCCCTAAGGTCCATAACATCTCTATTATCCATTATTAGAATGATTGACCACAATCCTCTAAGTTGAACTTAGCTCTTGAACAAGAATATGCACAAGCTTTACAACCTTGAAGGATCGAATAGGTGGCCACTAATTCCCTTTGTAACAAACTTAATAGTCTACAATTCTCAAAGGCTACTAGTCTTAATGCAACAAGGAGACTGACTAGAGTCTTAAAAGTAAACCAAGAAAACCAATTCAATCAAAGAAAAGAGTTTTTTCCTATATTTTGATCTGTGATGGGGGTCTTGCCAATATATCAGGAGACTAGACTCTTAAAACAACATGAAGAGAACTAGAGAGAAAAAGTGCCAAATAGACTCATAAAAATGAAAAAGTGATAGAATGAATTCCAACAATTTAAATGTAAGTGACCAACATTCCAATATGCCATAAATTCAAAATACAAAATGCAAGAGCTAGGCCCAAAGCACAAAATTTTTAAGAATCTTTGCACATTTCCTTCCTAACTTTAACATATATCCAAATTTTGAAACCTTTTTCTTGAACCCCTTGTCCTACAATCCTGCTAACAAGTGGAAACAACCATGACTACTCCCAATTCACATTTTGGTTAGTTTCTTAATCCCACAATGCTAGTGTATAATCACAAAGGTGCATTCAATAAAAAGGATTGAGAAAGAAATACACACACAGAATGGGGACAAGCATTGTTCTTTGAGACCTCGTCTGAAATCCACTACCATGTAAAACTTGACGATGAACCATGTGATTAAATATTTGCCAAGTGATTTTTAATAATTCCAAAAATTAGGGGATGATACAAACATATACCACCCCATTTTGTGTGTATTGTCCTAAGGTTAAGGAGGACATCATTTTGGCCCAAAAATCCACGTCTTGATTCAATTCTTTTTTCACATGGTAGAAGGAGACTTCCCCAAGGTTTTAAATTCTTCTCTTACTCAAGATAAGACCATGAATATCTTATAATTTACGTAGATGGAGTCACCAATCATAGCTTTGATAGCTCTGAGAGAGTTTGTAACCAACACAAGTAATGACTCACACCTTGTTTCCTTGGCTAATTGGTTGCCCCTCAAAAGTGTGTAGGCTTCGGCTAGGTTGTTTGAGCTTGTGTGAAGACCCCAAGCGACTTTGGCTAATATTTTTCCTTTGATATCAAAGACGATTCTGCCCAAGCCCCCTTAACACTTTCCACCCTTAGGGATTTTATTTTGATTAACTCTTAATATATCATAATCAATATGGATTTGCGATAATTAAATAGAAAGAAACATATAAACCTTATCAATTTAATGTAAAATTCTATAACATCAATGCATTGAGATTTTGTTGCACATAAAAATTTTCCTTCAAATTATGTGTTGGTTAGCATTGTTGATCAATGCATGTTATAGGTTATCCAACATAAATTAACAATTATGAGATGAAGATAATTTATAAGACATTATCTACATCAAAAACTTTAGCAATCTGGAACTTGACTTTAGAGTATAAGATTCCAAGTTCATATAATAGCATGCTCCCTCACTCTATAAATAACATCTTTGATGTCTTCAAAATCGCGTAGTCTAAAAAACCCACAAAATAGCTCAGGAATTCTTGTTAGATTATGAAACATTTTGGCAATTTTTTTTGAAAATCTAGGTCACAACTATCAGACTTCATGATTTTGGGTGCCCAAGAGGCTCTTGATGGTGCTGTATCTATTTCCACCATCAAAAAAACGATTCAAACACCCCAACTACCTAATTTTTCTATTTTTGTTTTTTACCAAATTCCTAAAAAAACTGTTGTTCGAGCTATTTTATTACATCTGTAGACAACACCCTTCAAAATTATATTTTATCTCTTTAACTTATAATTATGAAATATATGACACTTTGTTATATAAAAAATTATAATTCCATATTGAAATTTTATTTTATATAACTATTTATCTTTATCTTTTTATTTTGTTTTTTAAATAACCTAAAAATAAGATAAAAAATTATTTTTAGAACACAAATTTATAATAACATATTTACATTTTTTAATCTTAAATGTTAATAATAAACATTCTTTCTCCATTTTTAATCCTTAAAAATTTTAATCATATACTTTATTAAAATATATCTCTTCAAATCAAATTTTAATATATTAAAATTAAATAATGCCATTTATACTTATCTATATCTAACATAAATTCATTTTTGAGATTTATGTCGGACTATATTAGCCAGTATTATATCTATTAGAAAATAACCACACTTTTTCCTTGAAAGTGAGAAAACGACTCTTCACCTTTACTTAAAAAGGTAGTGGAATGCTATTATTTCAAGTACCAACGTCAAGAACAGCACGCACCTCACAAACATACACAACGTTCCAAAATTTCGACTCCGATACGGTATATAATTTCAAATAGTAATTTTTATAGATTATACACGTGTTAATTTTTTTTGGTTGGGTTGGGAAAAAAACATTTTTGATTATTACATCCATTTATTAAACCTATTAAAATTAGGTTTAAAATTATAAAATGAATCTCAAAGCAAGATAAATGTCAAATCAGACCTTTTTTAGGATTATATCATTATAAACTAGCATTTGACTCTAAGGGTTTAAAGGTACATTGAAGGAACAGACTTTGTGTTAAACCCTGTACAGATCAAAGCGTGTGGTCTCCATTGATCTCAGATCAACGATGATTCGTGGGCACAAACAAGCCCGTGTTTAAACCAAACAATGCTCCCGCAATTGACCTTGTCGTGTGTGCTTTGACCGAGATCAACGACCGACATTTACTAGGGGGGCAAAAGGCTGATGAACGAGTCGTACCCCGAGGTCCCTCCTCAGTGACGCAAGCGAAACAATGTCAGTGCGACGTGTTAAATTCGAAATGGGTAAAGAGACGACAAAATTCAGGTTCACTGATTTGCTGCAGTGAACACTGCAAAGGTACACCGAAGAAATACAAGATTTGAGAAAATCATTTATTTATTTCCTGTAATACAATTAAGAAAATTAATTTTATTTTAATATTAAAATTTTGAAAAATATTTAATATTTTTTAATAAAATTAAATTTAAAATAAATATAACTTAATCAAAATAATCTTAATAAAGCAAAAATAATTCAATTAAGAATTAATATTAAATTAATATTAAGAGTTAATATTTTATTTCTTAAATTTCAACAGATAAATTATATTTAACAATATAGAAATAATGTACTATTTTGATTAAAAAAAAATTATTTGATTAATTATTTGAATAAAAAAATCAATATTTATTTCTTTATTATTAATTTGGATGAAAATTCTTATATATATAGTTTTTTTTTTTTTTTGAACTGTAACGGATATGATTTTATTATATTAGAAAGATTATGGGTCTTTGCCGAGGCAGCCCCTTTTACAAAGCAAAGATCTATCTACTGCATCTAAAAGTCAATAAGTACTTTCAAGGCATTTGGACAGTGCTTATATTGTTTACAATGATCTGCCCTTTCATGAGCGAGCTGCCTTTGTTTGCCATCTCATCTGCTTCGTTGTTTGACTTTCTCAAAATGTGATGAAGTTTACACTTGTCAAAGTCTCGAAGGACTCTCTTCAATCTGTCCAAAGTTTTGTTGAGGTTGGCATTGCTGAACGGAGTCTCCGTGTTTATATTTTTTATTATCAGTTCTGAATCACCGAAGACTTGGAGCACTTTGATTCCCTTATCTCTTGCAATAAGACAAGCTTTAAGGAGCCCAAGGATCTCTACGTGATTGTTGGATTTCTTGCCAAGTCCCCAACAGAACCAATCTTTGGAAGACCCACCGGGAGAGTAAATAACTCCACCCGCACCAGCAGCACCGGGGTTCCCCTTGGATGCCCCGTCGAAAAAGATAGTGGAAATGTTTTGGGACCTCCACCAATTTTGAAAAAAAATCATCCTCATCTCTTATGCGCCATTCAGGATTGTCACCTTGTGGGGGTTGAAGGTACTTACGTGGATGGGTCGCAAGCATACCAAGCCAGCGCTTTTCTTCGAGCAGTAGCAAATGATCTTCTTTAAAATACTGAAATTGGGCCGCTTCCAGGAGGAAGGACTTAGTTTTTGCAGCAACCTGCAGAGGGGTATATAACAGCTCTTTAAAAATCCTCTGATTGTGGGCCAACCAGATCTGCCAGCATACATATTTGGGGAGCGCTATCCAGATTCTACGCCAAAAAGATTTGGAAGGGATTCGATGGGGATAGTATTGACTCCAAGAGGCAAAGAGGTCTGCTACTGAGTTCTGCAAGGGGGCTGGAATCTGCAAGTCCTGTAGAGTGAGAACCCAAACCTCTTCAGCAAATCTGCACTCCATGAAAAGATGCTGGGTTGTTTCGAAGTTATTACAGCATAACACACATCTGTGAGGCCCAGCTATTTTCCTTTTTTCCAGATTATCTCCCGTAAGCTGCTTGTTATGGACCAAGGTCCAGAAGAAGAAGTTTACTTTTGGAAGGGAAAGCAGATCCCACACATTCTTCCAAAACTCCTTAGTTTGACTACTATTTCTAATGACCTGTAAAGCATTATACCCAGCTGCGGTGGTATAAACTCCAGACTGTCCCCAGCCCCAGCTATCTTTTTTGGATCTGCAAATAGGTGCAGCATCATCCAACAGTTCGACTAGCAGTGCTTGTTGATGAGAAAACCGTGCTGGCACTCTATGGAAATCCCATCCATTCCAGTCTCCACGCTGGTCCCAGTTCGAGATGTCATACAGTCTGTTTACACCTGCGCGCTCCAGCCAATTCCTGAGGTCTGCAATGTCATCCATCTGAGCAAGTGGATCACTTCCCATTATACTGTCAAGCCATAAATGCGTACGCTTGCCGTTCCCTGGAATCCTGTAGATTAATTTTTTGAAAAATTTGCTGCTTTTACAACATAATTTCCAAACCTGCGTGCTATTGGGTGCACTTGCTGTCTGTAGGTTGGAGAGTGCATTATTGGGACCATACTTTGAGCGCAGGGTGACACTGATTGGATGAGAGGGCTCGTTAAACAGCTTCCACAAAATCTTTCCTCCCAAAGCAAGATTGACAAGCGTGGGATCTCTAATTTGCAGGCCGCCTTCAGACAATGGCTTTTTGACCACATCCCAGTTAACCAGATGCATTTTTCTCTCGTTGCCTTTCCCTCCTTGCCAAAGAAAATCTCTGAGCAACTTGGAGATCTGCTCCATCACATTTCTTGGTGCAAGGAGGAAAGCCGCCTGGAAGATTGGGAGTGCAGACAGCACAGTTTTAATTAAGATTACTTTACCTCCCTTAGTTAGCCAGATGCCTCCCCACGCAGCAATTTTGGATTTAATTTTTGAGATTATGTCACTCCATAACGATCTCTTGTTAACTCCAAAAGTTATGGGAAGACCAAGATATTTAAACCTGTCCCAGTTTGCCTGACCTTTAAACCCAAGAAGAGCAGAGATTGCAGTGAGTTCATTCTGGTCTATGTTCCAGCTATATATTTCACTCTTACTCTCGTTAACCAAGGCACCTGAAACTCTGCAGTACTTTCTGAGGACTGAGTCGAAAGCTCTGGCTATTCTGATGGAGGCTCCTCCGAGTAGAAGAGAATCGTCGGCAAAGAGAGCATGGTTCAATGGTTCAGCTCCATTAGAAGGTTTGAGGCCCGGAATATGACCCGCTATTCTTTCAGCAGTAAGCTTACGACTGAGGGAATCTGCCATTATGATATACAGGAAGGGGGAGAGTGGGCAACCCTGCCTGATACCTCTCTAAGCTTGGAAGAAGTTAGCAGGTCTGCCATTAACTAACGGAGCAATCCAAGGACTATCAATGCAGGCTTTTATTAAATGGACAAAATGTGTCGAAAAACCAAAGGAGAGCAGGACCTTAGATAGGAAATTATGATTAACTCTATCAAAGGCGTTTGCCATATCTAGTTTAATCAACATACCTTTCTCCTTTCGTTGCTTACTTGAGTGTATTGTCTCCTGAACTTGGATCACGTTGTCCAGAATATGCCTACCCTCCACAAAGCCACCTTGATAGCTGGAGATCAGTTTTTTTAACAATGGCTTGATCCAACTTGCCAGAAGTTTTGCCAGGATTTTATAAGAAGCATTGCACAGCGAGATGGGTCTAAATCTAGCAAAGGAGTCAGGATTGGTGTCCTTAGGAATTAAAGCCAGGTAAGTGGACTTGGTTCCTCCACCAATCTTGGCTTTATGCATGAATCCTCTTGTCATTTTAAGCAGATCTGCCTTGATAATGTGCCAGCAGGATTTGAAGAAGTGAATTGTGAACCCATCCGGCCCAGGGGCCTTATCCGATTCCATGGACCAAATAACTTTTATGATTTCCTCCTCAGTAATGGGTCTGCAGAGGTTTAAGTTGTCTTTAGGACTGATAAGGGAGGGAACACTGGAGAGAAAATCATCCGCCTCCTCATCATTTCTTTGAGTTTCTTCTCTGTACAAGTTCCTGTAATGGTTTTCAGCAGCGGCTTTAACTTGATTGAATCCTTTACATACTTGACCCTCAGCTGTTTTGATTTCTGCTATGTAGTTCTTTGACAATCTAGCTCTATATTGCCGGTGGAAGAAGGGAGTGTTCCGGTCCCCGACCTTCAACCAAAGGCTTCTGGATTTAAGCCTCCAGTATTCTTCTTCCTTACGAAAAGATTGATACGTTGCTCTTTGTGCTTTTACTTCCTCCTCGAGCAACTCTGATGTGATATCTTTGTTTTCCATATCTGTTTGCAGGTCCGACAAAGACTGCACAGCCTCCATTCTCTGATTGATGGGGTTGGTATCCAGTGTTTTTATCCAGTCCTTCAGAGCTTGCTTTGTAGCTTTCAGTTTTTGCTCCCAAACGTAGTTGGAGGATCCCAAGATTGGTTTGGCCCATGCTGCCTTGACAGTCTCCATGAATCCATCTCTCTCGATCCAGAGTGGGTTGAATCGAAAAGGAAGCGGACCAAAGTCTTCTTCATCTTCCAAATGGAGCTGGATGGGTTTATGGTCTGAGGAGAGTTTGGGCAAAATTTTGGTGGATATTTTCTTGTTCATCATAATGGAACTTTGCACCAAGAAACGGTCTAATCGAGCAAAAATGTGCTCCGAACCAACCCGATTATTTGACCATGTGTAAATGCCACGAATGGGCCTGAAATCAAGAAGGTCCCAGAACTAGGTGATCTCCTCAACCTTGGCCAACATAGGGTCTCTGGAGCTGTTCCCCCCCCTCTTTTCTTTTGCTTTCAGAACAATGTTCAGATCCCCGACAAGAATGATGTTGCTGGGATTGGTCTGCTCAAGAAAGGCCACAAGTGTATCCCAGCATTCTCGTTTTTCAGAATAAGTCACCGGAACATAGAGATTGAAGAGAGAGATGGAAAACTTACTTGCCTTATGCTTCAGCTCCGTGTATATCCAGTGCTGGGTTTCATGGGACATTAGCAGCTAAAAGAGGTCGTCCATCCAAAGTGTTGCTAGCCCTCCAGAGGTTCCCCTTGAGCTGACTGCTTTTCCTGCTTTTTTGTTCCACTTTGTTCTGCCTAACTCTAGAAGGGCCTGCCCTTCTATTTTGGTCTCTTGGAGCATAAGAATGTCTGAGGGGTCTGCTTTCAATAGGTCCCTGACTGCTTCTATTTTAGAGGGGTTCCCCAGACCTCCGCAGTTCCAAGAGACGAGTTTCATTATTTACAAAGAGGGGGGTTGGGGCCTCCCTTGGAAGGCCTTGGTCTGATATTTCGCCCAATAGACATTTCTATTGTGGATTGACTTCCTTGAATCTTGAGTCTTTCTGCCTCTTCTTCCCTCGTCTCTTTACGAGATTTCCTTCCTGCTTTTTTGGAAGGGCGCTCGTAGAATTCATCCTCGGAAGAACTAGAACTAACCACAGGTTTTTTCCTTGCTATTTCTGCGTAGGAAGGATTAGTGGGAGAGCCTTGATTTTCCTCCATCTAAGTTGTTTCCTCTCTCTCTTTATTTGGAGGAGAAGGGGCCGGCTGTTCCTCATTCTCTTGATTTAGGTTGGCTTGTATGTCCTGCTCTCTTTCTAGTGCATTTGGTGGTGCTTCCGCTTCTTGGTTGCTTTTGGAGCTTGGTTGACCTCCTGTCATATTTCCTTTACCTGTGCCTTTTTTTGAGCTAGTGTTTTTCTGGACTAGGGTCCATTGTTCCCCATTTTGTTTATCTGCCTGTTCCTCAGCCTTCTTCTTACAGTGCTTTGCAAAGTGACCGTGCCTGTGACAATGCCTACATTTAAATGGCAGCTGTTCATAGTCCAGCTCTTGGACATGCGTCCACCCAGCAACAGTGAGCTTGATAGCTTCCGGTAGTCCTTCTTCGAGATCTACTTCTACGCAGATGCGGGCGCATGAGTACTGATCCTTTCTTGCCGCCTGATCTATGTATTTTCCCAATGCATTTCCTATTGTCTAGAGAGATTTTGGATTCCAACAGTGGAGAGGCAAGTGAGGGAGTCTAACCCAAACCGGGACAGCCGAGGGAACATCCTGGGAGGGGTCGAAGTCAGGGGACCATTTGTTTAGGTAAAGGCCCCGAGGGCCCATGAAATATGGTCCGTTTCTGAAGATTAATCCTTTGTCTTCCGGGTTTTCAAAGACAAACACAAAGAAACCCTTACCTACGAAGTAGCTATTGACTCCCTCCTTGATCAAAGGCTTCCAGTTCCTTTGAGTCCAGTCCTCAACAGATTTGCGAGAGGGCCAGAGGCCCGTGAACTGGCCTATGAGGCCCCGCTCCGCCAGATTCAGCGCCGATTTGCAGGTGTCTCCTTCGAGAAGAGCCACTGTGGGGATTGAGTCCATTTTTTTCACAAATTTCTGCTGAGACAAAGATGGAGGGCGTTTGGGAGCATTAGCAATCATTGCCCTAAATGCAGAAACCTCCGGAGGCGGAGGGGGATCAGGAGTCCTGCGGTCATCCATGGTTAGATCTATCCCAGAGCAGGCCGAGCAGGACGAAGCTGGGGCGCGCTGGAGCTGCCAGCAACCCAGGCGCGGTCAGAGGGCGCAGTGGGAGGCAGAGCGGAGGACCAGAGCCAGCGCACGCGAAAAAACTTGAGACCTTCAGTGATTTACTGTGATAATTAGAGTTATATATATATAGTTATTTTGATGAAAATTTTAATGTTTTATTTTAGTTTTATAAATTACATTTTAAACCAAAAAAAAAAAAAAAAAAAAATATAAAATTTGAATAAATAAGTTTTTAAAAAATATTTTGTTATATATATATATATATATATATATATATATATATATATATATATATATATATATATATATATATATATTTCTAATTTATATATCATAACAGAAATATTTCATTTAAGTAGATGAGTAGTTGAATATTTTTTAATATTATATTATTTTTATTTCAATTCTAATAAAAAATAGAACATTGTTTCATTTAATTTTTATTTTATTTCTTAAATTATATTTAAAGATGTAAAATTATGAATTATAATTTTTTAAACAAAATAGAAAACTCAAAAAATGTTATAATCAAATTATCTATTTTAATATGAAGCTAAATATTTTCCTGGAACATTTTTTTTATTCTAACAAAATTAAAGATATATAAAATTATTAATTTAAATTTATTTGATATTTTCAAGGTACAAGATCTTAATATTTCATTGCATTGTTGTGTATGTATATATATAATATGATCATTTATAATAATATTTGTTATATAAGTCATAGTCTTTATTACTGGAATAATCAACTCGTTTCTTTTTATATAAAAGATTGAATGGATTTTAAGTAGTTCAAAATTAATAATTTTTAATTTAAATAATATTTTTTTTAGTTATGAGAATATTTTTATTACTTGCAAAATTTGTGTTTGGATCACTTGTATATCAAGAGTCACATTATGATATCCTTCCATCTTTAGATTCTTGAACCAAAATTATCCTCCCAAAAAGAATACAATCTATGTTAAGCATATACAATTTTTTAGAAGTGAATACATTTCAATATAACTCAAATTTAAACAAACTTGCAATATACATAACCTAATTCAAAATATAGTCCTTATTCAAGTCTGAATACTTGATATTAGAGTTGTTAAAACTAACTCAAATATAGATAGAAAAATATAAAATTTGAATAAATAATTTTTTTTTAAAATATAAAATTTGAATAAATAAGTTTTTTCTAAAATATTTTGTTTTATAAAAGTTTATTTTATTTATATATCAGTTTAAAAATAGATTTTGTTTTATATATCTTAAGAGAAATATTTCATTTAAGTAAATGAGTAGCTGAATGTATTTTAATATTATTTTATTTTTATTTCAATTCTAATAAAAAATGGAACATTGTTTCATTTAATTTTTTATTTACATTGTTTCATTTAATTTTTTATTTTATTTCCTAAATTATATTTAAAGTTGTAAAATTATGAATTATAATTTTTGAGAACAAAATATAAAACCCAAAAATGCTATAATCAAATTATCCATTTTAATAAAAAGTTAAATATTTTCCTCAAACTTTTTTTTTTTACTTTAAAAAAATTAAAGATATATAAAATTATTAATTTAAATTTAATTTAAATTTATTTAGATATTTTCAAGATTACAAGATCTTAATATTTCGTTGCATTGTTGTGTATGTATATATAGAATATGGTCATTTATAATAATATTTGTTATATAAGGCATAGTCTTTATTAATGGAAGATATTTTTCAATTTAATTTATTAACTCATTTCCTTTTATATAAAAAGATTGAATGGATTAAAAGTAAATCAAAATAAATAATTTTTAATTTAAATAATATTTTTTTATAGTAATGAGAATATTTTTATTAATTGCAAAATTTGTGTTCGGATCCAGTTGTATATCAAGACTTACATTATGATATCCTTCCATCATGAGATTCTTGAACCAAAGTTATCCTCACAAGAGGAATACAACCTATGTTAAGCATATACAATTTTTTGGAAGTGAATACCTTTCAATAGAACCCAAATTGAAACAAAACTTGTAGTACATATAACCTAATTCAAAATATAGTCCTAAGTTACAACATATTTCCCTGGATCCACTAGATTATTCTAGTATGAATACTTGATATTAGAGTTGTTGAAACTAACTGAATCTTTCATATTTAAGACCAAACTATTGACCGGAGATTTCAATTCTTTAGCATGTTGATAGAGGGGTTTGATTTATTCCTCATGTTTATTCAATTTTCCTTTAGCTTCTAGCCAGACGTCAATGATTTTGGAGGAAGAGGTAGTGTGTTCATCATGTTGTAACCTAAACATCATGAGATCAACCTTGATATTATACAAATATTTGTATCACCGTAGACCCACAACTGGAGCCTCCCCCCCAAGAGACAAACAAATCACTCTCTTCATTGGCTAATTTTTGAAGAAATTCCCAACTATGAACTAAAGGACTTGGGAATCCTTCCAAAATCCAAGACTAGAAACATATACATCCTTCTAAATATGAAATTAATTTGAATACACATTAAAATATTCAATCACCTACGACGGCTTAGATTGTGTTCTCGCCATGTGAGTGATCCCACACTCCTCTCAACTCACATTAAGGTACTATTTCATAACTCCCCTATTGATGTCTATCATAAATATTCTCCTAAGTATGATTGTAGCATAAATGTGACATGTCTGAAAAGAATGGAGGTACATAAAAAATCTTGAGTATGCATGCATTAACAACATGGCGGTGCCAAGTTGATTAGCACACCCCATCAATTTTTTTATATTTGAACATAGGATTCATACTTAATCCACTTGAGGGTGGAGGATTGTCTTAATTGACCATTAACCATCAACTCTCCAAACTTCAAATTGCAACTTAGTTGGCACATTGATCTCCTTACTAGTTATTATTGGTTATAATTTGCTTCAAACTCATTTTTGGGATATATTTTGATACCTTCTTAATCAAATTCATGAGATATCCTACACTTTATCCTTTGACCAAACAATGAATTATTAAAAGGGATTCACCCAACACAATGGCAGGAGAGACATGGAATTATTTTCAAAGAAGAATTCCTTGGAGTAAACCATAAAATTCTTCCTGATTATTTGTCATCTTTCCTAAGCCCCATGCATATGCCAAAGCTTTGATTTCTCGAAAGATATAAAAGACTCCTATCCCTCAAACCACCCTTCAAATTTATTAATAAGAAAATTATTATTGTTAAACTGGTAGAAATGACATTATTTACTTTCAAATAAAATTTAAACTTGTGACCATAAATAAATCAAATATTATTTCTAAAAACAATTTAACCCAAAAGATCATTTTGTTTTACATTAATTTAATTCCTAAAGGAACATATTTCATTAAGATTTACATCTTAAACATCTCACAACCCAAGACAAAATTTTTGATATCTACCAAGGACATATTGAAACACTGTTGTAGAGATAGAAATATAAAGAAAATTGCACAAATAAATAGACTAGATAATGTTGCTTTTCATAATACTCAGTGGTACAAATATGTAGAAATTTGCACAAAGAAAAGGATTCCCACTCGGGGGCACGAGGGTCATGCGCAGGGATGCAAAGAAGTGTGAACCATGCCCTAGGGCCTAAGGGTCATAAGCAGGGCTATAGAGCGTTGTGCCGCTTCATAGTCTTACCCACAGTCCTTGGGCTCTTGGGCATGGATCCTCCCGATAATGTATCTCATTCCATAGTTGATAGTTCCACGAAGATATCTTAAGATATTATTTGTGGAAACCCAATGTATGTGATGAGGCTCAACCATATATTGACTCAAAATATTTACAATGAAGCATATGTCCAATCGAGAGTTTACCAAGAACATCAAGCCCCCCACAAGTTGTCTATATTTAGAAGGCTTTTCCAATTCAGGCCCAGTAGCACTTCCACATAACTTGTTGAAGTTGAGTTCCATTGGAGTAAACAAAGAATTTCATTCCACCATTCCACATCTTTCTAAAAACTTCACAATGTATTTTCCCTGAGAAAGAAAAATATCGCCTGGCTTTTGCGAGACCTCCAAGCCTAGGAAGTAATGCATTAGTCTTAGGTCCTTCATCTCGAATTTAGAAGTCAACTCCCTCTTGTATTGATAAATGGTAGGGTCTGCACCAGTCAGAAGGAGATCATCAACATAAAGGACCAAAATAAGAGGCATGTCCTTTTCAACCTTGAAGTATAGGTTTGGATCAACATAGCTTCTAGTAAACCCCAACTTCACGAGATAATTTTCAATCCTTTTGTACCAATCCCTAGGGACTTGCTTCAACCCACAAAGGGATTTCTTCAAACCCTTGGCGTTGTTCCAAGTAGACTTCCTCCTTAAGCGAGCCATGCAAGAAAGCAGTGTTGATTTCCATTTTATGTAGGCTCCATCCCTGATTTGTAGCAAGAAAATTATAGATCAGATAGTGGTGTATCAAGCAACCCGTGAAAATATTTCGTCATAGTCCACTCCTTCCTTTTGAGAGAATCCACGAGCAACAAACCTGGCCTTATATTTTTCAATGCTTCCATAAAATCCATGTTTAATTTTATAAATCCATTTGGAGGTGACCACAAAGTTGTCCTTAGATCTAGGCACGACGTCACAAACACCATTCTTCATGATTGATTCATATTCCTCATTCATTACATCTTTCCATACTTGGTGCTTTATGACATATTCGAATGTGCAAGGTTCAACTTGAACAATAATACTCATGGTAGCCAAGTACCCTTGATACCTGTTCGACTTATTACTTTCATGAAATGTCCCTCTTGGAGCAGTATGTTTTTCAGCATCTTCGAGAGTATCTTTGAGCCATAGAGGTCTTGTCCTTGAGGTAGACGAATCATCATGAGGTGGATAAATATGAGCTATTTCACAATTAACATCAAGAATATGCTCATTTATTGGAGGTTCATCATGTTTTTTAGCATCATCATCATCATCCTTCCTTGAGATAGGGAGATCATTGGATTTCTCGAGGGAAGTGTCTTCATCAAAGGTAAAATCTCAGCTTACTTCCACAACTCTTTGACTAGGTACATAAATTCTATATGCCTTTGAATTTTCACTATAGCCAATGAATATACCTTTATTCCTAGAAGATTCTAACTTATTCCTTTTCTCTTTAGGAACATGAAATTATATCGGACACCAAATATTCTAAAATGAGAAACATCAAGTTTCTTTCCAGCGAATCATTGCTCAGGTGTCTTGAAATCCAAAGCTTGATGCGGGCCCAATTGAAGAATATCAATTGTCTTGATTTCACTAGAAGGGAATGGTCAATTTGTATGTTTACCAACTACAAAACCCTAAAAAACATCTTCATGGTTCATCTTAAACTCCAACATACCTGTGAACATCTTTCGTACCCTAGGTAAGGCTTTGTAATGTAAATGGGAAAACATCTAGTGCCATAATTCAGATTGAAGAGAAGTATCACTTGCTAAATATCTCGGAGGAATTCCACCAACTTGATAGAGACCATCAACCCTAAATCTAAGGTTAAATGCATTGTTAGGGTTTCTATGCCAAATACTTACCTTTCCATCAATAAATGCTACCTTGAAGCCATTATCTTCCATCACAGAAATATAAACCAAGTTCTTCTTCAAATGAGGCACATACAAAAATTCTTGTAGATGAATGGTTTGACCTTGATTCAAGTGAAGAGTGACAATACCTATCCCTTTCAAGCGGTAGGTGGAATTATCTCCAAGTATAATCTTTAGATTAGTTTTATTCTCAACCAAATTTGAGAGGGCCTCCTTGTATCGAGTGAAGTTTTTTGAGGCTCCACTATCAATCAACCAATGATCCAAAGTATCCAAAGGAGAGGCAGTAGATAGTGAATAAATAAGATAGATTCATCTTGTTTTTCTAGAACATTACTTCCATCATACCTGCAATTTATTGTACTTTTAGGAGGTCCATCATTTCCATTTTGAGCAGTTGGAACATTTGTCTTTCCTTTTTTTGTTGAACATGATGTTTCTTTAATTTCCATTCTCTTTGTAATTTTTATTGTTGTTGTTGTTGTCATCATCCCTTGGAGGATTCTTCTTGTGAGGGAACTCTCTAGCATAGTAATCGAACATGTTACAACTGTAGCATCTTCCTTTTCTTCCTCCTTTGAACCGCTTCTTAGCTCCTTGACCCTTTCATCTTGGACCAACATCATTCTTCCTTTTCAAATGAGCAAAGAAAGCAATAGGTTCATTTCCATTAAAGGACTTATCTATCTCCACCATCCTTATCTCTTCTTGATTGCATCTAGCCAATAACTTATAGAAACTAGGTAACCTGTCATTGTTGAGAATGGTGGTGGTAAATATATCCTAAGGTCTTCAATGACCTCTAAGAGCAATGAGAGTGAGCTCCCTGTCAGCAATAACTTCTCCAATAGAAAGCAATTCATTTTTGATTCGAGTTATTCTCATGAAGTAGAATTGGATAGAAATTGGTTAAAAAAAAGAAAAAAAAAAAAATGAAAAAAGAAATATATATATATATATATATATATATATATATATATATATATATATATATATATATATATATATATATATATATATATATATATATATATATATATATATATATATATATATATATATATATATATATATATTAGAAACAATAAAAAAATGGATCCATACTCAAGAGCCCAAGGACTATGGGTAAGACTATGAAGTGGTGCACCCCTCTACAACCCTACAGATCCCATAAGACTATGAAGTGGTGCACTGCTCTACAACCCTACAAATGACCTTCGGGTCCCCAAGCAGGGCTTCCTTTCTTTGTGCAATTTTATACATATTTGTGTAACCACTGAGTATTATGATAATTTGATTATAACATTTTTTGAGTTTTATATTTTATTCTCAAAAATTATAATTCATAATTTTATAACTTTAAATATAATTTTAGGAGATAAAATGAAAATTAAGAAATAAAATAAAAATTAAATGAAACAATGTTCCATTTTTTATTATAATTGAAATAAAAATAAAATAATATTAAAAAATATTCAGCTACTCAACTATTTAAATGAGATATTTCTCTTCAAATATATAAAATAGAATCTAATTTTTAAATTAATATATAAATAAAATAAACTTTTATAAAACAACATATTTAAAAAAAAACTTCTTATTTAAATTTTATATTTTTCTATCTATTTTTTTATGATTTGAAATTTAATTTATAAAAATTAAATAAAATATTAAAATTTTCATGAATAAAATCCATATTAAAATTAAAAAAAATATTAGAATGTAGTTTAGAACTTCTACAATCATGTCGAGTTTAGAATTTGGACTTTTCAATCACACATTATTCTAGAAGTTATAAATTACATTAACACTTTAAAATATTAAAATTTTTATCCAAATTAATGATAAACAAATAAATATGATTTTATTTATTTATTTATCAAAATAGTTAATTAAATAAAATATTTATTTTTTATCAAATTGATAGATTTTTATTTCTATATATTGTTAAGTGTAATTCATATAGAGTGAAATTAAAAAAATAAAATATTAATTTATATCAAAATAGGAAATCTTTATTTTTATGTTGTCAAATATAATTTATATAATATAAAATTTCAAAAATAAAATATTGAATTTATAATCCAATTATGAAAATTAAAAGAAAATATATATTTTTTAATTAAAATAATTAATCTGATAAAACATCTCAATAAGATGAATGGTATATTTCATATAAATTACAAATATTTTTAATAAATATAATTTACAATGATATAATCCTAAAAATTAAAAGTAACCAAATGGAAATTAAACCTCTTAAATTCTTTGTCAAAAAAAGGTTCGATGAGACATTTATCTTGCTCTCAGATTCATTTTATAATTTTAAAGATAATTCTAATATGTTTAATAAATGAATGTAATAGTTAAGAATATCATTTTTTTCTAAAAACTTAAGACATGTAAGGTTTATAAAAATTAAGATGTGAAAATATATAAAAACTTTTCACTAAAATCAAAACATGTACTATTTATAAAAATTACGATTTGAAAATATATACAAAACCTTTTTATTAACTGAACAAAGACGGTGGTGCAACAAAGACGGCGTTTGGATGAGTAAAACGGAAAGATGAACACGGTAGGAAGAACAAATACTAAGGGATGTCGGGAAAATGCATTTTTTGGATGACTGGTTTTTCCAAATTGTCACATTATACACTACTCTTATAAAGATGCATAAATATGGAGGTTTGACTTTATCATCACATCATTACAAAATATTTTTATTTTTTATATAAATTGAAATCATCACATCATTACAAAATATTTTTATTTTTTATATAAATTGAAATCATCACATCATTACAAAATATTTTTATTTTTTATATAAATTGAATTTTTTTATTATAATTTAGTTGTTAAATTAGTAATGAGGATAATCATTAATAGTCTAAATTTATCATAATTTAGGATAATCATTAATAGTCTAAAATCATGTCATGTGGAATTACTTTGCTAGGTGTCTTTAGATCTACTTTTAGATCTTGGGTTGTTAACCTGATTCTTTATGTTTGAAAAAGACAATCTCTTAACCAAATAGAAGCAATTTTAGAATATACTCTAGGCCCATTACAAAATATATTCTATTTGTGTAGTCTAAAAAAACCCACAAAATAACCCAGAAATTCCTATAAGATTATGAAAATATCCTGCAATTTTTTTTGAAAATCTGGGTTACAGTGACAAACTTCAGGTTTTTGGGTGCCCCAAGGGTTTTCGATGGTGCTGAATCCATTTCTACCATAAAAAAAGCGATTCAAACACTCCAACTCCCTGCTTTTTAAAAAAAAAAAAATTATCAGATTCCAGCAAAAAAACTACTGTCCAGGCTATTTTGCTACACCAATAAACAACTCCCATTCTATTACTTGTCTATTTATGATTTATATTATTTTATAATATATATATATATATATATATATATATATAACTTCTTATATTAATAAAATAAGATGTTATGATTGAGTTAGATACTTAAATACATTCTTATTAGGAATCTCAAAACGTTAAGATTTTCTTGCCAAGAAAACATTGATGGTAATTATTTCTCGCTATTTACATAAGTATAAATTTCACACAAATAATTTAATATTAGTGAAATTTTGAAATGGATAACAAAATTAGAGAATATCACAATTCCAACTTCCTCCATTCCTTATGGAAGCTAAAATGGCTCCATGACTCCTATTTTCATTGCTTCATAATGTCGTTGCACTATGTTCTCTTCTTTGTTTTCTCCATTTCCAATGTCATTGCACTATGTTCTCTTTTGGGTTTCCTCCATTTCCAATGAAATCCATAATTAAATGATTATAAGCCTTTGAATGTGAATGGTAATTGTTTAATATGTTTTTGTAAAAGGTGTACTCTAGTTCCAGCTGCAATACTTTTTCTGCAATATTTTTTCTGGGGCATTGAGCCAATGCCTTCAAAAAAGATTTATTTTTAACATACTTTGATATTCACAAGTTTGCAATTTCCCTAGAATTGAGTCAGTATGATCACTATTCTCTTTAATTAACTGCTCACACATCTGAAGAACTCTAGCTAGGGTCTTTCTTATCCTTTCCAGATGCTAGGTAGATACGTAATTGCATTGTGCCATGAGCCTCCCAAATTCTGAGTGAAACCCACCTGAAGCTAACTATTTCTATGCAAATTTCCCCTTTCATGCATAGGAAATCAATCCCATGAACAACCCTCAAAGGATTTTTACAGAACAATACTACAAACACAGCTATAAAAAATGAGGAAAAGACCTAGCAAACTAAAGTTGATAGTGATAGACCATGACAAAGAAGGGTAGAGAAAATTGAGTTTCACACTACAAATTATAGAAAATTATAAGAGTAAATTGAGAAAAATCCCACTTAAACTTCAATACAAAGCATTGTGTTGGAGGAGAAAGGGCATCAGAGCATCCTTCGGACCCTTGAAATTTTTAGACCCAAATTGCATTGTCCCATTTGCACAATGCTAATCACCCTCCCAAACTTCAAATCTTGGATCATGTGTCTATTAATTGGAGCATATGCATTTGGGTGAGTTGTTTCTTCATAATAATGGTTGATCTTGGCAACAATACTCCCTTTTTCTTGATATGCGGTTTCATTGGAATGATTGTTCTTGACATGAGATGAATTTCTATATAAGGATTGGCTTGACCCTTAAAGTCCCAACATTCTATTTTATAGCCTTATTGGTTAAACTATCTACTTCTTGTTTTGATTTTCATTCTAAGGCATAGAAAAAATTGATGTTTTTGAAGTGAGTCTCTTCCTACTTCACTCTTGAGAGGATCAAATGCAACTTAAAAGTTATTTGAGCTTTGATCTTTGATCATTGCTTGGATAGAAATTGCAGAGTCTCAATCACAAATATCAATAATTTCAAACCTTAAAGGACATAGTAAGTCTTTGTCTAATTGTTTGTCTTCATTCCAACAGAACAAGAAATGTCGTTATCCACCCCACCCTTAGGACACTTAGATTGTGTAGATTACACACCTCAAACTTATGATTCCAACAAATCTCTTCCGAATTTAAGGCAAAATCGAATGGAAAATATTATATATGTATGGACCAACATCTTTGCAATGAATTGCGGTTGGGAAGATTGATTGTTCTCCCATCCACCCGAGTCTAATTCCAAGAGACATGGTTGGCATATTGCGATAAGGTTTGAAGGGTAGTTACCCACGTGATGTCTCGACTCTTACTAAGTCATAAGCCATTGGTATATTTGACTTGCAAGGTGTTGGATATACTCTTGGTGTTATAACTGCAATAAGAAGATTTGATCCTAGGTATTGCCCTCATCCTTCAACATGTTACTAATTCGCCATAATTAAAAAAATTGTGCAAAATTACAACACATAACTTTGTCTCTACCTTCATGTCAGATGTAACATTAAACAAACATATCAAACAATCTACAATTTACAAACAATCTTATATACACTCTAAAACAAAACACATTAATATTATTTTCTATCCTATTTAGATCTAGTTATCATAGATCACAATAATTACTTACAATATTTTCCCCTAAACAATAAAAACTATATAAACATTAGCTAACCATTTTACATTATTTACCACAGAAAGAAAAAGACAATCATATAAATATTATAAATTAAATATTAAAACCAATTAAATATAAAACTATCATTATGAATTAAATTCAATAAAATAACATATTCATTAAAAGAAAAGATTATTTAATAAAACACCTCTTAATTATGAAATAGTATTGAAAGTCAAATAGTAATAATTACGATACAACATCCGACCTCTCTCAGCAAAGAATGAATACTCACCACTCAAAATATTTAGAAATAAGTTGAACAAATACTCACCGAACAGAGTTGAACAAATGGTCAAACATGTTGCTCGCGTGACAATGAAGTAAAGTCATTTACACCGACCAATTTGAGATCTTTCTTTGAAGAGACCTTGCACACTCTTTATTCATTACTTTAATACGAAAGACTAGGTGTGTCTATGAGTCCAATTTGTCTAAAGTAACTCTTCTCATGCTTATCTTCTTACTGTCCTACAAATTATTTGTTGCCTATTGATATTTGGCCCACCAAAACTATATTTGATCTCCTTAATCAATGTTGAGGCTCAACCATCTATCCCCTACCAAACTTATGAGTGAAGTATACCTCAATCATCTCCTATCCATAAATCTTCAACTATCACTATATTCTATCAAATTTATGGAGGAAGAGTATCAACCATTATTTTTTTTCAATTACTTTTCTAAATTATATGATATTTTTATATTATATTAAAATAATAATAATAATAATAATTAAATTTTAAATTTTATAATTTTATTTTTTCAAATATTCTTTAATCAATGTTGAACCTCAATCATCTATCCCCTACCAAACTTATGTAAGAAAAGTGAAGTAAACTTCAACCATCTATTTTCCATTCCATTACCTTTTAAATCTTCAACTATCTCCTATCACATTTATGGAGAAAGAGTAGAATTTGAGGCTCAACCATCTATCTCTTTTTTTATCTCTTTTTTAATTATGTGATACTTTTCTTTTATATTAAATTAATAATAATAATAATAATAATTAAATTTTATAATTTTATTTTTTCAAATAAATATTTTAATAATAATATATATTTTTTAAATTATCTTTTATGAATTTGAATAAGAAAATAAGATGAGTTTATAAGTTTCAATTTTTTCTCAAATACCTTTTTATAAAAAAATATGATTCTAAGAAGATATGATTCTCAAATACTTTTTTTTAATAAGAAGATATGATGAAGAAATCATTTTAATATATAAAAACAATTTTTTTTTAAGTAAGGGATGATTGTAAATTTTAAAATTTCAATTTTAAAAAATAAATATAAATAAATAATTTGATTAAAAAAATGAATTTTGTTTTGATAAAATGTAGTTGAATAACTTTAAAGGTTAGTTTAAATAATTGGTCCAACTATTACTAACTTTATAGGTGTAGATTTTTAATTTGGTTTCTACATGGTCATGTATACTAAGTTCCCTTCCCATTTTACCTAATTTTGTAGGTCTAGGTGTTTAAGTTGTTTTCCACATGGTCATTTAAACTAAGTTTCTTTTCCCATTTTACCATTAATGACATCTTTGAAATGAGAAATACGAAAATTACTTAAAACATTTATTTTTGAGGGAGGAAAGTATAAATGAATAACATATAGTTGTTATATTCATATTATACATATTATATTATTTATGATGTATATCATTCTTAGTCCCTATCGTTGCCAAGTAGAGAATATTGTTTTCATTTTTGACATTAGTCTTTTATTATACAAAAAAGATTTGCAAAGATACCTTACTATACCTAAAATCCATTATAAATCATTATTAGACTTATACATTTAATTATATGTTATCACCAATTTTTTTTTTTCAAAACATGGTATGTCAACTCTGTTTTGATCATGGTCTAAATAGTTTCTAAAGTCATTTTAGCATGGTTAAGGGTATGTCATAGTTTTAAAGGTTTAGTGTTCACCATCAGAATTCAAATAAGGTCTTTATAGGTCCATTCCATAGTAAAAAAGTTCACATTTTTCATTCAAGGGTCATCTAGGTAAGTTTTGGGCTAGCTTTCTGTAATTAGCCACAAATCCATAGTTTCGTAGTGCCGTTAGTTAAAAAAGTGAGTTTTGCGCTACAAAAGCGTTGCTACTTTCGTAGCACAAAGCACGAAAACTACACTGTGAGCACTACGAAAGTGCAGTTTCTTAGCTTTTGTGTCAAATAAGCCGAGATCTGCAAGTTTCAGTTGGAGAATGAAATGATAGGGGTATGGTGAGTCAGTTAGTTACCAGATTCGATGTACTTACCTGTCCTATAGTCACCATAGTCATGATAAGATATCAATCAAACATCATTTTGTCATGAGGTGACATCTCTAATTCGAATTTTTTTCCTAATTGAGTCATCTCTGTTTCATCTACCTTCACATATGTTGTCCAAGCTCTGAAGCAGTAAGGATAAGTTTGTGCCTGTTCTATTCAAAGACAACTCTCACCATTATCAAGCGAGGTTGTTCATCAAATCAAGCGAGGCTGTTTTACAGGTTTTAGAGAAGCTAACAAGTTTTCTTTACAAGAAACATGGCAGAGGAGAAGAAGGTCCACAGAGGGGGACATTGTCTAAGATATGAGCTTGAGAATGCAAATGCTATTATGGAGGATCAAATGGTAATGGAGGCTTTTAGCAAAGCTGGCTGTCTCAAATTTTGTGAAAAGCTACAGGTTTTCCACACTCAGGTGTCCAAAGAGTTTGCTTTACATTTTAGTGGAACCACTACCAAAGATGGAATGATAAATATGCCAGTTACACTTGAGATCATAGCTGCTGTGACAGAGATACCAAGGGGACAAAAATCTTGGTTTAAAGGTTTTAGGTTCGACATGGAGCCATGCAAGGAATTTTTGAAACCTGAATATGTAGACATGGACCTGAACAATCTATCATGTAGACATGGACCCGAACAATGCAATACCCAGAAGCTGTATTAGGGACAACTATGCAAAGCTGCTATTCAACATCCAAAGATATTTCACATGTGAAGGCAGGTACCATAAAGTCTACACTTATAATTTCAAACTACTGTTGCATTTCACAGGTATGATATCATTATATTTACCATTTTACTTGCATAGAAGCCTTGCCAAAATGGTTGACAAATTCCAAGCTAAATCTGATGCCTGTGAAACATCTCTGTTTCATCACGGTTTGATAAAGTTACTAGTTTTGAATGAGCTTCAAAAAATAAATAGAGATTGGTATTCCTTTTTATTTATGAGTGGATTTGAAATGGAAGCCCTAACCCCAGCTAGAAACCCTAAGATTAAGGGGAATCCTTCACCACCAGTAGCAGAATCGAGTCAGCTAGTGGTTACTAAAGAAAAGAGGTTTGTAAAGTTGAAACCAAGGAAACAGGTTGAAGATAGAACTGAGAAAGAATCAGTGCTTGTTGCAGAAACCCCATCACCTACAAAACAGAAAGTAGAAAGGGTCAAAGAAACAAAACAAAAACAAGTGGCCAGTAAGCAGGAGATCCAGAGAAAGATAAGAAGTCAAGTATCAACATCAAAGGGAAAAGCAGCTGTTTCAGTGATAGAAGACAACCCAATGATGAAAGGTAACTTGGATGATATACTGCATGCAATTGATATAGAAGAATCACCCATTGTGCAGGCAGATTTCATTGAAGTGAATGAACCCAAACATAGAAAAATGAAATTAACAAAGAAATTGGAATTTGAAGGTGAGAATGAAGCTTTTGTTTTTCAAAATAGGAAACCTTTAACCAGGCATGAAAAGAAACTCCAAGAAGGCAGTAAAGATATCCAAGTAACTATTGAAGCAGCCAAAGTCCTTGAAGAGGTGGTTGATCTCTTATCACCTATAGTGGAGCATGCATTCAGCAATATAATGAAGGGAAAGGAACACATGTCAGAGTGTCAACTACTGGAAGAAAGGTTGAAGCTAGAAAATCAAGAGATGGAAATGATGAGAAAGAGGGCCAGAAAGCACAACATTGAAAAGATAGAATTCAAGAGGATGAAAGCTGTTTGGGAAGGTCAAACAATTGCTACGTCAAAGATCCCAAGCAGTGCACAACAGTTCTTTACATGGAAAGTTCCATCCATTAAAGAAGAAAAATTCGTTAGAGTGATAAACACCCATTTGAGAGCCAGTAATAGAAAGCTAAGAGGCCAAGTGGATGATTTGGAGCTACAATTAAAACAGTCTCAAGATGACTAAAGAGCAGAGGTACAAAATGAAAAATTCAAAGCAAACTCAAAATGGAAAAAGAGGATTAAATTTTGTAAAGGTTATGTTTTTAGTTCATATAGCTGATGGTTTTGATGAGGCTAGTGATTTTCTAAAGTTATATAATATTTTTGTTTCAAATTTTGAAGAAAAACTGGTTAAAATTGCTTACACAGTAGTTTCGTAGCGCCTGTAGTGAAAAAAGGGTGAAATGCGCTACGAAACTGGTGTAGCAACTTTTTCACCCTTTCCTTATCAAATTTTGGAGGGAAGACCATGTATTTTGACTTGAAATTTCTAAGGAAGCTATTTCAAGTGAAAATCAAAGCAACCCTGAAGGAAAGGAAGCTAAATTTTGAAGAAAAATGGGTAAAAAGACTGCGCTACGAAACTGTGCTGCTTTCGTAGCGCAGGTTTGTTTTCACTATTTTGAGAAGTTCAAAGTGGTTTTATACAACTGACATGAAGGTATGACTTGGGACATATGCTAATAATTTTCCTAACATCAATTAGCCTCGAATTTATGGGTTAGAAGTGGTCAGAATATCTCAATAAACTAAAAGAATCCTAAGCCTAAAAACAGGGGAGCAGTTTCCTAAATTGCAGGAGATCAACATCATCAACATTATGGTCATAACAGATTGGAAATCATCATCAGGATTCGACTTAATGGAAAGATAGGTGGAAAATGATGTAATTAATTTTAGATAAAGCTGTTTTGAGTGGAATCAAAAGAGTTCTAATTCTATTTGTAATAGAACTCTATATTAGTTGTACAACTGTGTTTGTAATAAATACCATGTTTTATGGTTAGAATAGGTGTCAAAGCATAGGAATTCGATGTATCTAGTTGTGGATAAGCTTATATTATGATGTAAATGATATATAAAAGATCAAGGAGTCGAAATAGAAAGGGTTGGACATTTGTTAGAAAAAAGACTCGGTTTATTGTAAGTGACTATTTTCAGCTTAATACAGAATTTCTACTTAGACAACTCAAGATTCATAAGGATTTATTGTATGTTCTTGTTCTGATGGCATCTTTTCAATATTCTATTGCAGTGGTGTTTGCTTATGTTACTAAGAATTCATCAATGATGCTATGACTTCCTTCATAGACAAACTGACTGTGTGTTTCACTGTTTTACATGTGTATTCTTTGACTTGAACTCTGATATGCCTGGACTTCCATGCTAGGTTGATTGTTTTGGTTTTTCTGAAGCTATTATGACTCCATAAGCCCAATGTACACTTGCTAATGTGATTTACAACCAGTTTATATCATTTATCTGCTTTTATCCCATATAGAATTAGCCATCTACATATTTATCAAAAATCATAAACCCTTGAGAGAGCCCTCTCAGGTTGGAGAGGCTAAGCCTTAGCCAAAATATTGGTCTGAAATAGTTACATGAGATTATCTTAATTGGCATCCTATCAGGTCTGATTTTGTGATAACATTATACATGCTTTTATATCTAATAGAAGATGGAAATTTCTATCATTGTTGGGAAAAAAATTAAGTAAAAAAAATGGTAACATCAACAATATTGACTAGCTTGCAAGATGTTTAATTGAGCTTTAATGGTGTCATGGGGAATTATATTTTCGTAGCTAGAGCATAAAAGTCCAAGCATTCCTTCCAAAAAAATTGTAGTATTCTATTTCTCTATTTCTCATACTTGTTGGCTCCTCTTCTTCTATTTAGTCATATTACTAGTATTCTAAACAAAGGGAAATGGAAGGAAATTTGTAGCATGTATGTGTGGATTCAAGTTGTTGAAAATTGTAACTAGGTTCGATCTTCATTATGATTTAGCTGTAATCATGACATTGTATATTATTTATAAATAAATAAAGAAAAAAATTATCTTTTATTTTAGATTATGAGTTTCATACTCAAGTTTGAGTCAAAAGCATGTTCTTCATGCTTTCAGGTCTTCTAGGTATTTCTAGGATAAAAAATAATATTTATCATGTGACATAGTCCCATTTGGACTCACTGTAATGAAGAAAAATAATTATTTTTCAAGGAAAAACCATGGATAATCCCGAGACCAAGTCGGCCCAAGGAGTAGATCAAGTCGGCCTCAAGGGAAGGAATTCAATCCTCAAGAAAGGTTATATAAAGGAGTGAAGCTTGACTCATTTGGCCACTCATCTCAAGCAAGTTCGATCTGCAATAGTGAAGGTGAAGAAGAGAATCTGGGAGGACAAATAAGAGGATAAAAAGTCGAAGTTTTTCGAAGAATCCATTTCCTTATCTTGATAGCGTTTGTGAAGCTACTAGATGCAGGAGGTTGAAATTCCGAAGCAATTGCGAGAGGCCAAAATTACAGGGACTAAATTTTGTTGCAGGGGCCGACGTTGCAGCATCAAAGAAGTAGAATCGATGTTCTGGAATCCATGTCAAGGAAGATATTACTAGGAGTTGGCTCGGGCTTGGAGGGTTTGTTGGCTTTGTTATTTGGGTCTTGGAAGTCTCATTTGTAAGAAAATTATAAAGAAGAAGAGAAACATTTTCTGTGTTTTACCGCTTGGAGGGATTTTTCCCTAACTTGGAGTTTATATATTTTGTACTTTGTCTCTTATGATCTTCATTGTTTTTGGTAATTTCTTGATGAACAAATATCTAATAAAGCAATAAAAGGAGAAAAAATATCACGAGTAATTATCAAGTTAAGGAAAATCATCTAAATACATAAGTCTCCTAATTTTCCAACACAAGCTATGAACTTCACAGAGAACAACTGGACAAATTTTATGGTAATTAGTAGGTATTTGTCAACCCTAACACTCTTACATAAGTTGTAACAGCTTCTAAAGACTGAGATTGTAGTTAAAATTATAAGATGTAAACAAATTAGTTGATGCATAAGTCATGTTGGCTTCTTAAGGCTAGGAATTATAGATATTAGTTATAAGATGTAAATGACTAAGCTGTCTAGATAACAAGGCCATTTTATGAAGTTTCGATTATGGGTCTAATTTAATTTAGGAATGAACATGGAGAAACATACTTGTGAAGTATGACCCACAAAAAAAGGATAAATCTTTGGATAGGATTTCACACACTTTTGGTTGCTATTGATTTTGAAAACCAATAGAGGTTTTCTAACTCTTGTCCATGAAAGGATTTTGAAAAAATAATTGAAGACCAAGTTGTCAATGTGAAGTTTTTTTTCTCATATTTTCCATCTCATAAGAAGCATAATGAGATATGTTTTATTTTTAAATATAAAAATATTATTATTGCTTATATATATATATATATATATAGAGAGAGAGAGAGAGAGAGAGAGATGATTAACCTTTACTAGGGTTAAAAATGGTTTATTGCACTTTCAAAAAGCAAATATTATTCAGATTTTCTTAGAATTGTATTTCTATGATTGAAAAGCATTAAGAGAACATTTTTAAGATCACCCAAGAAGTTTAATAGTGTGACAAATATTTTAAAAACTAGATCTAATTTGAGAATATGATGGATAATTTAAGAGAAATTACTTTTAATTTTTGACCCTTTTACTGTTATTAAAATGATAGACTAGAGGAAACCATCTCCGACTCGTCGGTGAAAAAATGGAGTGCATGCGAGAGACTAGGGTTTTATTTCATTGTGTTTCTATCCTTCCTGTTGCCAAGATGCTAGGTCTTGAACGCATCTCTTAGTATGTTCCATGGAGCGGATATTTTCCTCCTTGGTTTCTCATGGGAGTGAAAAAATGTTTTCCTCCACCCTCATTTATAGTGGACTGGTCTACCCTCTGTTTTGACATCTTTCTGTCCTCAATGGGTGCCAGGAGATAGGGTTCTAGATGTTCAACAAATGATTTTGTTGTCTCTTCACATATGGTAAATAACATATTTTTTACAAAGATTCCTATTGTTGTATGTTCCTCTTAGTTCATGTTTTAGTTGAGGTCGGAGTGATGGGAAAGCCATTCTGAGATGCTTTTCATTCCCATTCTCTCTCTAGGTTTGGTATCTCTAGGATCTCTGGGTTTGGTATCTCTAGGATGTTGTGAAAGGGAATATTTCAACCTCATCAGAACAAATTCAAAACATTTTAGGACCCTATCTTGTAGATCAAATAGAACATTCTCTAGCCATGTTAGTATTACGAACACCCCTAAAAACCCAAAAAGGGCGATAAACTCTATAGTCTTTAGTTTACAACTTCAGATATGAAAAATTGATTATAGAAAATCCTGAACACGAAAGCTGAAAATGAAAAGAGAAAATCACACAATGTTACTCAATGGAAATGAAATAATTTTATTATATTAAAAGGATGAATACACCTGATGGAAGAGAGTGGAGACTTGGGTCTAGAGCACCCCCCTCCATATGATGCTTTCTTTTATCCCTCACATTTGAGAAACTGCTCTTTCTGTCAAAAGGTTGTAGTGGGCAATAGAGGATAAATCGTTTGAACTCAATGTGGGAGCTCGAATGTTTTAGGACAATAGTGACGAAAATGAAATGGTCATGTGTGTAAAGTGAGGGAAAACCTCTCTATTTATAATAAAATACTAAGATAGATCTAGATATAGAAAAATAATAAAATATTATCATACTAAATCAAGATCTAATCGTTATGAGTATTTTATTATATTTGAGAGAGGAAAATATTTTTGAAATGGTCAAAATTAATTTATTTAGTAAAAAAACTCAATTATTAATGATTTATTAATTTAATTAAGGAAAATGGTTAAAGCAATTAATAAACAAAAATGATCTATTAATTACTTTAAGGAGATATGGTCAAAGTGAGTTAGAAATAATTATTTAATAATTATTTCATAGAATAAATGTCTAATGATTAAGAAATAATAAATAAATAATGATTTAGTTAATTATTCCTATGGGTGAAAATATTTTTAATTATTTCCACTAGATGGGTAAATAGGAAAATAACATGAAATTAATTAAATGAATTTCTGAGTTATTTTCAAGTGGGAAAACATAAATAATTTAGGAAAATGGTTCTCTAAATTATTTCCTAAGGTGAAAGTGGGTTTATATGTGTAAACCCCGTACTACATGGTGTATTTTGACCTTCCTATTGGAAAATGGCTAGGTGATCACTTTTTAGGTGATAACAGGTTTCCCCCCAATCTATGAGTGTTAGGAGTACATCGTATGACCCCGAAATACATTGTAGGTTCACTTTCACGAGACACCGAAGGGGAGTTATATATATATATATATATATATATAGAGAGAGAGAGAGAGAGAGAGAGAGAGAGAGAGAGAGAGAGAGAAATAACGTTGTTGCAACACAGGGAATAATTGTAATATGAGGAGGTGAGACCTACTTGGCAGATAGAAGTCTCCTTTATGGTGTGTATATGACCTCAATGAGGCTAGGGAGGCATACCTATATCCACCGAGATAACTCAGTACAAAGAATAATGGTGTGCCCAATAATGTGGGTCTAAGAAACATAATACATTATGTATAGTGCGTTGACATCAATGGGCCATAAAATGATACAATGATACAAAGCGTCTCATACACATGTGCATGGAAAATAAAGGTCAGGACTGATACAATGAATATTTTTGAATTGAGTACATAGGATGGAATGCCCCCAAGCTGACTTGAGGGGGAGATCACAACCAAAGAAACCATGTTGAACAAGAAAGGGCTCTAAAGATATGAATGAAAAATCCGAAGATGAGGCTCATGTTGTGAGCTTTCTGATCAATTGAACATTAGAGGAAATTTTAGCCTAAAAGTGCCCATGAAATTTTCATGTACATAATATGTAAACCAATCAAAATCCTTTAAATTTAAAAAGAGGTAGATGTAAATATTTTGGAGGGTCTTATTAGAAGTATGCATAATGGGTACTCGTTGGATGTGGAATTTAATTCTGCATCCAACGAGTGTCTACACTTGAAATTTGGGTAAACCTATAGGAGGTAAGCAAAAAATACAATTGAAAAAAATAGTTTTCTTATTTTCCCTCCAAAATTCATAACTCTTATTTTATTATTTTCCTATTATTTTATTATTTTTCCTTAGGAGACCACTCATGAGGGGAATTTTTAGGTGCCTCCTAAGGAAATTATTAAATAATAGTGGAAATAATAAAGTAAAATTAGATTACATCATCAAATTTTAGAGGTAAAAAAGAAAAAACTATTTTTTCAACTCATATTTTCAACTTATCTCCCTATGGGTTTACCCAATTTTTGAGTAGGAAAACTTGTTGGATTTATAATTTGATTCCTCATCCAAGGAGTACCATGTTGCATAATTTCGATGGACCCTGTTACACGAAAAAATGAGAAAGACATGAAAAACGTGATTGCAATCATGTTGCTTAATGTATTTATCATTTTTCACATAGCAGGGTCCATCGAAAGTATGCAACATGGGTACTCCTTGAATGAGTAATTAAAATTTTCATCCAACGAGTACTCCTACTTCAAATTTGAGTAAAAACTTAGGGAGATAATTTGAAAATACAAGTTGAAAAACTAGCTTTATTATTTTATTATTTTTTAATATTTTTACTTTTTTACCCTAAAAATGGTGAATCATCCCCCATGGTTGACATCATCATCTTGAATCCTATTGGTTCTTATAAAGTTTATTTTGGTTGTATAATTTTTTTAGGAGGCCCATTTTTGACCTCAAAAGTTCTCTAATGTTTAGGCTGAAATTTCCTCTAATGATTGATCCAGTCAAATCTACGAAATTGCATCTAAGGTTGGATCACAAATTTTTGACTGTTGGGCATGTGGGGGGTTCCTAAAGGGACACCCCCTCATGATGTCTAGAACATCTCTCACACACCCAAAAAATACAGGGATAATCTGCTGGAGCATGGGACCATCAACTGTATGATTCTTGAATGTGTGAGAATGAGTTGGAGTCGGGCACATGAGAAATAACAAAGTCAAAGGGAAACGTTGATTCCCTTTGCTTGATCCAAGGCACAGAACAATGAAGAAGATGGAACCAGGGTACACCTCCCTCTAGACCATTCTCCTAGAATAGATATGCTGAAGTTGACATGAGAGAAATTGCCAAAGTTGAGGCAATGACGAGTCTTTAACAAATGCACGAGGAACATATTAATGTGATTGACAAATATTAACACCAAGGTAATGAAAAGGAATGAGGTGTGGAATTATGAATTCCCTTGTGAGAGCATAATATGCAAGATTTACCTAAAAATGATTGACACAATTCCAAAAGAGATGGTCAATAACTTAGACTAAGGATTTTCAAAGACAGATTCGAATAATTGGAGGCCAAATATGAGCAAGATAGGATGAATGCAATACATGGATGGGATAAAATATTTTAATAGGACTCAATGGGATGTTGAATAGACTCCATGGTATATAAGGTTGAATCATATTCGATGCTCTGAACAAGGGTGACTCAATAATATTTCCACAGGGAAAAAATGCCCAAATAGGACCATAAAAACATGAGTAAACAATGGTTACTCATGACTAAAATCAACACATAAGTTGACAAGTGTAAAGACAAAGTGTTTCTAGAGTAAGGGAAACTCATATGAAGAGTTATGATTTTAATGGGTGACAAAGTGAGGCCTCATGGAAAAAATGGCTTCCCGACAAAGTTTCAAATTACAAAAAATGAAGGAAGACCCATGATAGAGCTCAGTGAGATATTTCCAACGGTGTAGATGGTTCATCAAACCTAGCTACAATGAGCTTAAAATGACAAAGGGAAAAATTAGGGTTTTCCTATATGA
This sequence comes from Pinus albicaulis, assembly GCA_034641835.2. Taxonomy (NCBI): domain Eukaryota; kingdom Viridiplantae; phylum Streptophyta; class Pinopsida; order Pinales; family Pinaceae; genus Pinus; species Pinus albicaulis. The sequence continues at coordinate 1,709,864,348 of CM076580.1, read as the reverse complement.
TCAGGGGTTCATAAATTTTTCTCAAAATTTAAAGTTACAAGATTGGGTTGAAACCATGATGGTTGCGTAGATCTTGTCTTCCTGATTCCGGCGCCGTGAACGGTTAGAAAAACCTATGTCATATGAGGGAGATATTGCATTCTGATTGAAATGCCAAACAGGTAAAATTGAGACAGTTTTACCAGGTTTGACTGGGATGCACTGTCAGCAAAAGGGAATATTTTTAGGAATATTCCTTCCTCAGATTCAACTGTAGGTTGACAAGTGTCAGCTTCTTATTCGAATGAGTTTGGAGAGGGCCGATTAGAAGGTGACACATGGCCAGCCTTGAGGCTGCCACGTGTCCCTGAAGTGGAAATGTAAAATTGTTGAGGGGTCTATAGGAACCTAACCCTGGACCACTGGCAGGGCACTCACAGGTCTCCATCGCCTGAGCTACATGTAGTTCTTAACATTCATGGGTCATGATTTATATCTATGTTGTATAGGATTCATGTATGGGGGTTGGGGACTACCGACGGTCCAAACTTGCCAGCGGTCCCTGGAGTTATGGTCACATTGCAAACAATATATGCCAACCAACTGATGGTCAACCTAACTGATAGTCTCCACCAGCAGTTCATCGTGTTGTCACATGGCAACATTTGTTGTTAATTCTGCATGGTTTATATGCTAACCAACTACCATTCAATCGACCGTTAAACCTCTGACCGTAGTTGATGATGTGGGTTCTGCCCAACTATTACTGTAACTTCGGGGTTTGGGGTGGCATGTGCCCAACCACCCAAACCACCTTTTGAGCAGAATTTCCTAATTTAACTCGATATAAGTGGAGTCCTCCACTTTTAGTGGATTTTTTCTAGGTGTAACTAGGAAAAAGAGTGGGAGACTCAATTTTTGCCCATTCTGAGTGAATGAAGAGTCATTTCTGACTTATTGGAGCATTCTGGAGCCATTGGTGTAGAGAAAACAACCATTGGAGCATTGTAAATACATGTATTTGCAAAATTTTGAGCATAATGAAACATGGACATGCCATTGGGATCTGGACCAGCAGATGTAGCCTAGGAGGGGTGAACTGCTTCATCATGCTAGCTGTGTAAATTTCATGTGGTGACTTATTTCTATATTTTACACTACTATTCAGTGTTATTTAAGCTCTCTTTATGCTTCTAATTCACCTAAAATAATCTACAATTCATGGACAAACACCTCAATCCTTAAGGAAACTAATTAATTGATTATGCACATGTTTATAAATATAAAAGACACTTATCAGAGAAAAAATAATACAATCATTTCAGAATCAGATTGGTATCAGAGCTAGAGTTTATTCTCTGGCGTTGTTTAGTGCAAAGAATTTTTTAACTATTTGCAAGTTTTAGATCCTTACTAGGCTCAAGCTCAAAAGAGGAGAAGGCAAATTGGTGGAAGCAATAGGGTCTCAAAAAGAGCCAAAGCAAAGGAGAGAAATATTGCCACAATCTCCACCACCTAGTTCACCTCCTAAATAAGCAGAAGTTCCATTAAGCATGCCTCAAGAGGAAGGAGAAATCCATGAAGAAGTTGATCCCAAGGAGGAAGAAAGAGTGTTCAACAAAGAATTTCTTAACATGACTGAGATGGTTAGAATCCTTTATCAAGAAAGGAATGAGAGACTGGAAGGAGAAGGATTTAAACTTCATAAGGAAGGACACTGTTATTCAGGAGGTCACAATGATGAAGATAAGTCAAAGAAGGGAAATGGAGGAAATGGAGGAAATGGAGAGCCATCCTCCTCACCCTCATCATCATCATCCTCTACTTCTTCTTTAGTACATCAACCACACAAATCAAAGAACATTGGTAAAATTCCTTTTTTAAAACTTGATGTTAAGTTTGAATTGCCAATGTTTAATGGTGAATTCAATGTAGAAAGGCTTGATAATTGGATTAGGCAATTGGTAAATCTTGACGATGATACCAAAATCCAATTAGCTTCATTGAGAATGGAAGGTGCAACACTTGTTTGGTGGGAAGCCAAGACAAAGGAGGATATCAAAAAACATGGTCAGATTATTCTATTGGGGTTCCCATGTTTTGGCCAGATTGGCAAGACCAAAAGATGAGACAACATCAGAACCACTTTTGGGCCCTAGGATCTAGCCCTCCTGGACCCGAAGAGGGATCTCTCCATGAAGCAAAGAATGATATGTCTTTGAGAGCTCAAAATGAGATGTTAGGCTAGGTATGAATCACAAAGGAGGTTTTAAAATAATTTGGTTGGTTGGTTGCTGGGTTGGTTAGGAGACCATAAACCGAGAAGGTAATGGGAGAGAAGGAACAGGGCAGTAGGATATTTCAGCAAAGAGGATAGGTCAAGAAAGTGCCATCCATTGGGCTATGGAGTCATGAAAGGATAATTACTTGCAACCACTAGCCAAGGCTTTCAAAGGGCAAGTCATCTATACTAGAGGATCTTTTAGATAGATGATGGGATGGAACATTAAGGAGAGAAGGTGCAAGAAGGAAAGCGGCCCAATTTCTGTCTATAGATCAGGTCAGAGGTCATTTAACTCCAGATCTGCTTAGACGTACTCAAAGGCAGCTCTCAAAGGTGGACAAAGGGGCAGCTTATAGATCAGACCAGAGGTCATTTAACTCCGGGTCTGCTTTAGCAACTCCAAGGGAAAAACAAAGATAAATTTGACAAAGAAACATCCAAGCAGCAAACCCCTAAGTTCATACATCAGCCAACAGGCAATAACATCTACTGCGCTGGTTAAACCCCACGAATTCACTCTTAGATAACACATAAAGCAAAAAAAATTTAAGGTAGGGAGAGCAGGAAACATAGGGCACCTAACAAGGGTGAATCCTATGTTATACTTCTGTTGCCTACCAGAAGAACATGAAACAATATGAAAATGTGATATACAGAGTTAGGAAAAACATCACCAATAGCAATAAACCAGGATCCTGTGAAATGTGCTTTGATTAATTGGTGCAAAATCAGTCATGTACAATAAGCTCAATGGCTGTTACCATCCAAACTTTCTCCTCCTAGCCTATTACATACAAACTACTCTGTAACTCCCTCCCAAGCCTGTCCTAACAGTCAACTGAATCCCTCTAATAGAAAAATGCCCAACAACTGGACAACAACAACCTTTACATTATGTTCTCGGGGATTCTTATAGGAGAAGAGGAAGAAACAGAAGTAGGTGAACAATTAAATGAGTCTCATTAAGACGGAATGGTGGAGGAAACCGAGTCCATTCTGCTTAATGGCGTTGTGCTGTACTCTGTAGATTGGTTGGAGACGTTTGTCAGGTCGATATTGACCTCTGATATGTTCTTTAAGTCCTTACGGTGGTCTGGAACTCTGCGTTGCCATTCTGGAATAAATGAACTGGATGGGAAAACTGCAAGGCCGCTCCATACCTCCATAACTGCTGCCTGACTGTCTTGAATGGGCTTCAGTCAGTGTAATTAATCATTTCAGGGCTCGAGGAGGCATGGATATTTCTTGTAGGAAGGTGAACGCCTGGAGAAGAGTACTCTGCTGATATTAAACACGGGTAAGCTTTTGACAGCGTGCTTAAATCTTCAAACTGTGCCTCGATTCTTTGACCACGGGATCATAATTGTTAATCTTCAATTAACCGGCCTGAATCCCTTCAAAAACCATCTCTGCTGCTTCGCTGGAGGCTGTAATGGCCTCTCTGTGCTACCTGCTCAATAAAATAAACCTGTCGTGAACCGGGGCAGTGGTAGTGGGGAAATGCATAGAGGCTCGGAGGGACGGTGGCGAGACAGTGAAAACAGCAGAAATAATAAAGAATGGCGGAGGAAAAGGCTATTAGTGTAAAACCCAAAGGTTAACGCTCAGGGGGAAATACACAGGAAATGACTGGAAAAACAATGGAGAGCAGCCGTGGATGTGGGACCCGGGGAGCGCATCGCAAATCGCAAAGGTGGAAAGTGCGATGGCGGAAAGTGGCGCCAAACAGAAACCTTGCGCTTGCGATATTGCGATGGGGAGGAAGAATGCGATGGAGCGATCTGCGATCGCATCGCAAATATTTGCGGCGCAATCTTCGCAAATATTTGCGATGCAATGGATCACGCCATCGCACTTTCCGCCCATCGCATTTATCGCAGATCGCATTCTCGCGCGTTATGATCGTTAGATCCATCGCAAATATTTGCGACGCGATCAGATCGCATCACAAATATTTGCAATGGATCTAACGATCATAACGCGCGAGAATGCGATCTGCGATAAATGCGATGGGCGGAAAGTGCGATGGCGTGATCCATTGCATCGCAAATATTTGCGATGGATTGGTCGAACACAAACAATGAAAATGCGATTTGCGATCTGCGCTATAAGCGGCGGGTTAATATATAAACTTTATAATAAAGTTCTATATGGAATGTATTTGCGGGGTATAGAAAAAGGGGAAGTGGTTTAGGCCTATGGTAAAGTTAAAAGTGGGTTTTAAGCCCATTTCAACGGATTTAAAGGCAAGAAGGGGTACGATAGAGGAATAAAGGGGAATGATGGCCAACAAAGGGTAAGGGAAGAAATTAAAGGGAATTCAAAAAGGTAAGAAGGGAAATAGAAGGGGAAACAAGTAGAATCTAAGTGGGGGTTGAAATAAGAGGGAAAAGGGGGCCTTTGGGCATTTCTTCACAAACAGAGAGGCTTTATAATAGGAATCAGCAGAGGGGAATTTATCAAAGGATAAAAGACACATGGAGGCTTCAAGGAGACTGTGTTTTCAGAGGAAATGCATTCCTTGAAGGCTCAAAAACAATTTAGCCCCCGTTTTCTTGCCAAAAAATTTATAGGGGGGGCTAACATATTCTATCATGGTCATATTTCATTACTACTATAAAACAACATTTTTATCCATTAGCTCATATACAAAAAGCCATAATGAACTGGTATAACTTTAGGCAATTGAAGGGACAAAATGTGCAAGAATACACCTAAGAATTTAGGAGAAGAGCTCTCTTATTAGGGGTATATTTGCAGAGCCAAGATACTTTGATCAAGTACATAGGAGGCTGACATAGCTACCTAAAACATATTATTCTCATGTTTAACCCCACCAGTCTAGATGAAGTATGTGTTCAGGCCACACATCTAGAAGCTAGAGGGAAGGACATTTCTGAAGAGGGTGGAAAGAAACTTTTTAAGGGTAAAGCCAAAGAAAAGACCTCAAAAGGTAAAAACAAAAAGAATGCATCTATTAAGAAAGAGGGAGAAAAAGTGGTTTGTAATTTTTTTTCAAAAGAAGGCCATGATGAAACTCATAGTTGGAAATTACATCCTGAATTGAGGCCAAAGAAACCCAATAACAAAGGGAAACAAAAAACCGCTGCTACAACTAAACATGATTTAGGAGATGATTCAAGTGATTAATCTAATATTACATCCATGGGATTGAAGAACATGAAGGGAAAAGAAATTGAAACTAAACCTAGTACCAGTACATCAAACTGTCACATAAACACTCCAAATGAAGAAGAAAAAATTGAACTGTTTCATGTGAGGATCATATCCAAACATACCAAGATTGACACATTGTTTGATAGTGGGTCACAAGAAAAATTAATATCTGAAGAATTGGTCAAGAAACATAACCTTGAGACCATACCACATCCAAAACTATATCCATTAGGTTGGATTTGTAAGGATGAAAATCTACAGGTTTCAAAGAAATGTATATTGCAGTTTGCAATCACTGCAAATTTTGTCGACATAGTTGAATTAGATGTGGTTCCGCTTGACATAAGGGGTATTGTTTTGGGGAGTCCTTACTTGTATGATAGGAAAGCGATCTTCCATTGCCATGAGAAAAAGTATCATTTATTCAAAGATGGAAAGGAGTTCATTGTAAGAGCACATCACAAGAAGACAAACATTGCTATGATAAATGTTGGACAGGTAAAGAGGTTGGTAAATTCAAGTAAGAATTTTGTTCTTCTAATGATTAAACCTAAAGCTGATGTTAATCATGAATCATTTGAGGGATGATATCCAAAGATGAAATCAGATTTATACGATGTATTTAATGCACATAATGAGATGTTTAAGGAGCCAACATGATTTCCTCCAAAAGGAGAGATTCAAAATGAGATTCAGTTGCAACAATATTGTCCTCTTCCAAACATTGGTATGTATTGCATGTCGATAATGGAGAATGCTGAAATAAAGAGGCAAATCAAAGAGATTTTGGACAAAGGAATAATAAGGCCAAGCACCTCGCCATGCGGTTCACCCATAGTCTTGATACCAAAGAAATACGGGACTTGGCGCATGTGTGTAGATTTTTGAGCTTTGAACAAGGTTACGGTAAAAAATAATTACCCACTCCCAAGAATAGATGATTTTCTTGATCAGCTGAAAGAAGAAAAGTTTTTCACTAAGTTATATTTACGAAGTGGATATCATCAAGTAAGAATTGCAGAAAGTGATATATGGAAAACTGCATTCAAAACCAAACAAGGACTCTTTGAGTGGCTAGTTATGCCATTTGGTTTGTGTAATGCACTGACAACTTTCATGCATGTTATGGATAGTTTTTTGCATCCATTCCTTGATGACTTTGTGATTTTTTACTTAGATGACATATTGATTTTCAGCAAAACAAGAGAAGAACATGTCTTGCATGTGAATAGAGTGCTTGGTATTTTGAAGAAGGAGAAATTGTTTCTTAAGATGTCAATGTGTGAGTTTGGAAAGACTTCTTTTGTCTATTTGGGACATATTGTAGGAGGAGGATAATTGAGGATTGATCCTGCTAAATTGGAAGCCATTTTGAATTGGCCCACACCCAAAATAGTAACCGAGGTAAGAATTTTCTTAGGTGCAGCTCAATATTGGAGAAAGTTTATTGCTAACTTTTCTTTCATCGCAACTCCTATGCATGAAGTGAAAAGTGTGAAGAAAGGCTTCAAGTGGGGAGGCAAACAACATCAAGACTTAGAAGCTTTAAAATACAAGATCAATTCAGCTCCAGTTCTTGCATTACCAAATTTGAGACAGCCATTCGAGATTCAAACCGATGCTAGTGATTATGCCATGGGCACAGTACTTTTGCAAAATGGTAAGCCTATCACTTTTCATTATGAAACATTTAATGGTGTTGTGACTAATTATCCTACATATGAAAAAGAACTATATGCGTTGGTACAAAGTGTCAAGAAGTGGAAACACTACTTGATGGGTAAAGATACTATTGTACATACCGATCACCAACCATTACAGTACTTGCAGTCACAAACAAAATTGCAGCAATCAAGACATTTCAGGTGGATGGGATTTCTTCAATAGTTTCACTTGGTTATAAGGTACAAGAAAGGTATTTTCAATAAATTTGCAGATATGATTTCAAGATCAATCATTATTGCTTCTACTTTACTCAAAAATGATTATGTTGTACATGAGAGTTACATAGAACAATATGCACATGACATTGATTTTCAAGATGTTTATGCTTTTTTGAGTGAAGGGAATCAAGTTGAAGAAAAATATTATCACATGCATAAAAATTTGATGTTTCATTTGGGAAAGTTGTGTATTCCACAAGGAGAGAGGCTAAGTGTCATGAGAGAAGCTCATTCATCTCTTATCATTGGAAAATTTGGGGTAAGAAAAACAGTGGCGCATCTACAGAGGTATTGCTATATTTCTCACATGGTAGATAGCGTGTCACATTTTATAAGAGGTTGTTCTATGTGTGAAACAAGTAAGCCTAGTAATAGGAAGCTTGGGTTGTACACGCCACTACTGGTACCATCAAGGCCATGGGAGAGTGTCTCCATGGACTTTGTTGGAGGTCTACCTATGCAAGAAAACAACATGATTATCTTTATGTAGTTGTGGATAGATTCAATAAAATGTGTATACTTATGCCATGTGAGAAAACCATTACTGCTGAACAAAATAATGAACTTTATTTTCAACATGTTTGGGTTCATTTTGGATTGCCAACTTCTATTGTCAGTGACAGGGATTCCAGGTTCATTGGGAATTTTTGGTCAAATCTATGGAAGATGATGTAAACAAAGTTGAAAAAGAGTACTTATTTTCATCCACAAACAGATGGACAAACCAAGGTGGTAAATAGAACCATTGTGCATCTATTGAGAGGATATTGTAGCAAACATCCTAAGTTGTGGGATGAGAAACTACAGTACATTCATCACGCTTACAACCGGGCAAAGCACTCTTCAACTCAAACATCACCTTTTGATGTATGCTTTGGGTATTTTCCAAAATTGCCATTAGACTTCATCTTTGGGAAGGATGTTGCAATATATGGCCATAGTGATATTTACAAGGCTCGAAAGTTGATTGAGAAAATTCATATTATACATCAACAAGTTCAAGAACAACTTGAGAAAAGTCAATGAAAATACAAAGAGAGGCATGACAAACACCGAGTTGATCACAAGTTTCAAGAGGGAGATGAGGTATGGTTGCACATTAGTAAAGAAATGATGCAAGGGGAAGATAAAAAGCTCAAACCCATTTGCTATGGTCCATTCAAGATCATAAAAAAGGTTGGTAACAATGCATTCCAAATTGAATTTCCTTCTTATATGCAAATGTATTAAGTTTTCAATGTTGAAAACTTACATTTTTATGAGCCACCTTTAATCAATGATCAAGGAAGTGATGTTCAACTACCTTCTATTGAATACTTATTGCTAGAATTTCTGGATAGCTCAAGGAAGATACAATTCTTGATAGGAGGACAAGAGCATCCAAGAGGGGAAGTGTTGACTACCTTCGATTTGGGCTCAAAGGAACTAAACCAAGAGAGGCAAGATGGATGGAGGTTGGAAAGGTGAGGGAGTTGTACCCTCATGTACTGAACAGGTAATCAAGTCTTTTGGGGTCCAAAAGCTTCCCAATGGGGAGGAGTGATCAGGAGTTCATAAATTTTGCTTAGAATTCAAAATTATAGGATTGGGTTGAAACTAGGATGGTTGCGTAGATCTCGTCTTCTTGATTCCAGCACCATGAATGGTTTAAAAAACCGATGTCGTATGAGGGAGATATCGCATTCTGATCAAAATTCCAAATAGGTAAAATTGCGACAGTTTGACTAGGTTTGACTGGGATGGACAGTCAACAAGTGGGTGGATGCATAGTCAGGAAAATGGAATATTCCTTTCTTAGAGCCAACCGCAGGTTGACAAGTGTCAACTTCCTATTCGAATGATTTTGGAGAGGGCCAATCAGAAGGTGACACATGGCCAACCCTGAGGCCACCACATGTCCCTGAAGTGGTAGTGTAAAATTATTGAGGGGTCCACAGGAATCGAACCTTGGACCACCGGTAGGGTATGCACAAGTCTCCACTGCTCGAGCTACATGTACTTCTTAACATTCATGGGTCATGGTTTATATTTATGTTGTATATGATTCGTGTATGGGGGTTGGGGACCGCCGACGGTCCCAACTCGCCAGAATTCCCCAGAGTTATGGTCACATTGCAACAATATATGCCAACCAACCGACAGTCTTCGCCAGCAGTTCATCGTGTTATCAAATGGCAACATTTTTTTTTTAATTCTGCGTGGTTTATATGCTAACCAATTATGGTTCAACCCGCATTTAAACCTCCGTCTGTAGTTGATGCCATGGGTTCCGCCCAAATATTACTGTAACCCCAGGGTTTGGGGTGGCATGTGCCCAACTGCCCAAATCACTAACAGTTATTAAAAATAGTTAATTTCTGTGGAAGGTTTGGAAAACACACCTTTTGAGTGGAATTTCCTAATTTAACTCGAGATAAGTGGAGTCCTCCACTTTTAGTGGATTTTTTCTAGGTGTAACTGGGAAAAATAGTAGGAGACTCAATTTTATCCCATTTTGAGTGAATGAAGAGTCATTTTCAACTAATTGGGGCATTCTGGAGCCATTGGTACAGAGAAAACAACCATTGGAGCTAACTACATGTATTTGCAAAATTTTAAGCATAATGAAAGATGGACATGCCATTGGGTGCTAGATCAACAGATGTAGCCCAGGAGGGGTGAACTGCTTCATCACGCCTACTCTATAAATTTCATGTGGTGACTTATTTCTATGTTTTACACTATTGTTCTGTTTTATTTAAGCTTTTTTTATGCTTCTAGTTCACCTAAAATCATCTACAATTCATGGACAAACACCTCAATCCTTAAGTAAACTAATGAACTAATTATGCACAAGTTTATAAAATAAAAAGACACTTAGCACAAAAAAACTAATATAGTCATTTTAGATCACTATTAAAGGGCTCTTTTCCACTAATTCCAATCCATTTGTGCATTGTGTTGTTGGAGAATTTTGAGAAGGGGAGAGAGCCCTAAAACTTGGTGAGCTCATAGCGGAAAAATGATTAATGGATTATGGATCTATGACTTTCAGATTGGTGGAATTACTTGTCTAAAAATGGCTTAATGCTTCTTGGAAGGATGGTTCTTGGTGAAGAATTAAGAAAATAAGAATGAGTGGGTGAATACTAGGGGGTGTAGAGTCATCCCCACCCACTAAGAAACATGGTGACCGAGTGGTAACTATTGCATCACATAGAGTATAAATTTTTAATGTATGGTATGAATCATCTACAATATGTGATGTGTATATGGATCATCAGAGAGACCATTAGGAAAACTATAGAAAGAATGAAAGGATAATCAACCATACCTAGATCATTGGGGTCTAGGTTGAGACTGGTGGTAATTGAGTGAGAAGGGGGTCATCATGCCCCTAAGCATGAGATATTTCCCCCCAACATAGGATGATGGAGGGGACTGATCGAGTATGAAAAGGTAGGAATGATGCCCCCAACTGGATGTGTATGCAAGATGTTATGGACATGTTGAGTGTATTTCGAATAATGGATTCCAAACACGTATATTAATGAATTTGGTACATAATATGGTTATGTAATTTGGTTTTTCATCACCATTTATTGGTATGATTGTCTTCTTATGAGAAGAATGGATGAATATAGTTGGACAAAGGAAATAGTGGAGTTCCAATCTCTTTTGGATAGAGGACCCCTCGATAGAATATTTTGAGAAAGAATTTTCAGATCGAGGAGAGGAGCGCGCAACGTGAAGCTAAGTTAGAGCCTTAGTGGCTTTGGGGTGGGTCAAAGCCCCTTATTTTGTAAAAATATGGGAATATTGTGTATGTGTTGAGCTCTGCCCATGGTTTTAATACCATGGTATTATAAATTTAAAGACTATATAAGGAGTCTAGGATAGTCTTGATATATATGTAATAAATGATTCTTATGTGATGCACTTAGATGTAATATTGTCTTGAGTATATAATTTATGGGTTGGGTTAGAGGAAAGGCTCCTAATGCTAAGTGCGTGGAGACCTTAGGAATTCTGCAGCTGAGTGTGCAGACCCCTGTAGCTGAGTGCGCAGGGTGGAATACATTCTATTGGGGAAATCTAAGCATTAATGAAAGAATTTTGAAGACAGATTTGTGTTTTGAGTTTATGTGTTGCTTTACTTGCATATTATGTTATATATGTGTTTTTACTTATAATTTCATTGTGAAGTCATGTTTATGGTTATTTATACTATTTTATGCTTGTTAAATTAAGATCGCTCAGTCTGCAAGATAGTTCAACATAAGTGTTGAACTGTGATTGCATAATTAGTATATCTATTCTACGAAGCTTTGTCAAGTTCTAAAAGGAAGATAAGCCCTAAAGCCACACTTTGTTATCCATATGGATGTAGAAACCTGGTTCTATCATCCCCCTATATTGCCTCGGGTGAGACTTCGGTCTGCGCAACAGATCGATGCTGAAAGGGCCGGTAATAGTGGGTTTTGTTGGTTCGTGCAACCATATCTGAACTTGGGTCTAGGCCCCATCAACCCAGTAGGTCCATTTTTTATATTTGGTGGAACATCTACCTTAGGTGGAGGCATCTGTAAGGCATTGTTTGGTGATGAAAGAGGCTTTATGGATGCATTCCGTTTCACATCATTGGCTGAATTTTTTAGAGATTTTTATATTAACGCAAATGAGTTTGGAGGTTGATATCTTCGGAATTAATAAAAAGAATCTGATAAGACCCAGTCCTAGGTTGTTGAGGGGGACCAAAAGGATTTTAACCAGGCTAGGTGGCCACATATCCTTGACGATGGAAAGGATTTGTATGCACTTTCAGCTGCATGGAAGGAGGAGCAGGTGGAGAGAAAGGCTACTTCCCTCTATAAGAATCCTCTTGATCTTTCCATGTTTTATGCATCTAAGGGAGAAGGAGACACTCATGAGTATAGTGATCGTAGGTGCCACAACTAGCACAAGGATTATTTATTCGAAGGGCCTTGTTATTCTTGGGTTTTCTTCCCTATTTTTGGGTTGTAGTATTATAATTATCACTCTTATTGGCATTAGGCTGTGTTACACAACATTTTTTCATGATCCCTTCAATCCCCATCCCGCACATTGGAGGGCCATTTCTGTGACTTATATGTAGTGTCATACCTTGCAAAATGTGTCATTGCATCCCTTGCTGTGAGGATAACATTTCCTCTGTTGACTATTCCTGGAACAAACCATAAAAAAAACATGATTTTGGGTTGACGCTGGCATGAAGTTATGGTCTCGTGCCAGTAAGGGAAATTAGCATTGGGCCCTGCACCCATTGGTGCTCTGTCTCAATGAACTTCTTGCGCTGCGTTGTTTTTGGAAAGTTTTTCAAATATAGAAGCGAAGTTTCCATTGCCAACCACTTCATGAGTGAGTCATCATGGGTTGCTCAACTGAATAACACCGAGCACCTTCCTTTGGCTTCTTGTTTCCTACATTTGGGGCAACCTCCCAAAGGGTAAGGCCTCCCTTCCACCATATGAGGGATCCCAACCTCCTCCTCCCCTTCTATAAATACACCTCTCTCACATAGATGCAACTAGTTGAATGGTTTGGATAGCTGAACATTATAGAGAATAGATGAAATAGTCTGATATAGTTGGTGTGAGATAGAGTGGAGAGAGACCCCTTGTTGAGAGAGAGTCTAGGCTGATTGCCTCACCAAGTCCAAACTCCCCGAATAATGCTCGAGACACATTTTGACTAGACCCACCGAAGGAGGTTGCGACGTCAAGGCTCATTTAGTTGTAATCTCTTTCTTTCTCTTACTTAATACATGACTGATGTTTTGGTTCCCGTCTTGTGTTGATATGATTAATCTTGCGCAATACGATTAATTCTCCTTGACCAATTAGATAGTTATGAATGAAAATATTGTTTCGTATGCTGCTTTTTTTCTCTGATCCTTGTGCAAGCACCTGAGTACCATTGCTGAAGGACTGCGACATGTCATGAAGAAGATCAGGATATTGCTGCCACAACTACGAAAAATACGTTGGAAAAAAGGTAGGACATCTATCCCAATCAGTTTCATTCATTAATTAGGAATCGAAGCATTAGCATGTCCTCTTGTTGCTAGACCCACCCTAGGGCTAGAGGGATCACCTCTGTCTGCAGAGGGGATTTACCTACATAAAAATTTGGCGACTCCGCTGGGGAATCAATGTGTGTTTGTCGTCTCGTTGTTTGTCGAGCGTTTGTCTTGTTGAGTAGACTTTGGTCGTTTCATCGTTTTTCTGCTTTGCTTGACTTGTCTGACTGTTTTAAACCATCCTGTTCAGTTCCAGAGTGTCAAGTTTGACCTCTACTAAGTGGTTTTATTTTATTCCCTTGGTTTTCTAGCTCAACGCGATTTTTCTTTGAACAATCGTGCCAATTGGCACATGTTGCTCTTGTCATAGGTGCGCCAACCCCTATTTAGCATGGATTATAGATAAACACTCATGTTGAATTCTGTAGGATTTGATTTGACCTCTTTTATGAGTTTTTGTCAGTGTTTCTGGGCTCTGGATTGGTTTTTTGCCTTGCAATTGGTCTATTGAGATTGTTTTGACTATGAAGTCTTGATCTTCTCAGTTTTTTGTCCATCATCTTATCAGTGCATATTGTAGCCCTAGGGTTTCTAGGTGCCTTGTGTTGTTTGTCCGACCCTCTCCTCACTGAGAAATCTGAGTTGAGTTCGAGTCACTTTGATATTTGTCGTTTCAATTCATTGACTGATTGCATTAGTATTTATCTCAATGCTTTGTAATATTCCTAAATTATCATGCAGCTAATTGGAATATTAAAATGTAATTTTTCTTTCTTTTTTGATGAATAACTGGGTAGGGATAACCATAAATATCTTTATGAGGAATAAAACCACTTCTCATGTGAAAGTGGATCTTATTTTCAGCTTAATAAAGCACCCTAAGGTGTGAACAGGGCCTAGAGCATGTGGAATAGGTCAACTTTGACCAAATCAACAATGCTGTCATGGAGGTGTGGCATTCAATGAGGGATAACACAGTTTTAGATGGAGACACATTGCATGGAAATAGTGTCATTAAGGGATGGGGCTTAGGGTTTGGAAGCTCATTTCTTATAAAAGGAGGAGGATGACAGCCATATTATTCATGTTATGTTTTTTATTATATGGTTTGTTTAGACATATAAGCTTTCTTTAGTTGTTTAGCTAAGATTGCAGTGTTGTTTAGCACCGGGTGTTCCTGATAAGGAATCCCACCTCTATCCTTGAGAGGCCTCTTGGAAGAGATTTGCAGTACATTACCACATTCAGTTTTTAGACCAAGCTTTAGTCTTGTGGTACAACACATTTTCTGTTGAGAGATGTGTTAAGTTTCAGGGTGCAACAATGGAAGATCTTGTTGGGTGTTTTCTGAGCTAGTTTTTCAGTGGAGGAAGGTTTCCTTCCATTGGGAGACCAATAAAGGAGCCCCTTGGGATTATTTTATATATTTGGCATCAAGACAAGTTGGTTTTATCCCCTACAACATAGTTCCAGTCCAGATATGCGTTATTTTAGTGAGTTGTTGCAGGGGTAAGTTCAGTTCTCCATTTGGAGTGTTTGCTTTGCATTGAAGGGATCAAACCTTCATTGAGAGAGTTCTTTGGAAGAGTCATTTTAGATATACATCAGATTCAACCATCTACTTTTATATGCTTTAGTTTCAGTGAATCTTCAGCCCTAGGGCTTTAGATCCACCATTCTTATTTTGTGTATTTCCGGAAACCCTTCCTGGGTTGTCTAGGAAAAGTGTATGGGAGAATAGATATCCATTTTTGGCCTTGTAGGAGTATGATATTTTCAAATAAATTTATTTATATGTTCCAGCAACATTATTAGTCACTAAAACTATGCTTCTCTTGCTTCAATATTTTGTGTAGCAGTGTATTACATGTTTTGGGTGCATTTTGGCATTGGAGGCTTATTTTGCCTATCTTGAGGGGCTTCAACCCCAAGATCTTGTACTTATTTATTGTTGTTATACATAATACCATGGATCTATCATTTGGTTCACATGTAATTTGTTAATACTTGCTTCTATTTCCATGGTTTTGCACTATAATCCTGCTTTTCCCATTTGGGAATATTACAATGGTATTAGAGCATAATATTGGCTCAACCTGTGAAGACATTACATCTATGTTATTAGAAGAAGAATAAGCTTCTCACAGAAAGGATAAGACTCACAAAAGAGACAAAGACAAGTCTCCATTATTTGGATAAATGGAGGGAAAGAATTTTTCAAAGCTTCTTCTCCAAACTATGCATGAGCTTAAAAGAGAAATCAAGGGAATGAGGAGGGAAAGACATGAAGGTCCCTCAAGAATATTTTCACATGAAGAAAGCTCTAGTTATTCATATTATGGGTGTGAGCATTCAGCCAAAAAATCATATCTACAACATGGTACCATGCCTACATTCTTAGCAAGAGAAGAAGAAGAAGGAGAAACACCAAAGGAGGAGACTCTTGGTGACTATCTCCAAGAATATGAATCTCAGTCTAGAAGATTCAAGGAGCATATAGGATTCCAAGGGTTTTGTCAAATAAAAGAAGATAGAAAATCCAATAGCTACAATAGAAGGAGAGAGTGCATGCATCACACTTTGGGTAGATTATTTCTACCTACTTTTGATGGGTCACCCAAGAGCACCGCCAAGGCTTGGGTAAAGGAGTTAGACACATATTTCCAGCTGCATCAAGTTTCAGAAGAGGAATCTATTAGAGTAGTAGAGCTGCATCTTGAAGGTAAGGCTTATGCCTGGTGGTTATTTGAATATTCCTCATTGAATAATGCAAATATATCTACTTATGCAGAGTTCACTAGGAGGTTAGTGAAAATATTTCATTTGAAACAATATGAAATTTCCTTGGGAAAGAAAACCAAGCCCAAGAAATCAAAACCTTTGCATGAGTTGGAAGGATCCATGAAACCAACTCCATTTCAGAACATTGTTGAGGGGGTTAAATTTTTGCAACATGCTTTTCCTAGGGAAAAAGCCCCACTTCAGCAAGAAATTTATTCTCAAGAAGAAGACTTTAGGATTCCTCCTTCAAGAGGAGATCAAGACAAAGGATCTCTTAATGATGAGGAATTCTCCAGTGATGAGGGAAAGGAGGAGGAAGAGGAAGAGATGGGAAGATCCTCCAGTGCTGCGACAGCAGGAGGAGATCTACTTCTATTTGGAGATGGAGCTGAAGCAATTGCTTCAACTAGAGGAGTTATTGTATCTTTGCAAGAAGTTCCAAAGGATCTTACATATAAAGATCAGAAGCAGCATGTGTCTATGTTGATAGGAAATGAGACAAAACAATGGAGGAATTGTTTTCCAACATTGAAAATAATCATGGGGACACATACTATGACAAATCATTCCTTTGTGATCAAGACTCTTGACACCAAGGAGATTTTGGATGTCAATTAGTTGATTACATCTAAATAAGACACCTTAGATTGTGAGAGCTTGCAAAAGTTAGGAGAAGATGAGAAGGAGGGACAACATCCAGTGATTGGAAACATACACCCCCATCTTTTTCAGGAGCTTTATGCACAAAAGCAGGAGGATGTTTTGTGCAGTGAAAGCACGGAAAATTAGTCCACACCTATACAACCTGCTCTAGGCCTTGATGTTTAATTACATGGAGGCATTCCATCGGGGAGGCCCCCTGATTGGAAGATGACCATAGAGTTCTCTCAACATGTTGCACCACTCATAGATCCAAGAGGAATGGGAAAAATGGGAGGTCATTGTACAATGCTGAGAGTCTTGGATGAACTCAAGGAGAGAGGAGACATTCTCCCCACATCATCATTACCCACTATCATCTTAGATATTATGCTGAGAAAGGAGCAACAAGGGAAATATTGTAGCATCCCGGTGTATGACTTTGGCATAGGAGATGTCAAAGAAGAGGGCAGAAACATGACAGGTGCTTCACATGATAGATCAACAATGCTATCATTATTGACTATTTACCCTTATTGGAAATCCTAGCAATTAGTGGAATACTCAAGGATCTCTTTTCATGTAGAGTGATTGATGACCAGTTATTTGATGGGAGATATGTAGTGGTAGATGGGGTCATCTATTTTTAGGGTAGAGTATTCTTGAATAGAGCCTCTAAGCTCAAGGAGAAGCTACTAAATGCAGCATATGAGGGTTTTCTCTCCAAATCCACTAGTTTTATAAGAGCATACTGTACTATCCTGGAGGGATTCATTTGGGAAGGCTTGAAAGAGGAGATTCACCATCATATGAGGAGATGCATGGATTATTTGGAGGATGAGGAGAGACATGAATATTTGGTAGAGTTATCATAGCCACTTCCTTCCTCATTGGGAGTGAGAGGAGGCCCATCTATGAGCCACCTTACTAGCTTGAACCAAGTACATGGTAAAGATTGTATTCATATACATTATGATTCATTTACTGATCATACATGTGCAGGGGGTTGCTCCAAGAGGGGGCACTCTTCCTTCTAGAATTCATGGTCTACTTAAGGCCACAAGTAGCATTGATAATGGCCACTCCATAAGAGATCTTGGGGAGATGATATCTTATGTATGGTATGCTCAATCTGCACCATACACCATACACCTTCTCCAAGCTTGTGAGGAGATTGGGGCAGCAAAAAAGTGGTTGGGAAAACACTCATCATGCCTTATTATGATGCGGTTCACTGGTTTCACTTGAGGGACCATTTTCCTTCTCCATTACTACATATGGTAGATAGAATGACTTTGATTGTGATCCCATATGTTGATGATGTTCTTATTATTGTTGGGGACATGATTGGAGGGATGACACATTGGTTGGATGTGGCCATTGGGAATGGAACTTCCCACACTTCTTCATGATTAAAGGGGATCATGGGACATTATTTGGCAAATATATTATATCACTTGTTTCCTTATGAAGTGAGCCATATGATTGAGAGGATCCTCTCACATGGGAGGATTTTTTGTATGAATTACCATTCTGGAGGGTGATTCATTTTATATGGATGATAACTTGGAGGATGGAGCTTCACATGGGGATGAAGGTTCCCTATATTTTTTAGATATATCCTTTCAGTTGCTTGAGGACAATCAACATTTGGGAGGGGAGGATTGTAATATTCCTAAATTAGCATGCGACTAATTGAAATATTAAAATCTAATTTTTCTTTTTTGTTTGATGAATAAGTGGGTAGGGAGACCCATAAATCTCTTTATTAGGAATAAAACCACTTCTCATGTGAAAGTGGAACATATTTTCAGCTTAATAAATCACCCTAAGGTGTGAACAGGGGCTAGAGCATGTGGACTGGGTCAACTTTGACCAAATCAACAACGTTGTCATGGAGGAGTGGCATTCAATGAGGGACAACACAGTTTTAGATGGAGACACATTGCATGGAAGTAGTGTCATTAAGGGATGGGGCTTAGGTTTTGGAAGCTCATTTCTTATAAAATGAGGAGGATGATAGCCATATTATTCATGTTATGGTATGTTATGTTTTTTATTATATGGTCTGTTTAGACATATAAGCTTTCTTCAGCTGTTTAGCTAAGATTGCAGTGCTGTTTAGCATCAGGTTTTACTGATTGAGAATCCCACCTCTATCCTTGAGAGGCCTCTTGGAAGAGCTTTGCACTACATTTCCACATTTAGGTTTCAGACCAACCTTTAGTCTTGTGGTACAATGAAGTTTCTGTTGAGAGATGTGCTGAGTTGCAGGGTGCAACAGTGGAAGATCTTGTTGGGTGTTTTCTGAGGTATTTTTACAATGGGTTCTTGAAACTAGTCTTTGTTTTGCTTTTTACTGTAATAGTGCATTATGTGCTTCATTCATCTAAAAGACAAAAAAATTGCATTCTTTCTCTTAAATTGAAAATGAAAATGTTCTATTGCATTACTAGCTCTTAGCGAACTAGGAAAGAGTTTTTCGTGTTCTTATCTAGTTGTGTTAGATGCATTAGTAAAATTCTTCTTATATTTCAATTGATTGCTACTTTTTCATAGATTTTTATCCTTCTCTTAGCTATAATTCATTGAATGGAAATGATGTTATTTTTCATGTAGTGTGCATTTAGTAATTCAAGATCACATTTGGTAAGGCCTTGAAATCAAAACATTAATTCAAGATCAACCTTAAAATGAATTCAATCAACCTAAGGAAGCATTGAAACCTAAAACACATATTTTAGAGGTCTAGGCTATTGACGTGTTCTGGTGTCATTAAACCTAGTAGCTGTCATTTGCCACCTGGAATTAGACAGCACTAGTATGGACTTATCTCCCTGTACCATCGCATATATAAAGGGAGACCCTCATAGGTTGTAATTCTTTATCCATAGGAAGCCGAGTTTGTCGCCCTGTAACTGTGATAAATCGAACACAAAATTTGTGGAGACTACCTGCACGTACATCAAGTCCTTGGTCATTTCTCTTTAATTTGATCACCAAGGTGTATATGGCAGTTCACGGAAACTTGGTACACCCTCTTGCTTAGATTACTTGAGTAGCTATTTTTATCTTTTCGTGACTCTCTAAAAGTGAAAAGATCATCGAGCACTTGTCCTTTCATGCTCTTTCAATCTGAAAGTGACTAGAGTCATCTTTTGCCTATTTCTTGACACTTAAAACATGAAACAAAAAAGTTTCATTTCAATGTCATAAAATTAACTGCCTACGATCACATGCCCGTTAAAGTTTTTTACTTGGCTTGTTTTTAGTAGTTCCTTAGTGTTTGATCTTGAAGCCTCGAATAGGTTATCTCGTTTTCTTCCTATTTTGAAACATTGTCACCATAGTGGAACCACCAGTTTCGTCATCCTCTTCACTACCTCCTAGTGGTGATACTTTTCCTAAAGTTTCTTCGGAAACACCTCAGTCTACTAGGTTTGTCAAGTTTTGGCAGTCAATCCTTCCGAGTATATTTCCTCTCGCTACCCGCTCTCCTCCTAAAGGGTTAGTTGATATCAATTGGCTACCTCAGGGTGCTTGGTCTGGTTTTGGGAGTGACAAAGAATTCCCTCCTCTTACTTCGGGATAACTGCTATTAGCCGCTGCTTTACCTGTTAGTCCTCTTCATCTTCTCAACGATCTTACAGTTTTTTCAGACATGGATTCTTCGAGTCCTATCGGCAGTGAAGAGCTTCATGTTTCTACTGAGGAATATCAACTCTTCTTAAAATATTTCCCGTATGTCTTTAGTCAACCTTCCCCTCAATCAGTGTCTCTTCCACCCGGTTATCATACTTTGGGTCAGATCATTTCTAGTGTTGCATCCATGACACAATCTAGTACAATGACTCCCATAGGGAGCTTGTCTATTCTTGTATTAGGAATGTTGCCTTCGATACCCATCTCGCCAGCCATTGTTACATCTGTCCCAATTCGACCTACCGTTTGTGTGGCTTCATCTGCACCGGTTGTTAGTACAACTCAATCATTAGGGTCTACTACTGTTCGTAGGTCTATCTTTATAAATCCCACGATGCCGGTTAGGCCCGCCATGAGTAGATGAAAGCCTCATGCTGTGGAAATACCCCCTACGTGCACCGCACCTATGGTTTCTACTTCTATTCCTAGCGGTTATACATTCGATGAGTATCTGTTGGATATTTAGCGATGGTATGCTCCCTTTCTAGACACTCAGCAGCAGAATTCTGCACCATAGAGTTCTCAGCAGCCGCAAGATTCTAGAAATCCTCCACATCATTATGATGTATATGGTAATCCCGTATATTTTCCTCCAATTGATCCCAATCAAACCATTTACCAGTCGAGACAAGCCTCTAGCTTACAGGGACAATCCTTTCAGGGACAAACCTCGGTCCACAGGGACAACCTTCCGGTTTGCAAGGACAACCCTTACAGGGACAACCTTTGGCCCAACAAGGAAAACCCTATGGTCCTGCTAGTCAACCTCAATTTCAACCAGGAGCATCTTATGTTCCCAGGGGAAAATCTATCCACCACAGGGAAAACATTTTATGCAACAACAACAACCTTACGTTCAGCAAGGCCAAACTTTTGTACAACAAGGAAAACCCTACGGTCCTGTTAGCCACCTATAAAATTTGTCATATCAAATGCTGGCTAAATCATTTTTGAAGCCTTCAAGAAACACATTTTATTTCCAAAATTTTTATCTCTTGAAGTCTTATGAAGATATCTTATCCTTTGATTAATCTTCACTGCTGTTTCCCTCTCAATTCTGAAAAATCTGTTGTTTTCATAAAGAAAAAGACTGCTGAGAAGTTTCATTTGCCCTCATTTCCTTTCTCCTTTCTTCTTCTCCTTTTTCATTCATAAAAATGTCCATTTACTTTTCATTCCCTCACAATTCCCTTTAAACCTTTGAAAATTTCCTTTGAAGGCTTAAAAAACCCTTTTTCCCGTTCTACCGAAAGCCAAAAAAGCCTTGAAAATCTGTTATTTTGGCTTAAAAAATGCATTTTTGGACTAAGGCCATAAGCCCCTTTGGCCTCAGCCCCCAGCCCTTTTTCCTACATAAGACCCGGGGCTATGACCTATTGTTAAACCCTTAGGCGCTTATCAGAATCAAGGCATTCATGTGAAACACAGTTCTTTTGTTTTATTAAAATTCCGATTCCGATTGGCTCCCTTTGTATAAACTCTCGATCTCTTGCTTCCTTTGTAAAACCGAGAGCCCGCATTCGGGCGCTAAAACACAAAAGGACTTGGAAAAAAACCAAATTTCTCTTTGTATTTTGTTAAAAACCCACTTTTCCTATGTTTTTATTAAAACCCGTCGTTTCATTGTTTTAAAGGAAAAGGACCGTTGATCTAAAAACTGATCGATGATCAATAAAATATTGCATCGGAGTTTCTCATCAGGCACACTTGAAAGGCCCCCTCCTTTGTTTCGATGCTGATGAGCCCCTTTTGTGCTAAATGCCTCAACCACTTCCCCATCATATACCCATGCCCAGGACCAAGAGTTAAAAGTCCCGAGCTCTTATCGCAATCAGAGTTGTGCGATGGGCGCATTTCTTTGTTTTATGGAAAGGTCCCGATGCGATTGGTTCCTTTTTATAAACCCCCGATCCCTTTGCCTCTTTGAAAAACTCAAAGCCCCGCAATCGGGCGCTAAACATTATAATAAACCCTACCTGATGCAATATTCCTTTGTATTTCATAAAAAAATTGATTTTTTATGTTTTAAAAGAGACTCGATGGTTCATTGGTTGGGCGGATTCCAATTGTTGATTCAAAACGAATCAATAGCCTTTGGAATCTCGCATCAAAGATTTCCATTGGGCGCGTTTAATTATTTTATTTGCCCCCCTTGATTGGAAATATCCCAATGGCTTTCTAACTGTTGATCTCCCCCACCAGATCAAGATCTGACGGCTCGCATCGCTCTATCCCAAAGCCCATTCCCCCGCTTGCGACCTCCTCCGATTCATTTCCCATCGTAGATTTGGCCCTCAGATCAAAGGTCTATGTTAAATCTCATTGACGTCCTTTCCTCTCTCCTCCTCTGATCGCAAATCTTTCGATTGCATCTGGGCCTTCCATGCACCCAGATCTGACGGTCCAGATTGAACCCCTCAACCTTTGTTAAATTTCATCAATCTGCTGTATAAAGTTTTAAAATGAATCTCCACTGTTGATCTCTGCAGATCAACGACCCTCATTAACTCATTCTCTACCCGACCCTGCCTCATATTTTATTTTATTAACTCACATATCAAATCTGAGCTATTGATCTGTTTCATCTGACGACCCAGATTTATCCCGATAGGCCCGAATCTTTTGGGTCCTACCCCTGCCAGATTAGATATCTGCCATCCATTCCTGTTCTGACTATCTAGATCAAAACCGTTGAGACTCTGCCCCACCTGTTATCTCCCGAGCATCTGTTTTTTATCATGCTCTCTCCACAGTCGTCCGATCTAAGACCCTTGATCTGACGACCAACGCGCAGTTTCGCGTAACTTTAAGCCCGACAGTTAATTCCTGAAATCTACGTGATATAGGCAGTTTTTAAATGCCACGTGTCAGGCTCTAACGCATATCGTGTTTGAAAAATTAAAACCGCCCTTCCTCCATTTTCTTGTGTGAAATCACTGGTTTCTTTAGCCGAAACCACCCTTCCCATTTACATTGCATTTCATCGCGTTTAACCTCCACTGTTGATCTCTGCAGATCAACGACTCCAATTTAATTTTTCCCCAAGTTCATCACCCTCCACCATCTTCCAAGGGACTTCGTCGATCAACCTCAGCCATTGATCTTTGAGGCCGATCTCATCCAACAGCCCAGAATCCTTTCTGAAACCCCGAATTTCATTTTTAACCTTTTTCTTCGCCAAAGGGTTTTTTCACCTATTTCCTTTGTAATTTCTCTCATACTGCGATAATATGACCCCCTTTCATTATATTCTCCTAATCCATTTCAACTGTTGATCAACATAGATCAACGACCCAGACTTAATCCCTTGCACAGTTTATCCAACCGCCTCTCCTTTTAGCTTCTGCGTGCAATCTCCGTCGTTGGATGCTTTCATCCAACGGTTGCGATCTAACCCCAGCCTCCAAAGAAGTTAAACCCAAATACGGAGGTTTTCTTAACTTTTTCTTCTTTTTGCAGGTTTTAATGGTTTTCCAGTTATTTTAAAGGAAAATTGAAAGCCAGGGGTGACGACCCTCCAGGCCTTTATTCATCAAAAAGATTGTTCCACAGGGTTTCTCATCCAAGTTTGCTGGTGCCTCATGAACATTGGCACCATTATAAAAGCCCTCTCCATGCCTGCACATCAAAAAGACACAAAAAAGCTAAATCAAATAGAGAGTATCAGTGTTAAAGACATGGTCACGACAGAGATGAAGAATTAAAGATGGTTTACACAGTTTGAGGGATTACGACCTAAATTGACTATCTAAAGCCTAATCCACTCAATTAAACGTAGTTTAAAGAACATAAGACAAGATTTAGGCCTAATTATTCCTAACACATAGATCAGAAGAAAATTAGTCCTGTTTTAGGTCAAAATAAAAATATCTACCAGACCGAGAAATCCTTCACTGCCACATCAAAGGCTAATTGATTCCTCACCAGCTACCAAAGGCCACCTGTAGCCTCAAAGAATTCAAAGGATGACATAGTTATTACCAGAACAGAGGATATTTTCCTTAATACAACTGAATAGTTATTCCAAGCCAAAGAGACTTATTGCAAAATATCAGCAAAGTTATTACAAAGATAACACAGAGCCTTAAAGTCAACAAAATCTTCCTAGCGAGCTTAATAATTAAATGTAAACCAATTAATACAGAGGAAATATCTGTAATCTTCTCCACTGAGCCCCTCAAAGGCCGAGAAGCATTAAACTGTATTAATTAAGCATGTAGATCTTTTCTCTCATTCCACCTCCTCATTTTCTTATAAAATCTTCTTGAGGAGCTTATTGTAAAGGGTTGGTTGCAGAACTTTGAAATATACTTCTGCTCGAAATTTTCTACATGTAAATAGTGTCCAGAGGCTCTTGAAGCTCTATTTGTAATCAAAGCTTTAAAGATAAATAAATCTTTGCACTTATAGAGAGATCCCTCTCTGGATTTAGGAGGGCTAGATCCTAGAATCCCAAAGTGGTTCAAGTGTTCTCCCTGCAGCTTTGGTCTCACCAATGTGCTGAAATTACAGGGAGCTAATAGGTCCTATGCCGGGTCAACCTGGTTTTCAGGGGCAACCTGGCCCATCCCAACCATCGAGACAAAATCTTCCACAAGGGAAACCCGGTGGTCCTCAGTATCTAGGCCAACCTTCCCCACAGGGACAACCTACCCAACCTTAGTATCCAGGCCAACCTACCTCGTAGGGACAACCTGTCCAACCTCAGCAACCAATTCAACCTACTCCTCAGGGAAAAACTGCTTAGCCTCAAGGTGCCACTTACCCTCCTCAAGGTCAATTTCAGGCAGTATATAGTGTGCCCCAAGGTTTCAATTATTATCCTCAAGGTCAATCCCAGATGGTGTATAATACACCTCAAGGAAATGCTTACATTCCGTAGAAAAATCCATATGTTTCTTAGCAAGGACCTCAGTGGTATGCTCATAATCAATATCCTGGTCCTCAACCCTTGTGTGGGCAGAACTACAAGCTTATAACACTATGGATAGAATCCTCTGTGACAAAACATATGGGGGTAGAATTTCACTCAACCTGGATGGAATTCTAACACTGGTCTTTATTAATGACCTGCAATGCCTTTTAATCCTCAATTACCCTTTCTCGCTACATTGGAACTGCCTGATGTGTCAAAGTTGACGAACGATCCAATCCTTCATAACCCATATTAGCCTCTAGTTCAAACCAAAATTTTTGGTGATTGTCCCAAGTTTGAGGGCAAGTCCGGAGAAGACCCCCAAGCACATGTTATGACCTACCATCTTTGCTGTTCCTCTAACTCTTGGGTTGACGATTCTATCCGACTCCATCTTTTCCAACGGACTCTTATTGGTGCCACTGCCAAGTGGTACATTGAATTAACTCGTGGAATCTTCCAAGATTTCAATTCTTTAGCCATGGAATTTCTCAAGCACTTTCAGTCACCGGTTCGGTATGAAACCGGGGCACACCTCCTCACATCCTTGAAACAAGATTGAGCTACTCATATCTAAGATCATATTCATGAATGGAGGAATTGTTGTCACTTTATTAAGTTTGAAATTCCTGATCAACTTCTAACTAATTGATTTAATACCTCCTTCGTTGATCTGATTTCTAAGGACATTGCTATGGGGGCATTCATTACAGAGGAATAGGCCATTTCTCCTGCCCAGTACCTTAATCTTGTGTACTCTCAGTCTGACACGTTGTACAATCTCTTGCTTGATGCTCCTAGACCTGTAACTTCCAAAGCATCGACGATGCCATCTATCGACGGTATCATCGGTTCCATTCAATTCGAGTCTTTGATAAGATCTCGTAAGATCCCAGTCGAGTCTTTCCCTGATCTCATAATTTTAACCTTCACTCCATCCGCTTTTCATTAACTGTAGATGGATTGAAGCTTGGGGGGCATGTACCTAGAATTGAGTCACCATGCTAGGGGCATGCCCCCTTTTCAAGCATAATTTACCTTTGGTTTCTAGCTTGTGTAAAAATGGAACCAATCTCAAGCATAATTTACCTTTGTTTTCGAGCTTGTGTAAAAATGAAACCTTTTTGAATTGGTGTGCTTTGCGAGCGTTCTCCTACCTATTGGGTCGTTTCTTATTATGTAGACTATCTCTCATTATTTTTCTCAAAACTTAACGTTGTATTTACGTGTTCGTTTAATGGAAAGAAATTTTGATTACATTACATATCAACATATTCCTAGAAGAATGAATACATTAATTGATATAGTAGCTAATATTGTATTAGATAGACAATTGCGTAATTTGTAAAAAAATCATCATCACATGAAAAGATCTATATAGGAAAATAGATGTATATATATATATATATAAGAAGAATGAATACATTAACTGATATAGTAGCTAATATTGTATTAGATAGACAATTGCGTAATTTGTAAAAAAATCATCATCACATGAAAAGATCTATATAGGAAAATAGATGTATATATGTATATATATATATATATCTATATATATATATATATATATATATATATATATAGAGTGTTTACATCCATGTCCATCATAAGTTCAAAAAATATGTATGTTTCGGTTATATCCTGAGATATCATGTCTCTCAAAAAATATGCAGAAATAAAACCTAGGTGTCTAGTTGGCGTGACGCTGATGATAGCACGTCACTGCCCGTATAAGCCACCTCAACAAGCGGTGAAAATGGTTTGACACCCATGCAGTGTGTCTCTGGTACGCGTTAGGAACATCATCGAATCGTGCATAGTCAGAGATCCCATGGGATATTCCCTCCAAGTTGCGTATGATTTCCTCCTCCTCACCTCCCTCACCATGAGGGGCCACATCAAAGTTGCGAGGAATCCTTTGTGCTATCAAGGACATACCTACAGGTCTCTCTAGGCCAACATATGCAATTACATGGATTAATGTCAGAACATGCATAACAAACAAAAAAATCATAATAATCATCAAATTTAAAAATGAGTCTTACCCAGTACTTCATCCCAATCCTCTCCTTTAGGGAGTGGTAGATCTGCATCACCGGTAAAATCCTTGCTAGAGTAGGGCTAGTCCTCCACGACGATCAACTATCGGCGGAGCCAATCAAAGAACTTTGGTCTCTAGGAAATCTCTTGACTACCTGCTAACCTTGGCATCAAAGCTGCCCAACAGACCATTCGTGGCTCCTGGGCTAGTGGTGTTGGAACTATTACCTCCTGATGCTGTAAGATTGGTAATCATTCCAAGATTAATGGTACCAATATGGACCCGTTGCTGAACTTCTTCAGCTTACCATTCTTTCATTTTTTCAGCTGGTGTTTGATGTTGATTGTTACTGCCTCGACCTAGTTGTAGAGTGTCGGTGCCATGCAATCCATTGCAAGAAGTAATTGTGTTTTTGTGGCCTCATGTGGAGCCTGGACTCTTGCAGCTCGCATGATGGTGTGTAGCACTACTCTGAGTGCTAGATCGAGAATGGTTTGGATATCCACCTTCCCACTTTTGGATCCTTTCCGTGCTCCTCGGCACACTCTGTCAATAACCATAGCCATGTTTTCCATTGCGGGCCGAGTACTGGTTAGGATTGGTACTACCCCCTCAGCGACAATCCGGTTATGAAATAAATATCTGAGACCTCAATCTCAAGTTCCTGGTCATGAATAATGAATTTTCCTGATCAATTTCCTAGACACTGATCAAGTATTGCAATAGCTCTAGTTAAGCTCTGAGACATGGTGCCATAAAGAATTTTTTGAGCCCACAATATCTGAGAGCTTCCATGCATCTCACATTGCCCATGGCTTCCTTATCTTCTTCACTGTGTTCTGGTTCTTTCCATTCAATCACCATTTTGTCTTTTCACACCTGCAAAAAAATCCATATGGTTGTCATTAGCTAAATCCAATACTTTTGAATGGTTAATTTGGGCTTGCTTATTTGAATTTACATGCTAAAATTGGTTGTTGCAGTTGGTGCAACTATTTTAGAAATAGTCGCGGCAATTGGCACACCCCCGTTCAAATTTTAGGCTGGTTGGAGAGTCCGTGCCTGATACTCACGCCGACTGCTGTGCCCTGGATTTTACAAAATCCCCCCATAGATCTACAAAATTGGAGTTGCAGGTAATGAAAATACTATCAAAATGCAAGGGATATGAGTTCTTACCTGGAACAGATGGATTCGCAATTGACCTCCCAGATTTCCCACTGTTAGTGCTACAAAATCATAGTGAAAAAGAGTGATAAATTGCTCATAAGAGGTAAAAGTGAAAAGTAATTTATTTTTTACCATATTTGGCATTTTATAACTTTTCATAACCCTAATTAGGTTTTGAGGTATATTTTTCGATTATACTGCTATTTTATTTCAAAAAAAGGGTTTTACGTGTGTATCTTGTGAAACAATAGGTCCTCGATGTGACGACGATGAAGTAACGAGTTGTATTTTATAATTTTTCAGACTCGGTGAAAACACGAAAAAAGTCACTATTGGATTCATCTTTCAGCGCTTTTTTGACTCTCTAAAATTTAAAAGATAGCTGAGAATCTTGCTGTTTTGAACTCGTTAAATGGCTGCGAAAAAATATCTACCCAGTATATATTTACCCCTTTTTCGGGCTAGGATAGATTATTTACGAAAAATGAATACCTTAGCCTATCACGACTAAGAGGTTCTCTCAGACATAGTTTTCTACCATTTCGGATCTGTGAGACTACCTACGAAAAGGGACCTCCTGGATTTTTCTTTTCCACTTCTTTTCAGACTCTCTAAAAATGAAAAGATGTCAAGTTATTCCTTTGTCAGACTCGTTAAAACCTAAATGACATCAGAAACCATCACTGTGACGTAAACAAGTTCATCCTTCCTAGGGCTTGTAAAATGTACTAGGATGGATTTGTTCAAAGGAAAAACTTACATGAAAAGCATATGATATCCCCTTCAAGCTTCTTTCCAAAAATAATTGGGGTACTCGCCAGCAATGGTGGGGGAAAATGGAACCAGTTCTCAGTTGTGTCGAAAACATGTCACTCTTGAACATGACACTCATATTCATTAGTGTCGGGTTGGGGACATATAATTTCGTCATTTTTTCCTCCATGGGTTAAGGTAATCTCTTTTGACCTCTCATCTGCTCTTTGCAATGTCACCATGACCTCAGATCCCTTGATGTCAAATACTGCCAAATCCAGAGTCATGTTGCTGATATGTTCAAGAGAAGTTTTCATTTACAATTTTCAATCTCCCTCTGATCCTATTTTTGGTCCTGATTCACTATCATCATATTCCTCCATCTCGTGTCGATGGTGTGGGAAACATTATGGCCCACCTTCGACTAAGTCGCTTCGTGTCGACTTCAGCTCATTATCCAGGAAGCTGATCTAGAGACTCCCTTTTGGTACCTTGGAGCTTGCATGCCTCAATGGCAAGTTATTCACATTCGACGAAAGGTCATCATCATTGGCCTTCAATCGAGTGATTCTACGGGTGTTCAACGCCAAAATTACTGTTCGCATTCCGTGGATTGTACTAGTTGTACCTTGAGAGCCATTTTCATTATTGGTGGTTTCTCTCATGCCTATTAACAACTTTCATCATTGGCTTGTAATCAGGTGACTTTCTTGCATGTTCAACTTCAACTCACACATTCACGTGCTTGAATATGTACTTGTTTGGGTCGAGATGGAGCGTAAGAACCTAGGTTTTGTTTGATAAGATCCAGGCTGTGGGATATTTTGGTTTATCATGACTATTTACATGACTCTTTTGATTGGATGGCTATGACCATACCTGAGTCTAGTTTTTCATCCTTACTGCTAGATAGCTGCGTCCATACCTCGGATCTTAGTTTATATGTATTCTATTATGGATGGCTGCACCCATGCCACATGTTCATGTATCAGAGATATTAGTTGTATTTTTACTTATAGGTCTTCCGACAACGATGTTTGGTTTGAATGCATTCTCATAAAGCATTTCACTCCTCCCTTTCTCTCTGTCCTCATGCTTTAGGGGGCATCTATTACACAACATTTTGTCACCATCCATGAAATCCCCATCCCGCAAATTGGAGGACAATTTTTGTGACTTATATGTAGTGTCATGCCTTGCAAAATGTGTCATTGCATCCCTTGCTATGAGGAGAATATTTCCTCTATTGAATATTCATGGAACAAACCATAAAAAACAAATGATTTTTGGTTGGCGCTGGCAGGAAATTATAGCCTCGTGCCAGTAAGGGAAATTAACACTAGACCCCATGCCCATTGGTGCTCTGTCTCAGTGGAATGCCCATGCCGAGCTATTTTTGGAAAGTTTTTTAAATATAGAAGCAAATTTTCCATTTCCAACCACTTCGTGAACAAGTCAGCATGGGTTTTTCGATTGAATAACGTCGAGCACCTTCCTTTCGCTTCTTGTTTCCTACATTTGGGGAACCTCCCAAAGGATAAGGCCTCCCTTCCACCATATGAGGGATCCCAACCTCCTCCTCCCCTTCTTTAAATACATCTCTCTTACATAGATGTAGCTAATTGAATGGTTTGGATAGCTGAAAATTCTGGAGAATAGCTGAAACAGTCTCATATAGCTGGTGTGAGATAGGGTAGAGAGAGACCCCTTGTCGAGAGAGAGTCTAGGCTGATTGCCTCGTGAAGTCCAAATTCCTCAACAAATGCTCGAGCCGTGTTTTTAATGGACCCGCTGAAGGAGGCTGCGACGTCAAGGCTCGTTTGGTTGCAATCTCTTCCTTTCTCTTACTTAATACATGATTGATGTTTTGGTTCGCGGCTTGTGTTGATATTATTAATCTTGTGCAATATGTTTAATTCTCCTTGAACAATTAGATAGTTATGAATGAAAATATTTTTTCGTATGCTGCTTTCGTTCTCTGATCCTTGTGCAGGCACCTGAGTATCATTGCTGAATGACCATGACGTGTCGAGATGAATATCAGGAGACCACTGCCACAACCACTACAACTGCATTGGAACAAAGGTAGGACATCTATCCCAACTCAGTTTCATTAATTAACTAAGAATCGATGCATTAGCATGTCCTCTTACTGCTAGACCCACCCTAGGGCTAGAGGGATCGCCTTTGTCCGTAGAGGGGATTTACCTACACAACAGGCTAACGACCTTGGTTGCCTTGGGTGCCATGAGATGGTTGATTTTGATTACCTTTCCCCTTATTCCTCCTCTTGGGATTAGGGGAGTATGGGTATTCCATTGAGCATATACATGGCCTTGTGGAGGTGGTGGTTGTTTTGGCATGGGAGGCTGAGGTCTTGATGCCATTAGGGTTGGAGCACTATGTGGTGCATATGGATAGTAGCGGTTTGTAGAAACATTTTGGTAAATAGGATGCATTGCAGCTGGCCCTGGAATCAATTGATGTCATTGGAAAAATGCATAAGATGTACTCATGCCATGGTAAGAGTTAACACACGAAGGGTTAGGAGGTAGATACACATAAGTGGAGATGAAACCCCCTTGAGGTTGGCCATAGCCCATGGGGATTTGAAGATATGGTTCTATGTATTTAATTGATCCAATAACACCATCAATGACATGAGATGTTCCTGGTGCAAAAGAAGCACCAGGTCAAGGAAGTTTATGGAGGACAGTGTAAATGTAACTCGACTGGGCATAGATTAGATCAAACTTCAAAGCTATCTAGAGTGCTTCTTCCTCAGTTTATGAGAAGTGGTATGCGACATCTTTAACTATGGGGGTGAGAAGGGTTCACAAGAACCAATCCATATAGACTCCATCCTTGAATTATGAAGCCTTACATATAGTTTATCTTTTTCACCATTTCTGAACATGATTAGAATGGTGTGTGGTAGAAGTTTGACATAAATAAGTCAAGAGTTAAGTACTAGTTTTGTATCTGTTATCACTTCATAATTTCCTAAGGTTGTGAAATAAATTCCAGAGATAACCAAAAAACCACTTTGGAAGTTGGGATCTAGCCCTGTTAGCTTCAGAGAGGGATCTCACTGTAATATTTAACTTTGTTTACTTTCAAAAATTTAGGCTAGCTGTGAAGTTCAGAGTTTGTTTCTTAAATTGTTTTGGTTGGAACAACATTGGAAATCCATTTGGAAATGAAGTCAAATTAAATTTCAGTTGATTAATTGCAAAAATTACAGACAAATTTAATAGGGCAAGGTAGGCAGACTTATTAGATCCCAAAAATCTTTGTGATATGATAAAGAAGGCCCAATATTAATAATCCATTAAACATAGAGCAGTTAATAATTTTGTGCCATGGTTGATTCACTTTCCAATTGTTCAACTCTCTGAGTGAGCTTGTGAGTTTTCTGCAATTCCGCAAAATAATAATTATCTATTCTTAATTTTTTTTCTTGCAGCGTTTTAAGTTGGGCCTTTAATTTAGAAATTTCTTTCCCTCGAATGGATTGGATTGTCCATGGCCTTAACTAGCTCACTTGAAGTATCCAATGTGTGTGTTGGTGCTGATGTTGATGTAGATTCCCCCAGTGTTCTTGCAACTGAAATGGGGATTGCTATGAGTGGAACTATATCCAACTGTGATGACTTCTCCTTCTCTTTGAGCAGTTTCTTGAGTTTCACTTCCATGTCTCTAATCTGGTTGTTTTGTTCAATTATTATCTTGAACATGTCCTCTTTTTGCTTTTCCATTTCACAACCTTCCTTGGACTATGGATCTCCTGTAGTGGAAATTTTTAGTTGCTTCCTCAATGATGATATATCAACATTATTTCTCTTCACAAAT
Source organism: Pinus albicaulis (assembly GCA_034641835.2). NCBI lineage: Eukaryota > Viridiplantae > Streptophyta > Pinopsida > Pinales > Pinaceae > Pinus > Pinus albicaulis. The sequence continues at coordinate 1,709,831,072 of CM076580.1, read as the reverse complement.
TCCTTCCTCTGCTTCCTTTACATCATTGGGATTGTATTCTAGCTTGATCACCAAGTCTTCCATTGACTTGATATTGGTATCCTTGGCTAAGGATGAAATCATTTCCAACTTTAACTGTGCTTGTATGTTGTTGAATGATACCTGCAATCTAGAGGATGACATGGTAGCATTAGTTAAATTTGAGTGCACCATTTCACTGGTTTGTTTATGCATATCCATTTGGAAAATTGGATGAATTTGTTGTGCATCAATAAAAATTGCAGATTATTTATAATCTACTGGTGTCTTTGGCACTGCAACCTATGCTTCAAGAAATGTAATATGCATTTTCCCTTTCTCTGTATTAAAGGATGAAATAAGCTTGTGCTGTGAGGTAGCTGTTTTCTTCCAAAATTGGGAGTATGTGTTAAATTTTAGCATTTAATTCCTTTGTTTAATTGCTTTATATTTGGAAATTTTTTTTGGCTTAGTTGTGTCCTAAGCCAATTCTGTTTTTTGTGTTGTATCCAATGGATATTTGGAGGTTGATGAAGAGGGAGATCCTATGAAAATGTCATGCTTCCTTCTAGAAACATGAGGGCATGTCATAACTATATTTTCCTCCTATTTATTTCCCTATTGAAAAATTGGCCCAAAGTTAGTCTTATGTTTCTTCTTATACATCAGGAACTCCTTGGCTCCAATTTCTATCACTCGAGAAGACTTATCTTCCCTTATCCTTTTCTCTTGTTTTTCTTGAGGTGTAGGGGTCTGAGAGGTGGTTGTGGATATGACTTGTTCTTCGGCTTCCTGCAGTGTGTTCTCCTCCTACTAACTATGGTGCATAAATTGTTATATCTCTAGCCTAGGAGTGTGGGTATAAGGAGTGGTATTTTTCTCCAATATCAACTTTGAAATTATCCCAAAAGGGTCATAGGACCATGTGAAACTTAATTTGAAATTCATTTTCTTTAGGAGAAAATTTTCCTCTTCACCCAATTTGAGATTTGATTTTGAACTGTGCCTTATTTTTAGTTGCAACAAAGTGTAAGTCATCCATGTGTATCATTTGTCTTACGTATTCTAGTGAGAACAGTCTCATGGGAACACATTTTGGAAGCCCGTAGGGTGGAAATTCACACCCATAAACTCTAATATTGGTATAGTTTTGGTATAAATACCAATCACCTATATTCACCTGGTCACTAAGATGCAAAAATTTGTGAATCTATGATCCTATTCTAGGTTCCACATCACTGTTCCGCAGACAAATAACTGTGTAAAGAAACTGATTGACATAGTCTCTAGAGGTAAATTCACTGGAATTTTTCCTCACCAAGGACTTCCAATGGTTGAGCGATTGTGAATTACCCTAGTCATCTAACTTCTACAAAGAAAATGAAAACCTATTTGATTGATGATAAATAAAAAAATAAAGTAATACAAAGGCGTATTTAAAGTTCCATCGGTAGGAAACTTTATAAAATGGTCATGAATTGCCTCTGCAATAAACTCACTGTAACTTAAAATAATTTTTTTTTCATGTGTTGTAAAAACTAATAAGAATTCAACAATGGCCTCATCAACCCACAGATCAAAGTGGTAGCCAAGTATACATGATATGATTTCAATTACCTACTTGGTTAACTCATGGAACATGGAGGATGAGTATGGGGGGTTTGTCTTGGGCAATTGAGCATCCTCGTGGAGAAAAAATTCAAAGATCTTGGATCTTTGTGGAAATGTTAATTTTTTTTAGAGTTTTGTGAGAGAATCTACTGATAGTGGCTTTAGGGAGCCAGGGTTTTGAATTTGTAGCATTTGTGAGATGGATTGAGTAGTTATGGTGAGCAGGACTTCACCATTCTAGCTCATAACTTCTCTTTGGATGGGTACACATCTAATTTGGCACTAGGATATTAGTTTAAGAGAGTAATGGCTCTGTGTGAACATTAATTGGTGTCAAAAGGATTCCCACATGCCCAATTCTTCACCGTGGTCTAAATAATTTTGTTTCAATCAGTTGTGAAGTTAGAGAAGTGGGGAAGCTTTTTATTGGGAGTGGAAAGGATAGTGGGAAGCTTTTTAATGGAAGGGAAATGGGGGAGTGGGGTCGGAAAATATGAGGTGGTGGAGGATGAGTGAAGGAGGATGAACCGTGGTGGGAAGCGATGGTGGGTTCGGATGGCCATCGTGGTAGATACGTATTGGTGGGGTAGTAGCGAAAATCTGCAGTAAAAAAAGGGATGAATTTTCGGAGGGGGTGGGGGGTTGCGATGAGTGGAAAGGAGGGGGGGGTGCTAACTCATATGGTGGTGCCACGTTAGTTGGTAGGCCCCTTCCTTTTGGGCTCCCCTGCAAATAAAGTGTGAAGGAGCTTGGGGGGGCTCGAAAACAACCCCGCCTCATTGATCCAGGCAGGGGTAGATCGTGGGCGTCAAAAACCAATCTAATATTATTACATAATATAAAATATTATGTCCTAAATTTATCACAACTTGCGAAAATTGCGATTAACTGATTTAATACGCACTTGATTACCTTCTAAGACTACTTACTTATCCTCTAATGTTGTATTTCAATTTGCAATGAATTTTTGATTTTTTCTTCTTAACTTGTCAAATAATCACGATTAAACTGTGTGATTGATTTATTCACTAACCTAAACTAAATTTATTATTTTTAAACTAATCATGACTAAAAAATGTAATTAAACTAGATATTCTACTTCTCCTATTACAATGTGGCATTTTAACTAGCATCACACTTTATTCAAAATATTCCAAGTATTTATTGATGCATTTTTTCATTCTTTGAGTGGAGTTTAAGCTTGCTCAATCCTATCAACTTTATTTTTCATGGGGTATTTTATTCTTTTTTTTTTCTCATTTTTGTTCTTTTTGTTTTTTCTACATATCTATTTCTTTATCCCATTTTGTTATTATTATTTTCTTTTCTTTCTTTTTCTTTTTGGAAATAGATTTGCATAATGGAAAGTTATTTACAACATATCATGTACAAAATACAACTACAATCAAGTCATCCTATAAAATATAGGACTCTGGCAGTGGCTCCTATTACAGGTCAATTTGGGCATCATCCCAAAACCCAGATCAATATCAATTAGGGTCTATCATCCTCTAAATTAGTTGCTACATGCCCTAAACAAGTCATCCCATTGATTTTTTTCCTTCATGAAAGTTTCACTGCTTTGATGCCATTTGAAGTGCCCCATTGAGCCATCAACACACCCCTAGACTGTAGTAAGTATTTTGCAGAGCATCTACTCCCATGCAAGGATGTGTTTCAGAGGATCTAGGCCCACTTTAAAGTGCGCTGGTCGACTGGGAGCGAATTGTTCATTGGATTATGGGAATCTTCCCAACCTTTAGTGGCTTCTAGAAGTTGTTCCAACTTTCACCTCATTTGATAGCATCGAATATGGACACCATGGAGACATTCAAAATCTTATCCTCCTATTCCCATGAACAAGGAAAATTCTTCATCCATTTTTGGAAAATCCATTAAATGATTCATTAATGTCAAACTATCTTCATCTACTTATAAATTGAGCATTGATCATAGTGCACAAGGGAGCAATAATTTGTATTAAGTAGAGCTATGTTGGTGAGATAACAGCTCTTGGAGGTGTCATCTGCATGTAATGTTATGCTGCTGGTGTGATGATGCTGGTGTGATGAGGATGGGACTGAAGCTGGAGCAAGTTGACATCGAATCGATCTAACTGGTTGTAACTTCTCCTTCTACTTCATAATAAATAAATTTGTTCCTTTCCTAATACATGTGTCAATGATGTTATATGTGTATTTACAAATGAAATCGATTCAATTTGTTTAACATGAATAGATCATATGCCTTTATGTTGTTTTTTTTCTTTCGTTTTCCATTGCAAGTATCAATCAAGCGAGTTCAGTTCGTTTGAGAGTGGCGGAAGAGACAAACGGAAGTGAGGAAAATCAAACAGATTACAAGTAGGTTTTCTTCCCTTATATGTTAATTTTAACGAAAAGGTCAAATATATTTCTTTCTGTTGTTCTAAGTGCGACCACCTCACTTAGGGAAAGCATACTTATCCATAGGTTTGATTTCCATAAAAAAATTTGGCGACCATACTGGGGATCGATAGATCTTCCCTGGTGGTTTTATCCTTATTCATCAGCCTCTAGTAGACTTTACCTACTTAATTTCAGTCATTTTAATGTTTTTTAGCACAAATAGTTTGTTTGATTATTTTTTTAGAATTTAATATGGCACCAACGCAATGTTGGTATTGACATAGTGCTCTGCATAACACTGCTGCCTTAGGGACAGTGCTCTGTAAGGAACTGTCTCCCACTCAGGAGTGTGTTTCTCCTGTGACCAACCAAAATATATCATATTTTGTATTTTTTAATTCATTTCAGTGTTTTTCTTGCTAAAGTTTCAAGTGATTGATTGCCTCTAGAGAACAGATTGCCTCTACTGTTCTTGCCTCACTTTAGATATTTTTTTGATCAATGTTTATTTTTGTTTTCTTTATCATTGTCAAATAGTACCGAAGTTTCAAAATTTACATTTAATTAATTATTTATTTTCAGAAAGAGGAATTGTCATTTCAGTCTTCGTTTCTCTTGAAATTATTGAGTGATTGTTTATGCATTATAGTTTATTTTTTGTTCATCTAAACTTAAAAGAAATTGAAAAGAAAAACATGCATTTGCATATAGGGATTGTTGTACATGAATAGTTCATCGAATTTTCATTTAGATGTGCTCATTATTGATTGCTTACAATTTGATTACTCTATCCCTTGTAGCTAGTTTTTCATTGTTGAAAATCAAATCGAAACAAATGCTTATCATTTTAATTGCATTCTAGGAATGTTCAATACATCTCGCTTGAAAGACAAACTCATAAGCAAGATAAACTTAAAATTTATCTGAATTTATCTAAGAGAGCATTGTAACTTAACGATAACATTTAGAGGTCTTGGCTAGAGATGTGTTCCGACGTCGTTAAACATAGCAGCTGTCGTTAATTTTCTGTGATAAATTCCGAGTGTGATACCTCATTCCACGTATGTAAGTATATCGGAGCTCGTCCACGTACTTTCTGTTGGGCAGTGAAAAAGGTATGAAATTACTATGCAATTTCTCATTATTTTACTATAGACATACTCATTTTTACCTTGGGAAGGTAATTTATTATAAGAATTATGGTAGAATTGAAAAGGTTTATGTTTATTGTAAAAAGATGACTAAATGTTGCTTTTTGTTGACGAAAACAGGAATTAGACAAAGTGAACAGTTGTACCAAAGGTGAGGCTGAGATTAATGCAATTGCTGCTCCATCAACATTAAACTACATCCAACCAAAGACAAGGAGATCCGAATGCATTGCCAAGAAAAGGCAGGGGACAACTCGGCTTTGGTCAAAGTAAACAAGATGATAACTAAACGAAGGGGAGCGAATCCCTCAGGATCCTTCGATCCTGAGGGATCGCTGTTATAACTCATCTTATTCCTCGTCTTGTTCGACAGGGTCTGATATATAAAGAAATGTCCTTTAATGATCAGGGGGCCAGTCAGAAGTTCTCATTATTAAAAACATTTCCTCTCTAATATTGTTTATTGACTCTCGGCTTTGAGAGAACAGTTTTTGTAATAATTTATGTTTTATTAATATCAAAGACATGTTTCATTTCATCCTTTAAGTTTTGAAGTAGCCTAGCAGTATTTCACTGGCGTTAAGGGCCCGACTCTGGTGGAATTACCTAGCTGTTTGTATTTCTAATCTTTGCTTACTGTTGTGTGAAGTTGTGTTTAAAGTTTATTTTAATTGCAGAGTTGATTGACTGCTGTTGGATTGAATACAGATTCATTGTGATCATTAATGAATTGCATTGCACTTTTTTCATCTGCAAGAAGTGTTTTCGCTGCTCATTTACCTTGCCATCATTATAAAGCTTTGCTGTTCTGTATTTAATTCTAGTTGCTATTCTATTGGTTTATGATTTGTTAAATTGATTGTTGTGTAGTCTTGGCTATCGACAGGATCAGAGTATGGAGATTAGTTGCTTGATTGTGTTAAAATTATAATCGCTGTTCAATTCATGTTGCTGTTCCATTTCTGCTTATTGTTCATTTCTGATTCATAGCTTTAGATTAGCAGATAGATGGGCTACAATTGTTATGCATAGGAATTATAAGTTGCTATTCCTTTCTATATTTTGTTATTAGAGGAAGTTCCTTTTCAGTTATCTTTATCAGCAAGTAGTTTGAGTTTGATTTCATTTCGATTGCTTTAAGAAAAAGATCACCAACTGTAGAGGACACTGGTTATTGCTTCCAAGTTCCCAGATTGTTTATCTTGCATCGATTTCTAAGGGAAGGAGTTACTGCTACTGTATCCCTGATCGATGTTTTGAAGATTGATGTAGTTAAGATTTCAAAGCATTTTCATTTATGTTACTGTAATTAGATTTATTTACAAGCATCCATTTAATCTTGTATTCAAAATTCTGTACTACATCTTCACAACATTACTCTTAGTTAATTGCAGCCTCAGACAGAGTACAATCTTGAAATAAAAAGTCACTCCCGGATTGATGATTAATGTAGGCTAATTAGGTGTTTGAAAGATACCTTTTTATGACCCAACATTTTGGTGCCGTTTCCGGGGAGAGTGTGTATGCCATTTTAAAGGAGTGATGCACAACTGATTTTCTTCTGCTTGTGAAGAATTGGGTATTAAAGACGGAAGCTAAGAACCTGCACACTGGGAAAGAAACACACTTGCTCACAGCCCGCTTCACAACAAAAGTAGGTAAGCTTCTTTCTTTAGGTAGGAATGAAGGTTTGTTTTCTTGAATGAATAGACCAACTAAGCAAAAAAAATATCCTCCTAAAATTGAAAAACCTAAGGGACCGGTGACCCTTGGGTGGAAAACTTTTATTGATGAAATCCTTAAAAGAAATGAATCTCAGCGATCAGTAGGATTTAGAAAAGCTATCTCTAGACAACCTACTAGTTCCCTTCAGGCTACAGAGTCACCATCTGAAGCCTTTGCTGAGATACATAGTCAAATAGAGGGAATTGAGCAAGATTCCCAAGAAATTGAGAATCCTTGCATAATTTCCCCTCAAGAAGGGAATTATAGTAATATCCATGAAGGAGAAGGGGAAATAGGAGAAATAGGAGACCCACAATCTCCTATTGAAATATCCCAACTAGTAAGCAGTCCAGATAAGGGAAGTGCTGTTAAAATTATTCAAAACCAAGGTCATGAATCACCTCAAACAGTAGGTCAACAAGGAATACCCATTGTTCCAGATAAGGGAATTGTTGTCAAAGCCATTCCTGCTCCTTCTAGTCAGCCTAGGAATTCCCTTGAGATCCCAGAAGGATATTGGCACATTTTCGACCAAATGGCCCAGAACCAAAATCAGAACCAGCAGACACCCCAACAATCCTATATACTGAAATATCCTATAGTAGATACTGCAATCAATGCACCTATGAAGGCCATTCCCCTTAAACATATTCCTACATTTCATGGCTTAACATCAGAATATGCAGAGGAATTTTTGTTTGAATTTGATGTGTTATGCAGGGGATATGATTATATCACCGATCCCCAAAAATTAAAACTATTCCCTTCTACATTAAAAGGGGTAGCCTTATGATGGTTTATGGGATTAGGTGGGGGTGTCATAACTGATTGGGATCAGATGAAGGCTGCGTTTTTAAAAAAGTATCAAGATTATTGCAGGTTTTAGGAACTAAAAGATGAAATATTTCAAATGACAGCAAAACCAAATGAAACCTTGGAAGAATATGTGGAACAGTTTCAATACAATATTTAGAGATCTCCTTATGCATCTTTACCCTTACCTGATAATGTGTTGAAAACTACATTAATTAGGGGAATGAAAGATCAATGGGTTGAAACATTGAATATTATGGGAAAAGGTGATATATATCAGGAAATTTAACCTGACATCATTGATTTGTGTATCAAGAGTTCGAGGGGCAACACGAGGCTAAAATTAGTAGAACATGATGTGATTACAAGAGAAAACAAGACCTCTAATGAAAGTGTAACTCGTGCAAAGATTGGAAATATGCTAGAAGATTTTAAGACAGATATACTTGGGACTCTAACAACAGATTTCAACATTATGCAACCCAAACAAAAGCAAGCAGAAGCAGAGCAAAATTTGGTGATATTTTGCCCTAGATGCAGAAAGAAACACAACCACAAAGAGTTCCCGTTGGATGTGATCAAAGTCTGCGCCATTTTCATGAAAGATCACCCTAAAGAAGGATTTCCTTCACTTCCTGGCCTAAAAGAAGTTTATAAGGAGGAAGAATAAGAATCAGAAGTGGTATGTCTACTTAATCAACGCCGACAATGGCAGCCACGACAATCAGGTATGCCAATTGATTCATTTTCTTCTTTTCAGCCTCCTCAATACAATGCTTAGCAATATAGTGGAATGTGGAAAAATCAACCACCTTTCCCCAATTGGTCACAACAGCCATTCCCTACAACATCTTGGCCAAATCAATCAAATCAAAATAATTGGCCTAGCTTTCCTTTCTGCCCACCGTTTTGGAAAAATAATAACTATCCTACACAATGGTCCCCCTCTACTTCGTAGAGTCAAGCCTAGCAGTCAAACTGGAAAAGACCTACAAATCAGCCAGCTGGAACAATCCCTCTCTCTCAACCTACACTGCCAGCTCCCTGTACAAATCCCCAGACCAACTTAAGACCAAAAATCCCAGCCCAGCCCAACCCAAACCCAAACAATAGGCCAGTTTAGTCTGTCCAAATAATGGAACCCCCATAAGTAGAAATTGAACTGAGGGAGTGCAATGACCTTCAATTAAGGTCTGGGCGCATAGTAGAAATAGAGAGAAACAACGATGTTCATATTGAAGATCCGTTACTTGTAGAACAAACAATACAGAAAGAGAAGGAAGTTCAACAACAAGATCAACAACAAGTAACAACTTCCTCTCCACCATTCCCAGAACGATTAATCATACCACGCCCATTAGAACATCCTAATTTTGATCTTCTGGGAGAATTAAAAAAATTGTCTATAAAAATCCCTCTCCTCCAAGCTATCCAAGACATTCCTATATATGCAAAAACCATTAAGGAATTATGCATAAAAAATCCAAAGAGGAGAACAACCACCAACCCAACTATCCAAATAGTCGGTACTTTATTTGACTTATTATCAGGAATAGAAACACCTATCAAATATGAAGACCCAGGAAATCCTATAGTGACAGTGCAAATCAATGGGAAATAATTTTGAAATGCCTTAGTTGATTTGGGAGCAGCAATCAATATCCTAACAACTACTACCTGTCAAAAACTTGGCATTACATCACTTGAACTAAAAACAACCTTATTGGAATTGGCTGACCGATCGGTAGTCAAACCAAAGGGTACACTAAAACATGTAATGGTGTCTGTAGATTCCTGGGAATACCTTGCTGTCTTCCTAGTTATCAATCCAAAGAACCGACTAGAAGGACACCCGTTAATCCTAGGTAGACCTTGGTTGGGAACTGCTGATGCTTATATTGGATGCCGACAAGGCAACATGACAATAACAAGGGGAAACTATGTTAAGAATTTAGATTTATATCCCCCATCCCAGCCAAGTCTAGCAATAATCAAAACAAGAACACAAATTGTATCATATCTTATGGAAAATATGAGATCACCTCTAACTATAGAAAATGCTCTTGATTTCAAAGATCAAACAGAGGATGATATCATTAATAGTTTTATTAATAAACCACAAATCAGATCTCATCTACAATGTCACATGATCAAGGTAGCATTTGATAATAAAGAAGAAGAAGATCATTTGATAGACATTCCTGATCAAGTAATACCCACTACTTCTATGTACAATAGCAAGATTGTAGAAATTGAGCCGGGAAAAACTCTAAACATTAACAAAAATATGACTGCTAAACAAGAAGAGAAATTGGTCCAACTATTGCGGAAATACAAAGCAGCCTTTGCATGGGATTACCCCGATATGAAAGGAATTGACCCTCAATTTTGTACACACCACATCTATATTGAAAAATATGCGAGACCCATTCGCCAACCCCAAAGAAGACTAAACCCTCACCTTAAAGATATTGTGAAAGCTGAATCACAAAAACTATTGGATGTTAATTTCATCTACCCAATATCTGGTAGCAACTGGGTCTCTCCATTAATAGTGGTACCGAAAAAGAACGAAAAGTGGAGAATATGTGTAGATTATCGTGAACTTAACAAGGCAACAACAAAAGATCACTTTCCCCTTCCTTTCATTGACCAGGTATTAGACACATTGGCAGGAAAGAAATTCTTTTCTTTCCTCGATGGCTTTAGTGGATACAATCAAATCTAGATTTCCCCTGAAGACCAAGACAAAACTACTTTTACCTGTCCATGGGGGACATTTTCCTACCGAGTCTTACCTTTTGGCCTATGCAATGCCCCTGCTACATTCCAAAGGGCCATTCTCAGCATCTTTGCAGACTTAATAAATGAAGGTCTCGCAGTATATATGGATGACTTCACACCTTATGGGGATGACTTTGAGCCAGCATTAGAAAATTTAGAAAAGGTGTTGCAAAGATGTATTGACACTAGGCTTTGTTTAAGCCATGAAAAGTGTCATATGATGATGACCGAAGGAGTTATCTTAGGGCATTATATTTCAACAGCTGGAATTTAGGTGGACCCAGCTAAAATTCAAATAATCTTGTTTATACTCACACCCACCACACAAACAGAGGTATGTAGCTTTCTTGGATTTTCTGGTTACTATAGAAGATTTATAGAACATTATTCTCGAATAGCTGCACCTTTATATGCACTAATTGGAAATGTTGATTTCATTTGGAGAGATAAATGTGACAATGCCTTCAATGATCTGAAAAAACTTGTTTCAACAACCCCAGTGCTGAGGGGCCCAAATTCGAATTTTCCATTCCAAATTTCATCTAATGTCTCAGACATAGCAATTGGAGCAGTACTTGGGCAGGAGGAAGACAAGAAGCCATATGCAATCTATTACATTAGCAAAAATCTAGCCCCTGCTGAATTAAATTATACTGTGACTGAGAAGGAATTTTTAGCTGTAGTACATGCTATAAATAAGTTTAGACATTATATAACTAGGTATCCTGTAGTACTATATATTGATCACTCTGCCATGAAATTTTTAGCAAATAAAACTGTTACAAATGGAAGAGTGATAAGATGGTTGATTTTATTGCAGGAATTCGACATTACAATCAAAGATCGACCTAGAAAGGAGAACCTTGTAGCTGATCTTCTGTCAAGAATGCCAAAGCCAACAGATACAAAAGCAATTGAAGACCACTTCCCAGATGAACATTTGTTCGCTGTTACTGTCAGAACCCCATGGTATGTTTATATAGAAAATTATTTGGCAATAGGTAAATTACCTAAAAATCTATCCCTTAATGAACGAAAGCATATAATACAACGTAGTACCCGATTCTCTTGGATTGGGGGCTACCTATTTCACAAAGGTGCAGATATGAAAATAAGAAGATGCGTTCGAGAGGATGAGGTATTTGATATTTTGAAAGCATGCCATGATGGGCAGTGTGGCGAGCATTTTGCAGATCGTAGAACTTCCCATAAGGTTTTACGAATAGGCTATTATTGGCCTACTATCTTTAAAGATGCCAAAAAATTTGTGCAGGCCTGTGATAGCTGCCAAAGGGGAGGTCGCCCTGGGCAGTCTGATGAAATGCCTTTGAACCCAAAACTAGTGATTGAACCAATTGAACGCTGGGCCCTTGAATTTTTTGGTCCTATTAGCCCTACATCAAATCAAAAAAAATATATTCTAGTTGCAACTGAGTATGTCACCAAATGGGTTGAAGCAGAGGCTCTTTCAAAAGCTATAGAGGACTCTATAATACCGTTTCTTTTCCAAATCTTTGTTTGATATGGCCTCCCAAGGGACATAATCACAGATGGAGGACCATAGTTTGTAGGTAATAAATTAGTTAAAACACTACAAAACTATCACATTCAGCACAAGATTACAACCCCATACCACCCATAGGCCAACGACCAAGTAGAAAGCATGAACAAAGTGATTGAATCTATATTGAAAAAAACCATTGCCTCACACAGACGAGATTGGGCCTACAAATTGCCAGAAGAATTGTGGGCATATCGAACAACGTGGAGACCCACTACAAGATATTCACCATATCAATTGGTATTTGGAAAAGAACCCATCTTTCCAATAGAATTTGAAATTCAGACATTAAGAACAGCTCAAAAGGTGGGTCTAGATTTAAATGAAGCCCAAGCCAAAAGACTACAACAAATTAATGAATTAGATGAAATTAGGTTCTCTGCTCTTCAACACACATTATTAATCCAACAATAGAGAGCAAAATGGCATGACGCCCTGATCAAAGAAAAGATCTTCCACGAAGGAGACTGGGCACTCCTATATGATTCTAGGTTTCAGGATTTTCTTGGGAAACTTTAGACACGATGGCTCGGACCCTATGAAATACAAAATGTTCACAATAAGGGCACTATTACATTAACTACCATTGATGAAACTGGGCATTCCTTTAAGGTAAATGGTCATCGAGTACGATTGTATCATAAACCGCTTACCCGGGAATCATTTTACCAACAGTTGCGAGAAGATTCTACCATGGAAATTTTGGCTGAAGGGGATAACTCCTCCTCGACACCAATTTATTAATTCCATTTTTTTAAAAAATTTGTACATAAATATTTTTCATTTATTTGGATTATTTGTTTTAGGGAATTTGTTTTTTCAAATCTCTATTTATTTCGTTTATTTTTAGTTTTCGTTGTTTGTTTCATGGAATTCTATTTTTTTTTCAAAAAATATATTTATTTCGCTTGTTTTGAGTAGTAACATCACTTCTGCTGTTCCTTTCAAAAGGAATATATGTTTCGCAGACTGTTTTTACTGTTCCTTTTGGGAAGGTACAACAGTTACACAGATTGTTTCTACTGTTCTTTTTAAAGGAACATCGTCTTTTGAGTGGATTTTTTGTTTGTTTTAGATTAGCATTTTGAGAATTTATGATGACTCTTCTGAAGGAAAACATATTATTTATATACAATCATACAAATTAAAGCTTACTGTAATCAACAAATCAAAAGAAATCGTCATTTTAAAAAAATTTCTTAGTAATGATAAGAAAAAGGGAAAAGGGACATAATCAATAACATGATTTCGCTGTTTTACTACCACTGAATTAATCTGATCGATTATCCTTATCATGATTGGTTCTTTCCCACATGTTATAACTTTCTTTGAATTTTATTTATGGAGTAAGAAAAAGGGCATATTCTGTTCTATTGAGATGTTCAGACTTCTTCCACCATCCCTAATCTTAAGGAGTGCTGAGCCATCCTTTATGAATAACTAGGAAAGTGATGTATGAAAAAGAAAAAATATTTGTATGTTTCACTAATAATTGTATGATTTAGCAGATGGAGGATAAGGGGTCTCATCAAGAGCCAGCCTGCCATGATCATAAGGAAGTCAGTGAAGTGGCATTCTCAACATGGCCACCAAACCAGGGATATGGTCCAATGGACAATTGAAAACATAAGGAAGTCCTTGGAACAGGAGGTCTCATCACGAGCCGGCCTGCCCACTTTTCACTGCTGGGCTACTTTAAAACTTAAGGGATGAAACGAAATGCGTCTTTGATATTAATCAAACATAAAGTATTATAAAAACTGTTCTATCAAAGACGAGAGTTAATAAACAATATTACAGAGGAAATGTTTTTAATAATGAGAACTTCCGACTGCCCCCCTGATCACTAAAGGACATTGCTTTATATATCAGACCCTGATGGACAAGACGAGGAATAAGATGAGTTTGAACAACAATCCCTCAGGATCGAAGGATCTTGAGGGATTCACTCCCCTTCGTTTAGTTATCATCTTGTTTACTTTGACCGAAGCCGAGCTGTCCCCTGCCTTTTCTTGGCAATGCATTCAGATCTCCTTGTCTTTCATTGGATGTAGTTTAATGCTGATGGAGCAGTAGTTGCATTAATCTCAGCCTTGCCTTTGGTACAACTGTTTACTTCGTCTAATTCCTGTTTTTTTCAACAAAAAGCAACATTTAGTCATATTTTTACAATAAACATAAACCTTTTCAATTCTACCATAATTATTATAATAAATTACCTTCCCAAGGTAAAATGGAGTATGTCTATAGTAAAAGAATGAGAAATTGCACAGTAATTTCATACCTTTTTCACTGCCCAACATACCCCCCTGCTTAATCTTTTTCATGTCCTCATGAAAAATATAGTTCACATGGAGAGCAGTCAAAGAATAAGCTGGATAAGGCTTGTCATCAAAAGGCCTAAAACCATGCAGTGTAGCTAATTCCTCAAAAACATGCTCTGTCTGTCCTTCAGGGAGTTCGTAAATGGATTTGTAGTCTGAAGCAGGATACCATGCAATGGGGTTTCGGAACCTACAACCTAGCTATAATGGTCCTTATTTTAAAATGAGATTACTATTGGAAATCAAGCGGTCTGCAGCTAGCCCAAAGTTTTTATAATTAAACGGTTCTCTATTTTGCACATTATGATTGGAAATTATTCACTGGACCTTAGCTGCTATATAAGCTTGGTTTCTAATGGATAAGAAACAATATGTGCCATTCAAGATAATTGATTTATGGACAGGCCCCAATGCTTGGGTGACGCCTTCCTTTGTCATCAAACTTTTTTTCCTAGCCCAAAATTGAAATGGGTCCTAAGGTTCACTTCTAACCCATAAATCTAATTCATTTTCCTGCCTCTGAAAAGCATTATAGGCTTTAAGCCATTTTAATTGGTTTACAGCAAAGGAAATGAATGCCTGGTGTTGGAAATCTCCCACAAAAGGGCTAGGATTTGATTCACAATCATTTTCAAGTATTAGATTATGTAAATAAAATTCACACAAAAGGCGTTGTACTTTAATCCCATAAAGTTTGCAGCATGATACAAAGTCATCTATAGTTTTTAGCTCTACGGATTTACCTGCCCTAACTACCTTAATCTTTAGCTGTAAATATCTTTCTAGTAAAAATAAAGCATAGTTTTTGGCGGGACATCTATAGGCTAAGACATCAGTGTACAATGAGCAGAGAGTGTCCATTCGATTGTAGGCTAGTTTTAATTGGTTCTGTTAGCCCCCTATAAACTCCTTGACAAGCAAGAAAGGGGATAATTTTTTTTATGAGCCTTCAAGGAATGCATTTCCTCTAAAAACACATCATCCTTGAAGTCTCCTATGCCTTTGCCTTTGATAAAACCCCACTGCTATTCCTAGTTTAAAGGTCCTCACTGATTTGTAAAAAACTGTGCTCCAATTTCTACATCTGCCCCTTGTATCCCTGCAGAATGCCTGTTTTAACCTTTGTTTCCCCCTTGTCAAATTCCCCTCTAATCCCCTAAATCTTCCCAAATTCCCCTTTACATCCTACACGCCCTCCTTGTTTGGCCAAATCTCCCCTTCTTTCCCCTATTGTTACCCTTCATAGGCCTTAAAATGCTCTAAAAATGGGCCAACTAACCATATTTTCATGTCTATTGGGTCTTATCCCCCTTCAGACCAGCCCCCTTAATCTTTCTCTCCACGGACCCAGCGCCAAGACCAGGCACCAAGGCGGAAGGCGCTTATCTCACACGGTTATCGAGTGATTTTTCCACCGTCGATCTGTTCAGATCTGACGGTTGTTGCAAAATATCTTCGCACCCATCTTTTCTCGTCTGCCACCCGATCATATATCAACCATCCGTTTTCCTGCAGATCGATGGTCCATATTCCCTCCGCCTGGTGGTTATCGCAATACGCACTGTTCATAAACCACCGGTTTCCATCGCACCGCGTTTGGAGGTTGGGCGGTATTTTCTGTTTCGGAGTGATTCCACTCATCGCATGACACGTGGCTCCGCGAACTATTCACAAACCGCCCTGCATCGCGCGTTATCATTCGACGTTTTCCTCGGCGCGATATCGCTGTGCGTCGTCCGATTTGAGGCAGGCCATCCGACGGTGATCGCTCCGCGAAGTTGCACAAGGATTAATCAGAGGTAATCGTACCCCTAGCCCACTATCCATCACCCTCCGACATGTTTTCCAACGTCGATCTCCGCGGGAGATTGGACGGCCCAGATTAAATGCATGCTCGCCAATTAACCCTATGTCACCACGTCACCCTTTCCACGCAGTTTTGTCGTATTTCTCTCGTCTCTCTTTATATATTCAAAAGGTCAAAATTCAAAGGTTTTGCATTAAAATTTTTTTGTGCTCCGCCCACTTCCTCCAGACCATGTTCCACTATTAAGCTGCATTTT
The DNA here is from genome assembly GCA_034641835.2 of Pinus albicaulis. Taxonomy (NCBI): domain Eukaryota; kingdom Viridiplantae; phylum Streptophyta; class Pinopsida; order Pinales; family Pinaceae; genus Pinus; species Pinus albicaulis. Next base: position 1,709,814,656 of record CM076580.1, on the reverse strand, counting down.
TCACCATGATCCTACACTGTTCCGCCATCTCACCAGTCTGCATGGCCATTCTCGTCGTCCCCGTTGCATCCACCACCCCCATGCATGGTTTTCTTAATAGGTTTTCATGTTTCTCAGGGTTATCAGATGATGAAAGCTGCCATGATTACACAGTCTTTATTACATCGACAAAAAATGCAGAAGGGATCATGTTTTCAGAGGCCGAAATCATGAAGAAAGCCTGGGAAGGAGCCATGACAGGACTTGCATTAAAAGAATAGGGTTTGAACTCTGTAAAACCCCCCCAGATCCATTAAAAGCGCAGATTTCACCGACAGAGATAAAAATGGAGCAACAGAGAGTTTAAGGCATGAAAATGAAGATATTTGAGCCTTAACTCAGTGGTTTAGAGGCAAAGTACTAGATTGAAGACATCATGGATCACACAGAGGGTACATAGCACATAAACTGATGTATATAAGGTTTTCTACATCAGAAGAATGTTTTTCTCCATGAAAGGACATGGTACACATTATTTTTTTAGTCTACATTGTGTCCAAGTAAAGATTTCCACCTTGACGGAGCAGTCCTATGCTACCAAAGCATTTGTTATGCAGCATGGCAGACTTCAAAGTCATTTATCTGCCTTTTGTTTATTCACCAGAGTACCACAGAGTACTGTAGCCAAAGTACACTAGAGGCATACCTGGAGTAAGTGGAAGCCTGACGAAGACCACCATTTCATCCAAGGAGTACCAGGGATAAATGCACAGGATTTAAAACAGAATGGGCTTTGGCCCTCTTTCTTTTCGAAGTTTTAATGCTTCATTTAGTTCTTCACCTACCTCCTCTACTCTCTTCAGCTATAAATTCATGAAGAAACTCATTGTAATGGTTGTTGATCAGTTATCAGGGAATTGCAAGCTGCTTCTTTTGAGACATAGTCTATGTGTAAAGTTGTAAGATAGGCTGAGGAAGATGTTTTCTGACTGAGTATCCAGCTATTGGCAATGTTGTACTTGACTGGTGTTTCTTTTTAATATGACAAGCACATTTCTTTGGATCCCGATCTAAAGCGACGGTGATGTTTTTCTATCTCTATATTTGTGTTTAATTTGCATTCCATTTCATTTCATTTCTACAAGCTCGCATCAGAAATATGGCATAGGATTTACACTTGTTAGGTACCCTATGTTTCTTCTCTCCTTGCCTTTGATGTTTTCTACTAAATGTGTTATCTAAGGGTTGATTTCAGTTAATTTAACTGGTGTAGTGGATGTCATTGCCTACTAGCTGATGTATGAATTAAATGAATCTGTTCTTAGATGTTCTTGTTAGGATTTAATTGAATTAATTGGGAACACTGGGAGGTTTATAAATCTGTCTCTATCTCACTAGGATCCTTTTCAATTAATTGAACCTTTCTAAGATCCCTCAAGCTAGAGGCCAAAGCATTGAGAGTTCAAAGTCTCTCTCTGATCTTAGGACTTTAACTTTGTGTTCTAACTCTTTATTTTTTCCTCCTCTCTTACCATTTCATGCCAAACTATCATCTTTAAGATCCAATGTTTTAGATGACTAGCCTAACGGAAAGCATGCACATTGAATATCAAGTAAACCCTTTCCTGAATCCATTGCCCAATGGTCTTGAATGTTCCCTGGAATATCTCTCCTCTGCCTAAAATCATCTTTGCTCATCCTTGTCTTATATTAAACCCTTCTTTCTTGATTCCCAAAAACCAAACAAACAATCAAACAAACAAACCCCGAGCCTTATAACTAGCCTAATATCTTAGCCTTTGAACTTCAAAGACATATACCTTTGACAACCATAGAGAGATCCCTCTCTAGACCCAGGAGGGCTAGATCCTAAGGTCCAAAAGTGGTTTGATGTTGTCTCATCTTTTGGTATTGCCAACCTTGCCAAAACATGGGAACCCTAACATAGTGGCGACTCCACTGGGGAAAATCTGAGAACCTGTAACCAATAACTTTGTCTGTCTCCCATTGTCTTCACCAACATAATGGTGACTCTGCTGGGGAGATTCTAAGTATTTTTCACCTTACTACATCATAAGAGCCTCAGAAAACTACAATCTCTGGTTAGGTTGGCAGTTAAACACTCCTATTCACAGATCAAACCTCTATACCATTTTTTGTGTGTCTCCCACACTCTTAGACAGAGTCTGGAAAGGGCCAGGTAGCCTCTAGATCTCACACTCTTTCAGAGGTGACATATCTGGTAAAAGCCCTCCCAGTCAATCTCTGGTTAGATTTTTTTGTTTTTGGAAGTTTCCCTCGAAAGGGGACATCTCATAAGCACTGTGGTCGATAGTGTACCCTCCAGAAGCATCCTAAACCTTCCACCTGGCGACTCCATTGCTCCTTAAAGATCAAAGACTCCACTGGTGATCATTAGGCCTGTCGATTATCTTGGTTTCACATAAGACTCCATTGGGAGACCAGAGCCCATTACGACATCAGCCATAATAGGAGTAACAAGTAGGGTCTAGCTCCTTTGTGAAAATAACATTCTGGCTCCAAGAACCATTCACACAAGAGCTCATCCCAACCCAAACCCACCTGAAATAGTTGATTACCCTGAGATCATCCTCAAGAGATCTCCTGCACCTATAAGACCAACTATTTCTAGCCACATCCATAGAGCTAATTCTACATCGAAAGACTTTACAGCTCTATCAGACCCATTTTTTAACCTAGGCACTCAAAAAAGCTTACCAAGAAGTAGGTCATTCAGCGTCCTATACCAGCCAGACCTTGAGCTTCCTGGTTTGCCACCTCAAAGTGGTAAACACATTAGGGATAGATAGGATCCTCCATCTACACCCCCTGATATTCATTTCATTCAAAACTTGGGACTCAGTCATCCTAGATCTGCTCATCAGTCTTCTGCTGGTCATAATATCCCTGTCATCCATATACTAGCTGCTTAAGTTAACCCCTTACCTCCGTAAAACATCATCATGGCAGCTTGGTACGTGCCTCTGGTTTTACCCCAACCTCTAGTGCATTTACCCAATGATTATCAATCAAAGATCCCACACTTCACTGCAAAAGAGTCTACCACAGCCCAACACCATGTAGAAAGGATGGAAGATTCTTTTGACTACATGGAGATAGATGATGATACAGTCAAAATGAGAATCTTCGCC